>QRDG01000451.1:1449074-1605699 GCA_012064385.1 Puccinellia tenuiflora | reverse complement strand
GTAGGCTTTTTATTTTATATCGGACATGACGGTGCTACCCTTTTTTCATTTGCCAAGCTTCACGTCTCCCATGGCGTATGGCTCAAGTGATGTGATGCAAAGTTGAGATAAAATAGATCCTGACAACATGGCCTCACTTTCGGTACGCAACAGATAGATATATCAGAACTGGGTGACATGAAAACGACTCATGCGATTTTGAGATGTGCCTTCTACGGTCACTTGATACTGTACGTACAGGAGAGAGACGTCGTTGTAGCGTGGCCGATTTTCCCGGCGGAGGCACGTTTAATTTCCAAACTGATGTCGCTACCAGACGGCTGAGGCAGCTCAGCAAACAAGACAGTTTCAAACGATGTTGACACGACACCACAGTATGGCAGGAAACATATCGAGATGGCGATCCATGTACAACGCAGAGTGAAGAACATTAGCAAGATTAACCAGGAAGCATCCAGTACAAATGGTACAGATCTCAGGTTTCACCATAAAAGAACCACAAACTGACTACTGAATTAACCGACAACACGCACACAGCTACACAAACCATCAAAGAAGTCCACACAAGCGCCCAAGCATGGGCAGTCACACTCACACCGTAGCACACACACGCTAATAACACCAGAAGGCTGCAGACAAGCCACCAGAGATAGATATCCCCGTCTGTCACACAGAACACACCTCACTCTTCATCGGCCTGCAGATCCTCCTCGTCCTCGTAGTCGCCTTCCTCGTCGGCGGTGGGCGTCCTGGTACTGCTGGTACTCCGCGACGAGGTCGTTCATGTTGCTCTCGGCCTCGGTGAACTCCATCTCGTCCATGCCCTCGCCGGTGTACCAGTGCAAGAAGGCCTTCCTCCGGAACATGGCCGTGAACTGCTCGCTCACGCGCCTGAACATCTCCTGGATGGACGTGGAGTTGCCGATGAAGGTCGACGCCATGGACAGGCCCCGCGGCGCGATGTCACACACACTGGACTTCACGTTGTTTGGGATCCACTCCACGAAGTAGGACGAGTTCTTGTTCTGGACGTTGATCATCTGCTCGTCCACCTCCTTCGTGCTCATCTTACCACGGAACATGGCGGAGGCGGTGAGGTAGCGGCCGTGGCGAGGATCGGCGGCACACATCATGTTCTTGGAGTCCCACATCTGCTGGGTGAGCTCGGGGACGGTGAGGGAGCGGTACATCTGAGAGCCGCGGGAGGTCAGGGGGGCGAACCCGACCATGAAGAAGTGGAGACGTGGGAAGGGGATAAGGTTCACTGCCAACTTCCGGAGGTCGGAGTTCAGCTGACCAGGGAACCTCAAACAGCAAGTTACTCCACTCATGGTGGCAGAGATCAAATGGTTCAAATCTCCAACTGCAAAAATAGCATACACTCAGAGCACATAGCAAAGTACTCCACTCGTGGTGGCAGAACAAATTTCTAAACAGAAAGAGAGAAAAAAATCCTACAAATGTTGATTAACTGAGAAACATAAATTACACGGGCGTTAGCACATTATCGTAGATAAAACAATAATAACCATAAAAACAGTTTGTGTGATCAGCATGACAAGCTAACAGTCACTCTAAGACAGATCAAGTAACTCATATGAATCATGATAATACACAAACAGAAAAGTGATGAAGCTCATTAGGATAGACAATGTTTAAGCTGATCAAAACTTCCCAAAACTAATTTCCAGAAACATTTTCCAGAGAGAGATATTGAAAGAAATGGATGAACTAAAACATGTTTCAATCTTTCAGTTGAGCGCAGTAACTTGCTGCCACCATGATGTTAACAATAGGACTATGCTTTACATATTTGTGCTAAGCCTATTATAAATTTTTTTTTTCACGAAAACGCAAAAGCTTTGCGTTTTGATTCATTGATAGAAAGAAAATTGATTACAAGCCTAAGACTAGGCCGATACACCCGACCACTCAAGACGAGAACATGGACAACAACAGTGACACACATTACAACCGACACCACCAAGCTATCCTCAGCCTAGATGCTACAAAGTAGCCAGAATTAGCAACTCTAATTGACATCATAGCTATAGCAATCTGTCAAAAGTAACAATAAGTAGGGGCAAGATTCGCTTACAGCTGGGTGTGGTCAACTTGAGAGTCCTGAAACAGATGTCATAAAGGGCCTCATTGTCAAGAACCATGCACTCATCTGCATTCTCAACCAACTGGTGGACAGACAGAGTGGCGTTGTAGGGCTCAACCACAGTATCAGATACTTTTGGTGAGGGGAAAACAGAGAATGTTAGCATCATGCGGTCTGGGTACTCCTCCCTAATCTTTGATATCAAAAAGTGTTCCCATGCCAGATCCAGTACCACCACCAAGAGAGTGGCATACTTGGAAACCTGAAAACACAAAAGTATAAATTATCGTTATAAGTGGATAGTAGTAATACCAAATATTAGATGAGGCATTTAGAGCCTGAAACTACATAAGCATGCATAATTCAAATCTGTCCATTATGAATTGATGTGAAAATTAAACAAATGTAGATGTCGACATAAGGACTCTAAACTACCATAATTTAAAGCAAGTTCAATTACCTTGAAGGCAGTCACAGTTCTCAGCCTCCTTCCTGACAACATCAAGAACAGAATCAATGAGCTCAGCACCTTCAGTGTAATGACCCTTGGCCCAGTTGTTACCAGCACCGGACTGCCCAAACACAAAGTTGTCAGGGCGGAAGATCTGCCCATACGGTCCAGTTCGGACGCTGTCCATAGTACCAGGCTCAAGATCCATGAGGACAGCCCGGGGCACGAAGCGGCCACATGAAGCCTCATTGTAGTAGACATTGACACGCTCCAGCTGCAGGTCAGAGGTGCCAACATACCGCCCAGTTGGGTCGATGCCATGCTCATCACAGACCACCTCCCAGAACTTGGAACCGATCTGGTTGCCACATTGCCCACCCTGAATGTGGAGGATTTCCCTCATCTTTTCTCTGAAATAAAAAAATGCACTGGTAAGCAAGGTTCACATAGTGCAGTAGTACACCCACAAAATGATTGACTAAATAGATTTACTCAAAACAAAGCAAGATCTGACTTAGCACATGGGCAAGCTACGATGTAAAGTGACAAAATACGGCTACTAGCTACAGCGTATATTCGATTTAAAACGGTGCAACCAAACCAATAGCTGGTGCCTACTGACTTAGCACCAGGTCAGTGCCTACAATGGATTACTGCCCAAAATGGCCCATCCCATAGAACTTGAAGGAATCATGGCATGCACCAGTACTAAACCTGATCCAAACCTAAACGCGCCACTTCCACCAGATCCCTAAACGCGCATCTCAGATCTGCTGCTTTATGCGCAAAATCTGACGGAAATCCACCCCAAAAAATCTCCAGTCTAACTTCAGCACCATACAAAACTACCGGATCGAAGCATCTCACGACCAAATCTACGATATATACCCCCCAGATCCAGGCACATTTCCTACTTCCTCACCCAAAAGGCCTCGGTGTTTCAAATTTATTTGGAAAAATAAATAAGACAAAAAATTACCAAATCATACGACGCAATAGATCAGACAGATCTACAACCATTTACCGGAATTAAACGCAAGGAAGCGGCTCGAAGAACTTACGATTGGCGAGCTCGTTCGAAAAAGGCGCAGTGGGCAGTGGGGAGTGTGGCGGCGAGGAGAAGCGAAGGAGGTGGCGGAGAGTGATAAGATTGGGGGGGTGTTTGGGGCAGGGAGAATTATATATAGCCGTAGGAGGACCACCACGGGGCAGGGGCGAGATCCGACGGCCGTCGCTCGTCGGTTCGAACGGCGGATCGGATCGGACGGATGGGGTTTTCACTTTTTGAATCTCACCGTGGCGAGCGGACGGAACTGCCCCCCGGGATATTTCGCCTCGCTGGCCCAGCTCACTGTCGGTGTTACGTTACTGCTTTGCGGTTGGTTTGCAGACGCGGGTGACCGACAGGTGGGGTACGTAGGGCGTTGGGCCCGCGTGTCGGCCGGGGTGGTACGGTGGGAGTGGTTGGAAGTGGGAGGAGGAGCACGCTGCTGCTGTGCTGGGCTCGTCGGCCGGGGTTCACACTGCGAGCTGGCGGAAGTCGTTCATGTTTGTTTGGAGAGAATTTGTCAAATGCGTTCGGGTCCTCTCTTTTTTCTTTTTGCAGGTACGTTCGGGTCCTCTTGGTTGAGACTTTATGGTGAAATCATTCTGTGGGTTGGTATTTGTTGCTAGAATGTTACTACCTCCGAGGAAATAATTGACACGGTGAATTAGTAATAAACTTCTTCAATCAACTAAGACACGCGGCAATCTTTTCCGGTCGGAGGGAGTAGAATTTTCTCACAATTCCACATCGTGGTGCTCCTGCTTTTGATACATATGGCAACCTAGACTTTCCTTGGGCTTGCCTTGCCCCAACATCTAAATAAAGGGCAGGCGCCGAAAAGGAAGCAGTGACGCCTTTTCAACGAAAGCTTAGCTTGGTAGGCGCGGCTTACTCGCCCTACTCCCTTAGACAATGCAATGCTCTGAACACGAAACTTTGCAGTTCAGCCCTCTTCTCAAATGCAGAGTCACAAGCAGCGCCTCGGATAAAAGCATGGACGAGCCACATGCAGGGAAACTTGCACATGTGGTTCTGGTCGGGCTTTAAGTGACGACGGAGTGACAAGGCTTCTCTTTTCTAAAAGACTTCACATCTATGGATCAAACCAAAAATCCTGAAAAAAAATACAACAACGTTCCTGGAGATGAACGTCTTTTTCCTCCTAAACGGGCCTCCATCGTCGGTAGTCTGTTGTTATTAATCATGGGCGGGAAGTCATCAAAGTAACAGTCTTGCGAGACTAGTGTCTTGGAGAAGAAACCTTCGAAATCGTTGTTGTCGGAAGATCCACAAATCCAATATCTGAACCTCCAAAAAACTCGCAAGTCTCACGTCGGCACCATAGGTTGCACCAACAATGCAGAGAGGAGGTCGGAGGACTAAACTGCAAAGGGAAGTTGTCATCGTTCCCAAGTCAACAGACTTGCAAACCCTAACCTCATCGGCCATAGAGGCAGTGGTGGAGCTACGTGTTAGCTGTGGGGTCAGCTGACCCCACGGCTTTTCTGTAACCCCCTTCAATTTATAGATGTTTATGTATTAGTTGATCCTATGAATAGGATTTAACCCCACGAGAGTTTGCTGACCCCATAGAACTTTGCCGCTGGCTCTGCCATTGCATAGAGGTTAGAAAATCCTAGGCCAACTAGCGCTCGACGTTGTCAAGCCGACGTTATCAAGATGGAGAGGCTCGAAGAAGTATTCGCCGGGTTGGCATCTTCACAACCACCAATGAAGCGTGATGTCTACTACACGCTTCTATTCTTATAGACACTGGTGGGCCTCCAAGCGCAGAGGTTTGTCAGCAGAAAATTTCCCTTAAGTGAGTAACTCAAGGTTTATCGAATCCATGGGAGGAAGAGGTTGAACGTATCCCCTCTCAAGCAATCCTGCAATTAAGATACAAGAAGTCTCTTGTGTCCCCAACACACCTAATACAATTGTCAGTTGTATAGCTGCACTAGTTCGGCGAAGAGATGGTAAAAGGCAATTAATATGGATGGTAATGGATGGTTTTGTAATTCTGCAATAAAAATGGCAGCAAGCGAATAAGTGGTAAAATGACTAAAAACGGTGTTTCAATGCTTGGAAACAAGGCCTAGGCTTCATACTTTCACTAGTGGCAACTCTCACATCATTAACATAATTAAACACATGATACTTCCCACAAAAACATGCAAGGTAGACGTTATTCGGAGATCATTCTTTCATGGATCAGATAGGATGAGAATTGCGTAGGGCTATAACAGCACACATTAAAGTTCGTATTCCACATATAGGGACAATGCAACCCTGTCACTATCATCATCCAAAGATAGTACTAACAAACACCACAACCTATCTATTGAATAGTCTCTTTCTAATACATCCACGGCACGCGCGCTGTCACTATCGCACCATGGAGATTATACTAAACACAAGCCTCAAGAAACCTCATGATCTATTCAGTCAAACAGCAATAAAGAACAAACTCATGATGAAGATCCCTTTAAGCTATTATCCATAGAGTCACACACGACACCCGCACTGTCACCATGGCACCGTGATCACAACGGTGACTCCGGAACTTATACTAGATAATACCACTTGAGCAACATCATATCCATTACATAATTAAAGAAGGGGAAACATCATGTATTCAACTATATCAACAAAGCTCATGATCACAACGAAGATCACATGATGGGAGAGAGAGATAACCACATAGCTACTTGTATAAGCCTCAGCCCCGATGAGAGACTACTCCCTCCTCATCACGGGAAGCATCGGTGTCGATGAAGATGGCTCCGGAGTTTGATCCCCGTCCCGGAAGGGTGCCAGAACAGAAACTTCTGAACCCCGAATTAGGGTTTCGGATTGCGGCAGAGCTCTGTTGCATTTCTGGAAAAATCCTCCGAGGGCCGTCACTTTTAGGTCAAGACTTAATTTATAGGCGAAAACCCTCGGGGGGCGAGTCTCGAGGGGTAGGGGCGACCCCTGGCCGCGGGTGGGCCCCGCCCCTAGACCCTGGGCCTCTCCCAGGGTCGCCCTTTTGGATCTGGTCTTCATTTCTTCAATAAAAAATCCCCGTAAATGTTCGTCCAATTCCGAGAATATTTCCAGAAGTAACTTTCTGCAACAAAAAACAGGGAACTGGCACTGGGCATCTTGTCAATAGGTTAGTCCAATAAAATGACTCAAAATGATATAATAAGATAGTAAAAACATGCGACATTGATATAAAACAAGCATGGATCAATCAGAAATTATAGATACGTTTGACACGTATCAGCATCCCCAAGCTTAACTCCTACTCGTCCTCGAGTAGGTAAGTGATAACAAAATAATTTTTCATGTGACATGCTACCAACACAATCTTGATCAAGTACTAATATAAAGCACATTATGTAATAAGGTGATCCAAAACAATTGTCTATAGTTGATATAAAGCAAACAATGAATAACCAAGTTGCATTATCTAAGCAAAACTTTTCATGAATAGTACTTTGGAGATATGAAAGAATAAAGATTGACATAACATGTAAGTTCTCAAGGTAATTTTTTTTTGTCAAAAGTATTTGAAATCAACACAAAGGAAGATGCAAGTTTCAGCATTGCTTCAACTTTCAACATATTTATCTCATGGATAAAGTCAACATAAAGAATCATGATTAAGCATAAAAATATAATATAATCAACTGCACCCAGGGTTAGTGTTACAAGTTTTCTTTGAGTAGATGGAGAGAGAAAAGGAAAACTGACTCAACATGAATAGTAAATGAAAGGCCCTTTGCAGAATGAAGCATAGATTAATCATGTGCTAGAGCTTTTTAAATTTTAAAAACAGAGGTAAAATCAATTTTGAGAGAAGTGCATACTTTCATCAACGAATCC
This sequence comes from Puccinellia tenuiflora, assembly GCA_012064385.1. Lineage (NCBI taxonomy): Eukaryota > Viridiplantae > Streptophyta > Magnoliopsida > Poales > Poaceae > Puccinellia > Puccinellia tenuiflora. Next base: position 1,598,220 of record QRDG01000451.1, on the reverse strand, counting down.
ATAGCAAAGAAATCCATTAGTCCCTGCTAGCGTGTTGAATGATGCATTGGGTGGTGCCCTAAGCGAAGGCGTGGATGTAGCAAGTAGCAGTTTTCCCTCATTAACGAACCGAGGTTTATCGAACCAGTAGGACTTTGAAATCAACAACAAAGTGAATGTTGAAGATATCTGGCGCTTAATCTTCAACAGACGTGGACCTGCACACACTCAACAGAAATACTTTGCCCCCAATGGCGGAAAGGTTGTCAATCTTTCCGGTCTCGCAGAAAACAAAGCGGTTAATTGTATAGTGAAATAGATGAAAATATGAAAATGGACCAGTGGAGTAATGATGATGAAAAGTGATGAATAAAGGTTTCAATTAATGTAAAAAGATGGACCGGAGGCCATGGGTTCACTAGTGGAGTCTCTCAAGTAAATAAAACACTCATATGATGGGTAAACAAATTACAGCTGGGAAATTGACAAGATTATAACACAAACTTAATCTAGCTATGACAGAGAGAACATGATAATATTTATGTAGGCATCACGACAATGAACAAAGACCGTTGAGTCCAACTGCATCTTTGTCTAAAAAGTCCACCGTGGGATCGCTATCCAGCCTGTCACCCAACGGTATTAAGTTGCAAGCAACAGACAATTGCATTAAGTAAAGCGCATGAAGTAAGCAATACTAATATCAAAAGAGACATTAACACCGCTGTTTTACCCTTAGTAGCAACAGCACACCCTCGCCCTTAGACGTTTCTGTCACTCGTTCCCAGGAACAAAAGGGGGCATGAACCCACTATCTAGCATAAATACTCCTCTTGGAGATACACACAATCACTTGGCCAAAGTAACTACGCACATCGGAGAGCATGCAAGAACATAAATCATCATATAAGAATCATGCACAATCTGATCATAACTTCATAATCCATCGGATCCCAGCAAACAAATCACATAGCATTACAATAGTCGATCTTGATCATGTTAGGCAGCTCACAAGATCATAAGACATGAAGCACAAGAGAGAGAGACTACCATCTAGCTACTGCCATGGACCCGTGGTCCAAGGTGGGACTACTCACAAATCATCCCGGAGGAAGGCATGGCGATGAAGAGCCCTCCGGGATCGATCTCCCCTCCGGCAGGGTGCCGGGATCATCTTCAGAATCACCCCCGAACTAGGGTTTATGGTGACGGCGCATCTGTGTGACTTCTCTGGAAAATAATGGCCGCCTCGACGTTTTTAGGTTTAATGTGATTTTATAGGCGTCGGAGGGGGCCGAGGGGGTGCCCCACGGGCAGGGGCGGGTCCCACCTGCGGGTGGCCCTGGGGCCGCGGCAGGGGGCCGCCCCTGGCCTGTGGGTGGCCCCCCAGGCTCCCCTTTGGTGTCCCGGCGCCTTCCGTCGAGTAAAAATTCCCCGTAAATTTTCGGCCAATTCCGAGAATATTTCCAGAAGTAAATTTTCTGAAATACAAAAACAACAAAAACAGGAAACTGACACTAGGCATCTTGTCAATAGGTTAGTCCGACAAAATGCATAAAAATGATGTAATCTGATAATAGAAACATGTGACAATATCACAAAACTAGCATGGATCAATCAAAAATTATAAATACGTTTGACATGTATCAGTCCCCAATAGTCCCCCATACGAAGCAAGGCTTTTAGACATTTTGAGAGCGGCTCCCATAGAGGAACGAGAACATTCCTTTTTCTCCTTTGTTTATGACTAGCGAATGTTTGACTAATTTCTTAGGTACAATGTGTGAAGGAGATATTAGTTTTGCTTTTATTTATATTTTGTGGGCTGGGAACCCGCGCCAGCTCTTGGCAAATTTAAATGAGCACAGATTCCATATTGATCAGGTGAAAGAGGGGGAAATGACCTTGCTTGACATGGGTTATAACAAACTTCTCTAGCACTTCCTCATGACTCATGAGCTAAAAACAGACGCACAAAAAGAAGCATTTTGAAAGTTTAAAGGTAGCATATGATAAATTTACTTGGAATGGCAAAAAAATACCATGTGTAGGTAGGTATGGTGGACACTGCTGGAAAGATATTGGCTCAAGGGGTTTGGATGCACGAGCAGCATTCCCGCTCAGTACAAAGTTTTGGGCTAGCAAAAGGATATCAAATCAAGCAAGTAACAGTAACCGATACAAGAATGACTATAGAATATACATTAAGCATAAGCACAAGACTCCATACTGTCTTCCTTGTTAACCAAATATTTATTTGATTAAAATACTTGACTATTGAACTTACAAGTATGTAAAACTATATAAATTCAAGCTTTAACGGTAGTTCATCATTAATGGGCTCAAACTTAAATAACCAGCAAGTTTAAACATTAGCTTAATTAATACCTCAAAACGATTGAGAAGCATCAAATTACCCAAACATTAGGATCTACAAGACTATGCAGGCTTTTCTTTATATCACTACCACATGCAAGACATTCTTTTGCTCTAAACATCAAGCAAACAACCAAGAACAACTCTCTAAACAAATATAAGTGATGTACAAGACGGAAAGTTACTTTGACTCCCGAGCTCTAGTGATCTCACAATTTAATTTTTTTTGAAAACATATTTAATAGTTTTTAAAAAATCTGAAAAAAATCATGCACGTTCTTAATGATATGTACTACAACCGTGAAAAAATTCAATGCAAAATACTTGGGGTTTGAGCTACACAAAAATGAAAAAGTTGGAGATTTGAAACTATACACTGTTCACTATACTCAGATCTGTACATTTGTCATTTTTGTGTAGCTCAAACCCCAAATTATTTTGCATTGAAAATTTGTACGGTTGTAATATATATTATTGAGAACGTGCATGATTTTTTTCAGATTTTTTTGAAACATTTAAATATATTTTTTGAATTTTCAAAATTGTGGGATCACTGGAGCTCGGGAGCATGAAATCTCCACTCGGTACAAGAGAGCTAAAAACAAACAACTAGCAGCTCTAAACAAGATAAAAGCTAAAAGCGAGAGCTTAATAGCAAACAAACAATAGCTAAGAATACTCAACAAGTAAACAAGAAAAGCAGGAGTATTCTAACGAAAAAGCGGAGCATGTCTCTCTCCCAAACAAGGATGATGTGATCTAACATTATAATGACCAGCAAACAAAACAAAAACAAACTGAAAGCAAAATAAAAAACGCTCCAAGAATAGCACATAATATGTGAAGCAATAAAAACATAGTTTCAACAGAGACGACCTGATGGTTGTCGATAAAGAAAAGGGGATGCCTTGGGCATCCCCAATCTTATACGCTTGAGTCTTTTTGAATGTCCAGGGGGTGCCATGGGGGCATCCCCAAGCTTGTGCTTTTGTCCATCCTTCAATTTCTTTCACCATCCTCTCTCGTGGAACTTAAAAACCCACTTCACACAAAACTTCGCATCAACTGATTAGAGAGGTTAGTACTTATAAAATAAATTCCACTTAGGTGTTGTAGGGACACATTGCAAAAACTTGATTTAGAATTAGCTACTGTTTACTAAGCCTTATTGTGGCACTCCACCTTGGAAGGATGCGAAATACCACAGATAACACTCGTAAAGAGGCGAACGCAAATAAAGGCAGAATCTATCAAAACACAACAGTCTGTAAAGATTGAATTTTCAGAGAAATTTCCGTAGCCCAAATCAGAAAACTTAAAACTAATGAAAGATATATAAAAGTATCAGGCTTGCTGTAAAATATTTCCAGAAAAAGATCACGTTCTGGGATTTTTTAAGATTTTCTGTAACAGACGCACAAAATATGTTTATGGACAGCAAATCAACACCTCGCACTTTCAATGCATTAGAAGCTATTTCTTGGCACAAAAAACAAAAGAAAAAGATACAATGGAGTTGCTACAGAGGTAAAAACAACCATGACTCAAGAAAGCGAAAATAATCTTAAATAAAAATGGGTTGCCTCCCATAAGCGCTTTTCTTTACCGCCTTTTAGCAATAAAAATAATCTTATTAAGCTATCTCATTTTATTTGTTTTCTTCCATTAAGCCAAACTAGTAAAAACAAGAAACAAAAAGATTTAATTGCAAGATCTAAAGAAGATACCTTCAAGCACTCACCTCCCCAACAACGATGCTAGAATTAGCTTCGTCGTCGGAGTGTGAGTACCGCCTACCTTTCCTCCCCAGCAACGGCGCCAAAAAAGAGCTTGATATCTACTACACACTTCTATTCTTGTAGACTCTGTTGGGCCTCCAAGCGCAGAGGTTTGTAGGACAACAACAAATTTTCCTTAAGTGAGTAACCCAAGGTTTATCGAATCCACGGGAGGAAGAGGTTGAACATATCCTCTCTCAAGCAATCCTGCAATTAAGATATAAGAAGTCTCTTGTGTCCCCAACACACCTAATACAATTGTCAGTTGTATAGGTGCACTAGTTCGGTGAAGAGATGGTAAAAGGCAATTAATATGGATGGTAAAAGGTGGTTTTGTAATTCTATAATAAAAATGGCAACAAGCGAACAAGTGGCAAAAGTGACTAAAAACAGTGTTTCAATGATTGGAAACAAGGCCTAGGCTTTATACTTTCACTAGTGGCAACTCTCACATCATTAACATAATTAAACACATGATACTTCCTACAAAAAGATGCAAGGTAGACGTTATTCGGAGATCATTCTTTCGTGGATCAAATAGGATGAGAATTGTGTAGGGCTATAAAAGCACACCTTAAAGTTCGTATTCCACATCTAGGGACAATGTAACCCTGTCACTATCATCATGCAAAGATAGTACTAACAAACACCACAACCTATCTCTTGAATAGTCTCTTTCTAATACATCCATGGCACGCGCGCTGTCACTATCGCACCATGGAGATTATACTAAACACAAGCCTCAGGAAACCTCATGATCTATTCAATCTAACAACAATAAAGAACAACCTCACGATGAAGATCGCTCTAAGATATTATCCATAGAGTCACACACGGCACCCGCACTTTCACCATGGCACCGTGATCACAACGGTGACTCCGGAACTTATACTAGATAACACCACTTGAGCAACATCATATCCATTACTAATTAAAGAAGGGGAAACATCATGTATTCAACTATATCAACAAAGCTCATGATCACAACGAAGATCACATCATGGGACAAAGAGAGACAACCACATAGCTACTTGTACAAGCCTTAGCCCCGATGAGAGACTACTCCCTCCTCGTCACGGGAAGCAGCGGTGTCGATGAATATGGCTCCAGATGTCGATCCCCGTCCCGGCAGGGTGCCGGAACAGGAACTTCTGAACCCCAAATTAGGGTTTCGGATGGCGGTGGAGCTCTGTTGCATTTCTGGAAAAATCCTCTAGGGGGCATCACTTTTAGGTCAAGACTTAATTTATAGGCAAAAACCCTCGGGGAGGCGTGTCCCGAGGGGCAGGGGCGACCCCTTGCCACGGTTATACCCCGCTCCTAGACCCTGGGCCTCTCCCGGGGTCGCCCTTTTGTCTCTGGTCTTCATTTCTTCAATAAAAATCCCCGTAAAGTTTTGTCCAATTTCGAGAATATTTCCAGAAGTAACTTTCTGCAACAAAAACAGTGAACTGGCACTCGGCATCTTGTCAATAGGTTAGTCCAATAAAATGTCGTAAAATGATATAATAAGATAGTAAAAACATGTATGTCGTGTCTTGGATCACGGACACCGGGAGTAAAGGATACCCCTTTTTAGGTTTGGTATGGGGCGCGAAGGAGGCTGAGAAACGTATTCCGCCGGGGGGACTTCGTCTAAGCCCGAGATCTACGTACAAGCAAGCACCGCAAAGACACAAGGAGTTTACCCAGGTTCAGGCCGCCCGGAGGCTAACAGCCCTACTCCAGCATGTCTTGATTGAGTGGTATATCATGGTGTAGCTTTATAGAGGTGGTTGCGGGTGCGAACCCGGGAGGTGTCGGCTAGAGGTTGAAGACGAGCAGATCCTGACCCGGAGGAGATCACCTCTCGCCTATGCTACTCTTTGTCTTGTGCGCTACCTGGCCTAGCCTCCGACTCTCTGGGAATCCGTCCCTTCCCTCAGGTGCCTTGGGCCTCCTTTTATAGGCTAAGGGGATCCCACAGGTGCACCTTTGGGGGCGGAGGGGTTTTTGCGGGAAAACCCCTCCGGGTTCTTCTTTGGGGGTGATGTGGCTTCTTCCCGTCCAAGTATTCTTCTGAGGAGGTTAGGTGCGGTCGCTCGCCTATTCTAGGGCGGACGGACAGAGGCTGACACCTTTTCCGTTCCTGTCCCCCCGCGGCGCCTCCATCTTCTTGGCGCCCAAGTCTTCCAAGAGCTTCCAGCCGGGGCTGGCAAGCCTGTCTTCTTCGTGTGTCCGAAGGTTGGTTCCCGGGGGTGAGCCTGGCCTCCTGCCGGGCATCGGGGTCCCCGGGACCTCCGCGACGTCTGTCGGGTTGAAGGGGGCCCCGGGGGGTCCCCTGGTTCTTCGCCGTGGTTGTCGATGCCGTGCTTGTCTTGTCACCGTGGGGCAGATGGGGGGCCCATCTGCCAGTCTTGAACCTTGGCCTTGCTTGCCCTCTTGGTGGGCCCACAGGCGGTGGACCCACTTTGACCGCATCAGGGGAACCCCATGTTCCACTGTTGCGACATTAGCCCCCGGGCATAGTCCCGGCGGCTACGTCCTTCTGCTGCCGGGTGACAGGGATATGGCCTCTGGGTACCCCATGGAGGTATAATGCAGCCCATTATGGAGGTGGCCCAGCTAGGCCCAACACGTAATTGACTACAACTCTTGTAAACCCTACCTGGCTACCTATATAAAGCCAGGTAGGGGCACCCGAATAGACAACCAACAGGCAACAGGCCACACAATACCCGCCACCGGCGGCCACCATGTAAACACATCTATCATGATCATAGTGACTTATAGCAGGATGTAGCGATCCTCCACCGAGGGGACGTGAACCTGGGTAAACTCCGCGTTTGCAATCTCGCTCCCGGAATCTCCTACGCCGCCTAATCCACCTCTCGTAAGCTACCCCGTGTAGCATCTGCCGTGAAGATACCACGACACCGGGGCTATGACCAAAAAAGAGTCAAAGTGGGTCCCCGGTGTCAGGTCTTGACTGTCTTGGAGTTATCCGCTAGGGCCGCGCTTCACGGAGATGCGCGCCCCACGGGTCTTCTTTGCCTTGGTGAACATTACGGTCCGCGCGGATCGCCAACGCTCGTCTTGAATCCAACGGGAGGAAGCGTGCCGGACGGAACGCCTCCTCGATTCCCGCGCCGGCCGGAGCGGTGGGGCCATGGCGCGATGTGTGGTGTGCCTTATAAGCCACGGTTCCAGGGAACTGTAGCCGTTACTTCTCCCCAATCGCAGAAATCCCAAATCTCCACCCAATCGCACTTCGTCTTCCTCCGCTTCGCAGCGCACCGCGGACTCCTTCTCTCTTCCCCCGCCCATGGCGCCCAGGCGGGAGAAAAGAGCAGTGAGGTGATGCATCTAAAATGCATACATGAACTTTGCACTATAATAGTCATATTCCAATCATATTTGCATCATATAAGGGGTATATTACTGTTATTTAATGATTTTTGGTAATTTATGATGATATCCCCTTTTTATGGAATTAATCCTGTGCAGGCAGAAAACCCCTATTTCTTTCCTTATTTGTTTCAGGACCTTAACGACGTCATAATGAGCTATAAATTTACGGGGGTCATTATTTTGGAAGGAGAAGATTTAGGAGCGAAAGAAGTCAACGAACAGAGGCCGGAAGACCAAAAGGGGGGTCCCACGCGGCCAGGTACTGTAGCCGTGTGGGCCTATCCCAATTGTCCCTCGTGGCCCCGTTTGCGTCGATCCTTCGCCCAGAAGCTTCCTCGTGACCTAAAAACGCCTATATAAAGAGCCCCCGACGTTCTCCGAAGGGAGAGCCGCCACACGAGAGAAACAAGAAACAGAGACCAGGAGGCTGCAAATTGGAGGGGGAAAACTCCAGCGGAGCCCTATCGGAGAGGTCTCCTTCTTCTCCATCAACATCTCCACCGTCTCCATGATGAAGAGGGAGTAGTCCACCTCTGGACTATGGGTTTGTGGCAGTAGCATATGTATCTCTCTCTCTCTCTTGAGCTTCACTAATTAACACCGTATGAGCTGCTGAACATGATTACGGTCACCGTTGTATTACCATTGTGGTGGATCTTTCTATGAGTTAATATATGTTGAGATTGCAATGTTATATTTCAGTTATGAAAGTAGATGCATATTATGTACCCCGTTCTTGTATCCTTGTTATGATCAAGCATGTTTATGAGAGCATGTGTGGGGGAACGTGTGCATTAGTTGGAGTAACGGGGGTGGTGAAGTGATAAGCTGACAACTTAATATCATGATCCATTGGGTGTTTACCTTACTTTGTTACCTCACTAGGGATAAACCAAAATACCATGTTGTAGGGTAGGAGGAGTGACATGCCTCTACCTAAGACTAGATCCATCATGTGTTTATTTTCACTTCATGTCATTAATCTTAAAGCTATACTCTGATGTTATCTTAATTACTAAGGTGCATGATTTAGTTCACATCTTGATGGAGTATAAGTGAGACTAATAATCAAAAGGTCTCTATGTTAGGACGTGATGCCCATATAATTAGTAACATGATTAAACTTGTTTGCAATCTCATATGTTAAGTCTATGTCTACTTGTTTGCCACACTATATTAAAGAGAGAGTGCATGTGTGAAACCATGAACCCCGGTCCATTTTTAATCATAAGAAACACTTTTCCAACCACTTTTAAGCATCTTTTACATTCAGCCATTTTAAAATCAGAAAATACAAAAACACTTTTACTTCTTGCATTCACATATAAAAACCCCAAAAATACCATCATCATCATTACTATCATCCTTGCATACTTATTCACCACCATTGCATTTTTATTTACTGTTTGCATTCATTATCATCTTAATATAATTCTCACACCTTGTGCTTGACAACCACTTGGTGAGGTTGAGGGCACAAAGCAATCTATATTGTTTGCAGGAAATCTAGAGAAGGACAAGAAGATAAAACCCACACTACTGAATCCCCGAGAGTTCGATATTAAACCCTCGAGTCTCCTTCTTGGGGAAAAACTACCACTTCTACATACTCTGCACTTGGAGGCTCAACCTATCCCTAATATATTATCTTCCTTTCAGGGTATCAAGAGTACTTGTTGGCGTTGTTGAGGGAGAAAAACACTCTCATCAATCCCGTCATCATGAGGAAAGTGAAGCAGACCGCCGGGAAGAAGAAGACTGCGGCGGGCCCCGCCCGGGCCGCTCCTCTTCCCCCACCGAGGGTAACACAAGCCTTGTTCTCTCTGAGCATATTCGCAAGCAAAGAGGGGATTGCTCGTGCCCGCGGCACGCTCGCCGCGGAATTCATTGGAGGCGACCAGCTGAAGATTCGCCCGGACACAAGCCCCCAGCAGGACGGCGAGGTGGTGACTTTCCACGACTTCTCTGTGATGGGACTGCTTCCCCCTTTTTCTGACTTCTTCATGGCGGTCCTGGAGGCATTCGGGCTGCATATGCTCCATCTGTACCCGAACGCGGTGCTGATCTTGGCAACCTTCGCACACTCTTGCGAAGCGTTTGTCGGTGTGATGCCCTCCGTGGCATTGTTCCGACACTTCTTCATGCCTCGAATGGGGAGATCGAGGTGGATAGCGGGCGGAGTATCCTTCTGCATGAAGCAGGAGAATGCACGCCAGTATCCGGAGACGAAGATCCAACCTGACTGGAAGGAGTGGAGGAAGAACTGGTACTCCATCCAGGTAGATAGCCTCAGCCCCCACCTTCTGGTGCCAACTGCCCCGGCCGAGAGTTTAGCCAACTCCAGGGATGTAAGCTCTCAAGACGAAGCTCTCCTCCCGATCATTAGGAGGTTGACGGAGCTCCGCGACAGTCAGGTGACTTGCGCTATGATCACTAGTGATTTCGTCCGGCGGGGGATCGCCCCGCTGCAGCGTAGGTCCCAGCCGCTGTGGGAGACCCGCCAGGAGATGGGGTCATGGGTATCGCCAGAGCTGCTGAAGGGGAAGATGTTCTTCTTGCTCCCGAAGGCATCGTACGACCTTCCACCGGGAGTTCTTTCGTTGCTCGACCGCCCCGAGGGCGGAGACGTCACGCCTCCCATGCCGCGGTGCAATGCCTACGGGCTCCAGGGTACCGAGTTTCTGGACCCGCCCCCGGTGCCCAAGACGGCGGCTCGCGGGAGGTCTTGGATGGCGGTGGGGCCGCCCTATGGGGACTTCTCCCCGGATGAGCCTGGAGACTTTGACGATGAAGACGAGGAAGAGGCGATCCCGGAGGAGCAGGGCCGTTCCTCTCCCCCCGCACCTCCCCGAGGCGAAGGAGAGGTACTCGCGAGTGTGGGAGGCACTGGGGTAGAGCTGCCCCCCCCCCCCGAGCAGCCAGCACCTCCGAACTCACCGGCAGGGCAGGACTCAGACGGAGAGTCCGAGGCCCTCCCGTCCCCGATTCTTACAGACGATGGAGACGACGAGAGCGTGTCGGCGCCAGATCTCTTCGTAGACTTGGTGGGGAAGCGGTGGGGCTTCTCCGGCGCCAAACGGGCCCAGAGGTAAGCCTGACTCCCACCTTGATCCTTCTATGCTTGCCAGGGACCACGGCAGCCCTGACCGCCATTGCGCGTTCGCAGATCCTCCGGGTCCGGAAGCCCTCGGAAGCGCGCCCGACTGGACGAAGACGAAGAGGCGGGAGAGGCCGTGGAGAGCCCCGCGGCGGTCGCGGGGAAGCTACCGTCTCCCAGCAGGACCCCTCCGAGGGCCAGATCCCCGGAGGGAGGAATCGAAGGGTCACCGTCGATGGCGGCCCGGATGTCACCCCTTCGCGGGCAGGAGCGAGCGGCCCCGGGTCGGGACCCGGCAGCCTCGGCACCGTCTCCAGGTAACTCCACCCGGAGTCGTCACCATCACCCCCGGGTGGCCGGAAGGATCCCCAGAGGCTGACACTTCGTTGTTGATGCAGATCTCGAGGCGGAGGACCACGCCGGGAGCGATGGCGACGTTGAGCCCCCAGCGGCCCACCCCGAACATGGCGCCGAAGGGACGGAGGACCGCACCGGGGGCGAGGGCGACGTTGAGCCCCCAGCGGTCCGCCCCGAACTTGATGCCGAGGCCGAGCAGGCCCCCGGTGATGCCCATGCATCGAGACCCGCGAGCCCCCAGCCCGACCCGCAGACAGCGGACCCGGCGCCGGGGTTCACGAGGACGTTCCCCAATGTCAGGGAGTTTTTGGCCTTCGCGAAGGCCGAGTTTGAGCGGCAGGAGCCCTCTTCCCCCTCTTTGGAGGAGGACGTACACGCCCATGAGGAGCGGGTGGCAGCGGATGAGGAGTTACTTAACGCCCGCGAGCTTAGGCTGTCCCGCGAGCACGAAGAGCTACGGCAGCGTCTCCGTACGCTCGAAGCTCAGAAGAAGACTTTCCTTGAGGCGGAGGAGATGTTCCAGGCTAGGGAGAACCTCGACGAGGAACGCCTAGAGCAAGGGATGCTGAACGTGGAGGGGTGGACTCGCATCAAAGTGGAGGCGGAAGTGAAGGAGACCATCCGAGCGAAGGATGAGGCCATCAAGTCGAGAGACCGGAAGATCTCCAGATTGAAGGAGGACCTCGCCCACGAGGAGAAGCGCCGCGGACAAGCTCGGGATGACCTTCGGCGGGTCCGAGGCGAGCGGGACAAGCATGCGGCGAGGATTGCATCTCTGGTAGCCACCATCGATGCACAGAAAGCGGCCCTGGCCGAGGCCGAAGAATTCAAGAAGAGTGCGGGCGCCCACCGGCTTGCGCTGGAGGAGAAGATCCGAAATCTGGAAGGCGCGGTGAAGTTTCGGGATGAATCCACCGAGCGCATGACCATCGTGCATCGGACCGAAGCCAAGGAGCTTGCCGAGAGCTTGGCGGCCGCGGAAACGAGCAAGTCGCAGGCTCAGATCGCCTGGGACCACCATGAGAAACTGTCCGAACAGCTCAAAGCGGTGCAGAGTGACCTGGCGAAGAGGAGAGCAACTTCTGCAGTCACCGGCGGAGCAACGATGAGATCCTGCTCCAGATGTACGCCTGGTCTTCGAAGATCGTGGACGCGCTGGTGGTGCTGAAGGTGAAGGGCTTGCCTGCCCTTCCGAACGAGCACTCCTACTCCCTCCGGTATTATCCTTCGCTCCTGGAGCTCGTGGCCTCGTGTGTCAGCGGCATCAGAGGAAGCGTGAGCAAGGCCACCCTCCAGGAAGGGAGAGCTGCAGCCCGACAGGTGGCCACCCAGTTCGTCGTGGCCCTCCGTCGGCGGCAACAGCAACCTCCCTCTCTGTCCGACCTGGAAGGCCTCACCCCCGAGATGTTGGCCGACCCCGAGGTGACCCGCCAGGTGGACGAGATCATGAAGCATCTCTCCCGCGAGGACGACAAGTAGTCCTGAAAGCAAACGGGGCAATACCAGGAAACGTGAACTGCGTTTTGTAAACTTATACTTTTTGGAATGTAAATAAACTTTTCCCAAGTTTTATCCGTTTTATTGCACTCGTGGAGGCTTAACGCTCTCGGGAAGAGTTAATGGGCGTGAGAGCTAACCAGCCGTGGGCACTTAGACGGATCTGAGTCACCGACACAGGGCGCATCCCCCCAAGAACCCATCGTTTTTTGACCGCACGGACCTCAGCCCACGACTCCACTGCCCGAGGGAAACTGACAGCTTCGTCGCGGAGGCGCCACCCCAAAACAACGCCCGCTTTCTTCTTAGCCAAAATGCATAAAACAGACGCAATAGGGGAAAAGCCCGTGCAAGCACGTTTATACTTAGCTTAGTGTTGACCTCCTTTTGGCTATTTCAGCAATTGTTTCATCGCGCCGCCGCCGTGGCGGGTCTTCTATGCCATTTTTAAGACATAACTCTGCCCTCCCTGCGGTTACCCGCAGGGTCAGGGACCCGTGCTGAAATAGCCGCCTGCCCAGCCAACTCCACTGGCGCAAGACCTTATGGTTGGGGCCCGTGGCCCCGGTCCTGAGACCCTCATGTTCCCGACGCCGCATGAAGGCACGTCTGTCTTGTTGACATTCTTACGATGTCGGTCCGGAGACCCCCTTGTTTTTCGTGCCGCTTGAAAGCACGTCCGCCTTGCTGACACCCTTATGGTGCCGGTCCGGAGACCCTTCCTGGCTCTTTATCCTTGTCGCCCGGAGGCCAACCATTTTGCAATCCGATACTTCTGGGGAGGTCCAATTGGTCCCGGGTGTATTGCCACAATGTGACCCGGCAGATCCCATTCTTTTTCGGGTTGGCCTTCGTAGAAGAAGGCTTGATCGCAACCGGTGGCAGTTACTAGCTGACTTCCTTGCATTCCTTGTGCTGCTGGTGGTGAGCAGGATTCGTCTAGATTGTCAGTCTGAGTGGAGGCATCGAGGACGGTTCTTGGCAATTTCTTCTTCGGGGCTTTCCTAGGTCTCGGATTGAGAGGACAATCTCTGCTGAGATGACCAAGTTCTCCACAGGTGTAGCACTCCCCGCTTCTCAGGCGCTTTCTGAGTTCACGGCAGTCATCAACATTGTGCCTACCAGATTGATGGAACGAGCACCAGGGTCCTGGCTGACCATCTTCACCCAGAGGGATCTGGACTTCTTGCGGCACATAGACATGTGGGTCTTCAATAGAGATCTCAGACTTTTGGCTCAGGCTCTGGCCTTCCCCCTCTCGGGGAGTACCAGCGGAGATGTTTCCAAGCAGAGTTCCTCCTTTACCTCGCGCGTCCGCGGGGAAAGAGGAGTGTCGATGCTGGTAGCACTCCCTTGAGGCCCTCTTTCACTGGCAACCGTACTGGCGCGCGCTGCTGGGGGAACAAACTGAATCCCGCGGGCTTGACGTTGGGCTGAAGGCATCGCCGAGGATTCCTCAGGATCGAAACCGAGGCCCGGGTACCGCAGGTACTCCACAATGGACTTGGCCTTCTTCTTCCACGCCATCCCTGACGCAGAACCCGACAATGTAGCCAACGTCGATCCTGCCGACGAGCACGACGACGAGGTTGACGCAGACCTTGTCGATGAACTTGACGCAGACCTTGTCGATGAACTTGAAGCCGACGCGGACCTTGTCGATGAACTTGAGGCCGACGCAGACCTTGTCGATGAACTTGAGGACGATGCTTACCTTGTCGATGAACTTGAGGCCGACACGGACCTTGTCGATGAACTTGAGGCCGACACAGACCTTGTCAATGAACTTGAGGCCGACGCAGACCTTGTCGATGAACTTGAGGCTGACGCAGACCTTGTCGATGACCTTGAAGTCAACGCGGACCCTGCCGATGACCCTGAAGTCGACATGGACCCTGACGGCGAGGTCGACGCAGAGCTTGTGGTAGATCTCGACGAAGACCTCGAAGTCGATGAAGACGGATCCAGCGCTTGCGCCCCCTACCTGGCGCGTCAGATCTCGTGTCTTGGATCACGGACACCGGGAGTAAAGGATACCCCTTTTTTAGGTTCGGTATGGGGGCGCGAAGGAGGCTGAGAAACGTCTTCCGCCGGGGGGACTTCGTCTAAGCCCGAGATCTACGTACAAGCAAGCACCACAGAGACACAAGGAGTTTACTCAGTTTCAGGCCGCCCGGAGGCTAACAGCCCTACTCCTGCGTGTCTGGATTGAGTGGTATATCATGATATAGCTTTATAGAGGTGGTTGCAGGTGCGAACCCGGGAGGTGCCGGCTAGAGGTTGAAGACGAGCAGATCCTGACCCGAAGGAGATCACCTCTCGCCTATGCTACTCTTTGTCTTGTGCGCTACCTAGCCTAGCCTCCGACTCTCTGGGAATCCGTCCCTTCCCTCAGGTGCCTTGGTCCTCCTTTTATAGGCTAAGGGGATCCCACAGGTGCACCTTTGGGGAGCGGAGGGGTTTTGGCGGGAAAACCCCTCCGGGTTCTTCTTTGGGGGTGACGTGGCTTCTTCTCGTCCAAGTATTCTTGTGAGGGGGTTAGGTGCGGTCGCCCACCTTTTCCAGGGCGGGCGGACAGAGGCTGACACCTTTTCCGTCCCTGTCCCCCCACGGCGTCTCCATCTTCTTGGCGCCCAAGTCTTCCAGGAGCTTCCAGCCAGGGCTGGCAAGCCTATCTTCTTCACGTGTCCGGAGGTTGGTTCCGGGGGTGAGCCTGGCCTCCTGCCGGGCATCGGGGTCCCCGGGACCTCCGCGACGTCTGCCGGGTTGAAGGGGGCCCAGGGGGTCCCCTGGTCCTTCGTCGTGGTTGTCGATGCCGTGCTTGTCTTGTCGCCGTGGGGTAGATGGGGGGCCCATCTACCAGTCTTGAACCTTGGCCTTGCTTGCCCTCTTGGTGGGCCCACAGGCGGTGGACCCACTTTGACCGCATCAGGGGAACCCCATGTCCACTGTTGCGATAATGTGACATTGATATAAAATAAGAATGGATCAATCAAAAATTATAGATACATTTGACACGTATCAAAGCGCCACCACAAAACCCTACTAAAAGCCCCAAAGCAGACGGAACTAGAACTCCATTTGGTACACTGACCCTCCCCACACTCCCACATCGGCGGAGCCAGTGGAGGAGGAGGGGCTATCTACTCGCGGAGGAGGAGAGATGATGGGGTGCACCCAAAAGATCGCCTCACTAGGGCTTTTTCTATCTCACGTACGAAGCGATGAGACTAGTAAGCTGAGTAACAAGATGTATTACCTAGGGTTGTTGGGCTTAATCTTTCTTACCACATGCATGTCAGGAGCATTTTTAGTTCGGAATATTAAGAGTTTAATTCTACAAACTTTAGCAAATCAGGGTATCATTTGGAGCACATCAGTTTGGAAAAGTAGTTTGAGTTTTTGCAGGAACTTAAAGTCTCAACTATTCTCTCAAGTGAATTGGAATTTTTTTTTGTTTCGTGCAACATTCTTTGCGTTCATTGGTTCTCAATTCCAGTTAAATTGCATCAAAATTTTAGAAATTCAAATCATTTTATTAGATATCTCCCAATTGCATTTCGGTAAAAAAAATTACCCATTCAAACAAAAAATTATTTTATTTTCAAAAGTTTAGATTGTTTCCTTGGATTTTAGACGAACTAAGGTAAATTGTTCGGTAGTTTTGTACAACTTCAATTATTTTGATTATGGGCAAAATATTATTGAAAACAAAACTCAAATCACGTCGATTGGCTCGCAATAACCAAGCCCTAAAGACGAACGTGGTATTTTTTTCGCAATTTATTTGAAGTTCACAAGGTCCCTGAAATAGCAGAATATGAAAAAAAGTCATCTAAAAATTGATAAATAATGCTTTATCGTAAATAACAATATAAACTAACTTTATAGGGCATGAAAAAAACAATACAAAATGCACGTATCAGCACCCGTACATGACGAAAACGGTGCAACACTATAAGAAGATTTCTCCATTGAAATAACACATATAATATTCATACTTTTTTTAGTGTTGGTAGGAGAGCTGCTAAATCCATTGACTAGAAAGAAAGAAGATTGATCCAATTTATAAGGCAAACTTGACTCAAAAACTATACTGGCATCCACATGATGTTTCAACACACACCCGCAAGAACACACAATAAGACTCACAACCCAACCAAGATGGGGAGGAGTCAGGGCACATATCCGATAGACCTGGTCACATACGTAGATGACATCTTGGAAGCATGACCCTAACTCATGATGGCACGCCATGACGGATAGCCTACCCATAGTGCCTATAAGAAGTAGTTGGCGAGTGGATGACATGACCCAGTAAAATCCGAGAAATGAACCGTAAAAAAATGTTGATACGACTGTACATAGCATCCTAGAGGCCTACACTCTGCATGGAGGCCAACCTTGACCCCAACTGTCGTCATGGGACTCCAGCCATCCCAATATGCTGCCCAACTCTTCTTCCTCTTAGCCGCATTGGCCGGAAGCAAGCAACATTAGCCCACTCAACTCCAACCCAGCCGCATGCCGCTTATAAGTAGTGCCACAACCGCGGACGAGCATCATCCATTACAACCAGGTGCAGCGGCCGCAGATACGGCCTAGACTCTGGATACTGAAAATATATGTATACACACGTTAAACCATTATTCCTGACCTGTCAATAGGGAGAAGGTTGGTGGAACATTGGTGAAGAACAGTGCCAACACTGCATTTTGACTCGGCGGCGGCGGGTCAACTGGATGACACAAACAGTTTGGTCCGACGACCATCTCTCACGGCCAAGCTACCCAGGTGACCCATCTGCCCTCTCTCTCGCTCGGTCTGTGTTGCACGCAAGATCGTACTCACTCGTGACTTTCGTGAGGAAGTGACACACAATGTGTAGCAAGTGCGTGCCATAACCCCGTTACCATGGAAGTGACACACCGACATACCCACATAATCCCGTTTACGAGCCGGACCACCACACAAAAATGAGAAGTTCAAACCTAGGGTATTCTAATTTCTGAAAAAATTCAAAATGCAGTTTTATACCGTGTCCATACGGAAATCACAGCTTTGCTTTACTTTTCACCGCGTCGACATACAGAAGGTAGTCCAGGAACCGACAGGAGCTATTACACAAGTGAGATACACGGTAACATTCCACGAGTAAAAAGTAAAAACCCTGGCCGCCGAAGACTTCCCATCCATAGCAATAACCCCAACGGCTACCTGCCCCCGCCGCCTCGATCCCGACCGTAGGATCTCCCCCGTGCCCGTCCGGACCGTCGCCTCTCCCGATCTCCCGACCGTTGGAGCCGCCCGCTCCGCAATAAAGCTCCGGCCCGTCAGATTCCCCGACACCACCTCTCCCATCCCATCCAATCCCCCACCGCCGAGAGCAGGAAGTAGCGGAGAGGAATCGGAGGAAGAAAGAGTTCCGCTCGCCTTGCTCAGGAGCTCGCCGGACCCTTGGGAGGAGGCGGTCTAGCAAGTCCCCGAGATCTACCCCATGGCGACGAGGCACCACCAGCACGCGGCTGCCGCTCCGCAGCCGGCGAACCGAGGTGAGCGAGCGACCCGAATCTTTCTCCCTTTCTTTCTTGGGCGTTCTGGCTCGCATCTTCGTGGTGGGGATCGATCGCTGGTTCTCGGCGCTTTCTTGATTTGCTCCCGCGCCGTGGGGTTTCTTGCGTGGGTGTCGAATTGTCGATCGCTGGTTCTCGGCGCTTTCTTGATTTGGTCCTGCGCCGTGGGGTTTCTTGCGTGGGTGTGGGCGAGGAGGAACTTCGATTTCTTGCGTGGATGGGGAACTCGATTCTAGGTTCTTGATCTGTTCGTTGTTGTTCTTCTTCTCTCGTTCGATTCTTGGGGAAAGATTCTGGCTTCGAGTTTTGACTCGAGACTCGAGTTCTTGACCTGTTCGTCGGCTGTTCTTCACACGAATCCCTGGCCAAGAATGGATTTTGATGTTTCCAGGGTCGTCTTAATGGGATTTTTTAAAAATCTTTTTCCCCTGCCTCTCTTGCCCGATCCGTGCATCATCAGTTCTTGGTCTTTAATCTACTTTCTCCTTTGGCGATTGTCAGGTGCTGCCGTCCAGAAGAAGGCCGCCGCCGGCCGACCTGAGGAAAGAAACCCTCGTCGGCGAGCCCTCGGGGATATCGGCAACCTCGTCTACTCCCATGTCCTGGACGGGTAAGAAAATCAGCGCAGGAACCCTCAATCTTGTTTCTTACTACTTCAGTTCCGTGTCCTGAATCCCGTCTTGCTCTCTGCAACAGGAAGATTCCAGTGCCGGAGGGGATCAATCGCCCAATCACGAGGAGCTTCGGCGCGCAGCTCCTGAAGAAGGCTCAGGCCAATGGCGCTGCTCCTGCGCCTCCCGCAGCAGCCCCGAAGCCGGTGGCCAGGAAGCCCGTTGTCAAGCCCGCCCCTCGTCCTGAGCAGGCCGCCAAGGCCTCCGACGAGACCAAGAAGCCATCAGAGGGCGCCGCCGCCGGCTCTGCCCACAAGGTCCCCAGAAAGAAGGTGGTGAACACGCTCACCGCGGTGCTCTCCCACCGCTCCAAGGTAAGCAGCTCTCGATTCGACACCTCTGTGCTGCACTGCTGCTCTTTTTCGCTGTATGATACGAATCCAGTGTTGTGACTGTCGACTGACTCTCTGCTTGCCTGTTCTTGTCAATTGCAGGAAGCATGCGGCCTCAATCTCAGGCCGAAGGTGCTCGTGGAAGACATCGACAAGCTCGACGGCGACAACGAGCTGGCCGTTGTGGACTACATCGAAGACATCTACAGCTATTACAAGGCTGCTCAGGTAACTACGCTCTTCATTCCTCTTCTTCAGCATGTCCGTTCAACTGACAACAGCAACTGTTCTGAACCAATATGTGTTCTGTTGTGTCGCAGCACGAGAGCCGGCCGGTTGATTACATGGGGAGACAGCCCGAGATCAAAGCCAGCATGAGGGCGATCCTGGTGGACTGGATCGTGGAAGTGGCACACAAGTTCGAGCTGATGCCGGAGAGCTTCTACCTGACCATCTACATCATCGACATGTTCCT
Source organism: Puccinellia tenuiflora (assembly GCA_012064385.1). NCBI lineage: Eukaryota > Viridiplantae > Streptophyta > Magnoliopsida > Poales > Poaceae > Puccinellia > Puccinellia tenuiflora. Next base: position 1,578,695 of record QRDG01000451.1, on the reverse strand, counting down.
GTCCATGCAGGTGGTGCCTCGACGGGAGCTGCAGCTCGTCGGGGTCGCGGCGATGCTCATCGCTTGCAAGTACGAGGAGATCTGGGCGCCCGAGGTATGTATTGCTGCTTGTGTCTGTTCACAGGGAACGAACTCTGAACTCTGTGAACCCAAGAACTCATTCATCTGCTATTCTGCTTGTATGTGATTTGCTGCAGGTCAACGATTTCATTCACATCGCAGACAACGCTTACTCAAGACAGCAGATCCTCTGCATGGAGAAGGGCATCCTGAACAGGATGTCGTGGAATCTCACCGTCCCCACCCCCTACGTCTTCCTCGTGCGGTTCGCCAAGGCCGCCGGGAGCGGCGACAAGGAGCTGGAGCACATGGTGTTCTTCTTCGCCGAGTTGGCGCTGATGGAGTACGGGCTGGTCTCGGTGTGCCCGTCGCTGGTGGCCGCCTCCGCTGTGTACGCCGCTCGGTGCACGCTGAAGAAGAGTCCCATCTGGACTGACACTCTCAAGCACCACACCGGCTTCACTGAGCCACAACTGATGTAAGATATTCTCCAACTTGTTCTTTTTTCAATTGGATGTGTCTGTGTGCCTGAAGAACTTTGCTGAACTGGATGGAATTCATGAAAATCCTGTTTTGGTTTCAGGGAGCCTGCCAAGGCCCTCGTCCTCTCGCACGCCGCCGCCCCTCAGAGCAAGCTCAAGACTGTTTACAAGAAGTATTGCAGTGAGCTTTTTGGTCGTGTGGCTCTGCACCCTCCTGCAGTTGCTGCTCAAGGCCTCGCCTAGTTGGTTTTAGTCATTTTAGCGTGCTTGGCTTTCGAATCAAGAGAGCTTGGTTTACTTACTCTGTTCACGTGACTGAATGCTGCTCTGCTAATTTACACCAGGGTATGGATCGAATTCAAAGTACTATTCACGTGTTTGATACACCAGGGTGTAACAAATACAGAAATACTATTCACATGTTTTAATAGAATTCAAAGTATTATTTTACTACATGTGTGTTACCTGTCTTTTTAGTTGTGTGCAAATGTTTATCGTGAGTGTTGCATCACTTGTTTGCAAATGTTTATCATGATGCTGGAATTTCCTTGGGGTCGATTCTGTTTGTTCAGGTACTTTCGTAGTTCTCACCCTGTCGCCACTCAATTTCTGCCATTGTACTTGTTTAGCAAAAATGATACTTGGAGTGTTCCACAGTTAGCCATGGACTGAACTTTTCCACGGCCTTTCTTAGTGGTATTGGTTAGTTCTCTGAATTCTGTATAGTAAAGAGATTACAGAATGTATTACAAATCTGCCCCCAATGGGATTGTTCCTTTCCAATACAAGTCATACAAACGACCAAATTCAAATATATTTGTTATACACAAACTGATAGCAATTTACACCAAAAATGCCAGTAGCTGTACATCTTTACAAATTTCACTTCAAAATAACTTTATTTCAGAAATGTAGTCTAACAATAATTCAGTTCTTGAACTGTGAAATTGCATCTCTTCCGGTACTTTGATAGTTCTGACATCTCACCTGTCACCACTTTACAAATTTCACTTCAAAATACCATATACTAACTTTATTTGAGAAATGCAGTCTAACAATAATTCAGTTCTTGAACAGTAAAATTGCATCTGTTCCGGTACTTTGATAGTTCTCTTTTTTTGCATAGTTACTTTGATAGTTCTCACATCTCACCTGTCACCACTTTACAAATTTCACTTCAAAATACCATATACTAACTTTATTTGAGAAATGTAGTCTAACAATAATTCAGTTCTTGAACTGTGAAATTGCATCTGTTCCGGTACTTTGATAGTTCTCACCTGTCACCACTCATTTTCTTATTTGGAAAAATGATACTGAAGTGTTTCCACAGTTAATTCTCTGGTTTTTTGTTGAACAAAACAATAATGATTGTTCTGGATAATGAGAAGAGATTCTTATATATACACACCACAGTGCAGAGAAAGAAGCTGACAGCCCTCAGGTAAAAAAAACGAAGAGGGCCACAGAGATTTAAAATCTGCCATCAATTGATGCAAATTACATCAAATAGATTACAGAGAGCCAATAGATGTAAATAAATCTTCTGAATGTGTCTGTTCTTTTTGCTCCCCATTTCCAATAGAGAATTGAGTTCATTTGAATGTAGGCTATACAGCCAATCGAATTCAAATACATTGCGCAAATGGAGTAAGGACCATACTAAGTTTACTTCAGAAATGTAGTCACTAACAACAATTCAGTTCTTGAATTCTGAAATATAATTGATGAAAGATGTGATATCGCTGTGCGAGGAACCACCCACTTCAGTTGCGCCATGGGAAGCCTCTTTCAGCAGTGAAGCTCTCGTCCTCATGCCCTCGCCGTCATCACAATTCATGAGCCTCTTCACGGCCTCGGCAATTTCCTCTCTCACGATGACACCGCCAGCCCGGTTATTCTCCTTGATGTTGTACCCAATCTTCCACACATCAGTGATGAGACGGCTATTGACTGGCTGATCGATAGCTATAGGGAGAGTCAGCATCGGCACCCCAGCATACATCGCCTCGAGAGTCGAGTTCATGCCGCAGTGGGTGAAGAACCCACCAACAGAAGGATGGCACAAGACCTTGAGCTGGTCAGACCACGGAACGACCACACAATTGCTTCCACGGATCAAATCCTGCACGCCGGAGCACGCGTCACGGAGCACCCACAGGAACCTGACGTTGCTCTGGGCCAGGCCAATGGCGATCTCGGCGAGCTGAGTGGACGACACCGAGAGGAAGCTGCCGAGTGAGACATACAACACTGAGTTCACCGGCTGTGCGTCCAGCCAGGTAATGTAGCCTTGTTCTTCTTCTGAACTGGCGCTGTGTTCTTGGAGTGCCATGAAGGGGATGCAAGGGCCAACGGCGAACACAGGGCAGGGGAGCTCTCGCTTTAGAGAGTCAATGGCATTGCTCTCACATTCATAGAAGGAGGTGAAGATCACACATTGTGCTTTTCTGACATAAAGATATGCTTCAAGGATCGTGTTCAATGCTATCTTGTCAGAGTGTGTCGGCTCAAGATCGGTTAACCTGATTGATTTGAGGCCAGGAATGTAGTTTTCAATCAAACAAGAATCAGTCCCATCTGCACAAGATTAACCATTATTGTGCAGAAATTTTAACAAATTTAGTAGTTACTACGAGGGGAAGGTTAAGGTGGGGAACTCGTACCAGAGTCGTCAGACAAGGGAGGAGCGGCAGCCACGGGGAGGCGGTCGAAGTGGTAGTGCAGCGAGAACATGGTGGCGCTGAGCGGCGAGAGGACGCACACCGGGACGCCCCTCCGGTTGCCGACGAGGACCGCCCAGGGCACGAAGGTGTCGGCGACGATGGCCGTTGGGGGGTTGAGCCGGTCGAGGAGGCGCTCGAAGGGAGCCTCCATCCTGGTGTACACGGCCTCGAAGAACACGGCCATGTTGGCGGCGCGACCGTGCTCGGAGGGGATGACGTTGGGGATGGTCTCGAGGCGGATGCGCGACGCGGCGGCGCCGTCGAGCGCGGGGTCGCCGCCGAGAAGGCCGAGCCACTCCTCGGTGACGACGACGGTGGCGGAGACGCCGTCCCGTGCGGCGAGGAGGCGGCACAGGTTCAGCATCGCGTTGACGTGTCCGCGGCCAGGGTAGGGCACGGCCACGACGTGGCAGGGCGGCGCGGCTACGTAGTCCATGGCGCCGTTGCTCCGCGCGGTGGCCTCCTGCTCCCCTGAGGTAGGAGCTTGCTAGGCGGGATCTGGACCGAAGTCTCGAAGCCGAATTCCTGTGAGCTGTGACGAGATTCCGCCCGCCATTCGCGCAGCCTAGCTGAAGCAGCGGCGGCGGCAGCCCGGAGATGCTTTCCCCATGTATTTTTTAACACTAGAAGGTACTCATACTTTTCCATCCATGTGTAACTGAAGTAAATTTGAGTTGTCATAAATGACATACCGCACGAATCACGATGCAAATCTGACGGGTTAAAGTTGAGTGAGCTTTAACTTAATTCTCACTCGAGTGAGCAATAGCAAAATCGTTTTTTTAACACTAGAAGGTACTTTTTATTTATTTTAACACTAGAAGGTACTCAGAAGTTTACGAGACAGCCCATCCACGGATACAAATAACCGAACACTACAAGCCAGTCCTTGGGCTTTGCATGGAGGCCCTAAAGAGAAAAGTTATATTTCAATTGGGTCCATTCTGCAACTCCGTCACACACAACCATCGCCACCTCCACCGGGGATGAAACCACTTGGGGACGTGAAGCCGCCGCACGTCCACCTCTGTCACCTTATCGAAGAAGACGACGAGGACGCTGAGATGATGCTGGTCTGCCTCCCTTCTCGTCATCTTCGGGCTAGGAGGAAACTTATAGTAAGCCACTATTCAACAAGAAGATACAACGATGTAAGCAACCACCGTAGGCCAACCGTCGAGTACGAAGGAAATGACCCGTGACATAGTTCAACAAGTCGTCGTTGTGGTTGAGCTCTGGACCAATTGAAGAGACCGTAGCCCCCATTGATCTCCTTCTCCACCCTCGCCACCACGACAAGCGGAAGAACAAAGAATGGTTAGTGGACAAAACTCAAGGTCCATAGGACCAACGCAGCAACAGAGCACGTAGGAGCCACCAGCCACTCCACCTCCCCTACCGATACCACGATGACATAAAAAAGAGAAAGGGGATTCCACAACCAATAGGAGTTGTCGCACGAGCGAGCTTATTCAGGGTGCCTTCTCAAATCCGCTCGAACCACTTATGTTCACCATGGACAATAGTAGAGCAGCAGAACGAGACATCCGTCGTCGTCGCTCGGAGGCGAGGAAGAACATCGAAACCTTGGCATCTCGCCATATGCCATGAAGGCACAATGACATAAATCATGCCTTATATACGTACTACTCCAATACTGCTATATACTGAAGGGAACCCTTGCCCGTCTCAACGTTGACTACCGTCAAAGAAGAGAGGGGAGGGGCCGGCCAGGCCTAGATCTAGAATAACAAGGCCAAAGGTTTCTAGAGGGAACTCGGTTAAGGGAAAATCCCCACGTTAGAATCCACCAATCAATTCCATTGTGTGTTTTCAAAATTTAAAGGAACTCCACTGCATGTCGTGCTTGAAGATTTATGCTCACATTTTTACTTTCGACGCCCTGGATTTTTTTAACCGGAATCCAAACCATCACTATTAATTACCGTGTAATAAAAATATACTAAAAGAAAATAAGACCAAAACTAAGATAACACACCAAAAAACAGGATGGGGGATCTGCCCACTAATGCATGCAGACTCGATGCACACAACTAAAAACCAACCACCACAACCCCAACTGGCAACTTTTTTTTAACGAAATGTAGCGGAACTATTTTCAATAATTAAGAGGAGTAGAATACAAAGTATAAAGTGAAAAGGAAAAATTTAATGTAAAGAACAATGACTAGTTGGTCAACCCACTACTTAGCCTGATTGTCAACTATGGATTCACTCAAACAATTGAAAAGAATGCCCAACTCTCACAACCACCCCCACCTGCACTCACGCACCCCCTTCAGAGGCGACTCAAGGGAGAAATCCTAGCTCCGTCCCAACCCCTCTCCTTCCCTCGATCGTCTCACCACCGCTAAAGGTAGTCGGCGGGCATGTCTTCGCTACTGCTGAGGATGGTGGTGACGAGGTTGCCGCTACTCCGCCACTCTTCATCCTTTGGTGGGGGGCTCCGGGATTTGAGGCTTAACCTATATTAGAGTCAACCTACTTATATTTTTAGTTAAAATTCAATGTAATAGAACTTTGACCAACCTAATAGATAAATAATAAATTTCTAAAATATTTAACAAATATACTATAAAATATAGTCTACAGATATTGATTGGTATTCAAGATGTCCATATTGTTATCTAGAATGATTGATCTAACGTTCAATATGTTGACTTTTGACTAAATTTAAAAAGGACGGATAATTGAGTGCAGCACTTTGGCACCCGGGCTACATGTAGCCCTATATCTTAAACATTCGAAAAACAAAATTTGAAGTCTCAATAATATCCAAAAAAATATATACATATAGCCGATAATATATTCTACACATCCGTAAAATCTCAATCCCAAATACATTGTATTCTAACTCCATGTGCCACGGTGGACGTGCTGTACTGCTACTGGTCAGCGGCGTGCAGACGTTGCGCGTGGAGCTCGTCGACCACCCTTCGCTGGACGTGACGGCGATCGCCGTGTGCCACGAGGAGACCGGTGGGTGGGACCCGGTCTGCCACTACATGCCGGTGAAATACGTACTGACGTACTGTGTCTCTGGGTAGCTGCTGGTGAACTCTAGCTATTTGGTGAAATTATGAATCTCGAGCTAAGGGGTGAAGTATGAATTTCGACAGTAATATCTGATTCTACTTTAAATGAAACGGTCACTATATTTGAATGTATATACTGTTTCAATGTTGTTCCCGCCTATCTACTCACACACACGAGGCAGTATGGAGTTCTGAACAACCATTGAATTCTCGGCCACAGATGTGAGGTTCATGCTGGAGAATCAATACTGCCGGCGATATTAGCATTAGCTCTTCTTGCATCCTCTACTTATAATCTGACCCCATTGAGTATTCCGACACAAGCTTAGAAAACAAGGATGAACTGTCCTCTAGCAGTTTCGCTGGCGAGTCATTCTCTGCAATTTCACCTGTTACAGGACAACATGGTTAAAACAGAACGAACATGGTCAAAAGCAGAGTAACAGAGGAGAACGACGCCATATGATCCGTCCGTCGCTTCAAACTGTAACGCAGTGGAGTGGAGGGGACCGTTGTCCAGAAGAATGACCTTCTCGCTATCAAGAACCGATGTGATTCGATGCGCTATTGTGATCACGGTGCATCCGGCGAATGGTTGTTTTAGGGTTTTCTGGATCAAACTGTCGGTTTTCGGATCTACTGAAGAAGTCGCCTCATCCAAAACTAAGATCTTTCTCCTCTTCAGGATTACCCTTCCCAAACACACAAGCTGCCGCTGACCCGCGCTCCTGTTTTCACCATTCTCTGTCACTGCATTTCAGTTTACAAGATCAAGTCATTGGTTCGACGTCATAAGTACGGGTAGTCTATCTTGGGAATTTCTAATGGATACCAACCTGTAGAGTCGAGCTTAAGCTCGTTCTTTCTAACTTCCTCTCCAAGATGACAGGAGTCCAATGCCTAGAAAACATAGATCATGCATAAACTTCTTTAACCATCAAACAGAACATAAGGATGCTGTTAAGAATGCATGTAGCTTGTGAACAAGTGAGTTATTAAAAAAAGCAAAATTAATTTTTTAAACGAAAGTCAAGTAAAAGTACCTCCCAGATTTGCTCGTCACTATATTCATCCAGAGGGTCGATGTTGCCTCGCAGAGTCCCCTCAAACATAACAGGATCTTGTGGAATGATGCTCAATCTTGTCCGTAGGTCATGCAGTCCGATGGTGGAGATGTCGATGCCATCTATCAATATTTGCCCGATACACGGATCAACAATGCGGAATAGAGCTTGAATCAAAGTTGACTTTCCGCCACCTGTTCTTCCAACGATACCAGTCTTCATACCTCCTGATAAGGTGCAAGTCACGCCTTTCAAAACTAAAGGCAGGTGTGGCGCATATTGTACCTGCATGACATACATGAGCTTAGGGGAAAGGCAACTTACTGCAGCATTCCGTTTTAGATATCTGTTTTCACTTCATGAAAACAGATAAAGTTTTCTACAATATTGTCAGAGTACGAAGAAACATAACTGCAACATTATATTAGCAGCAGGCAGAACATCAGAACTGCCATTACTAATTTCTTTAAAATACTAAATGCAATTGTTGGAGGAATACCTTGATAATGAAGGTAAAATAAATTCAAGCAATAGGAATGTTAACCTAAGAACTATCTCATAGAACTGTAGAAATTTCTGATATGGTAAGGGGTGGTTCAAGAAACAAACATGAAGGTTGCGAAGCTCAATTTCGCCCTTGGATGGCCAATGGCAGTCCGGTCTACTTTCTGATATGGTAAGGGGTGGTTCAGAAGGAATATTCATGTATTGCAATATTCTTTCCACAGATATCATTCTATTTTCCAAACTACAGAGGATCGCAATAGCCCACCCTTGCAGCATACTCAGACTTAGTCCATAAGTGACTGCAAGACCAGCTGTCTCTGTAAAGTGTAAACAGATAATAAGTTAATACAAATCTGGGGTGTTAATACATATTATTTTCTAATTTTATTTGAATAGCAAAAGCATGTTTACTTACTTGAGTCAATTAGAGTAGCTGGCAAGGTGACTAGAAGTATCAAGGAAAATGCAAAAATAAAGGACGAAAGAAAGTCCAAGCGAAAGCACAACCATTCCATCGCAGCAGTATTATATAAATCTGGCCGAGAAAAATTATCCATCAAATAGCCAGTATAACTGATGAACTGTCTTTCCTTATCAAAGCATCTAATTATATTTGAGCCAGTTATTGATTCAGAAAAATGCTGCATCACAGGAGCCCTGCAAACTCCAATTAACCTTTGCAACTCCCTAGCAGCATCTATGTAGTATTGCTGGAATAGAAGAAATACTATTATGATTAAGAACAAAATCATTCTAAAAAAAAAGAACAAACAAGAAATAACAATCAATTCCGTAGAATGGATGTAACTCTAAAGTTCTAATACAATATGCTACATGTTATACATTAAAATAATACTGTGTGTTACAATTTGTCTTATTGCATAACCAAAAGTTCACAATTGGTCCCAAATTTGCAATTATAACAGTTACGTCCCGAGCATGTGAAGTGCACCTTTTCAGGTTCTTTAACTTGTAGAAATGTGTCAGCATAGGAATCTTAGTTACTTGGTATTCAAAGCCCATTATACAAAATTATTGGGTTTTCCTTCAACTAAAATTATTAGCTTTTTGCGAAGTCATCTTTCAGCACATGTACTTAAATAAGGTAAAAGTGCCATGCCCTCATGACTGCTAATGTAGGTTACATTGGACTGGTTCTAACTCACTTGGTATCAATGTAGTTATAGTCAAGGACCTATATGAGATATGACAAACCATGGAAGTGTTTGGACTTCTCATTACAGAAACCGAGCTTCTTGAATTAGTAGCATTGCACACATATATAGAGTGTGCTAAAAAATTTACACCACTACTCAAACCCATTAATCATTGCCAAAATAAATGAATATTGCAAATGAAGCAATTCGTTGCCAAAATATATGATCAATTCCTGTACTCTGCAAACTAAATTTGTAGCAATTCTGTATTTTATCCTCAAGGTGTATAACTCTCGTGCATCATTACTACAGTAGCAATGAAGTAACGTGTCTGTACTTAGAAATTGGTGCCAACCAAAAATTGAATTGAACAAAACTAGATGGCAAATAATACCTGATACCATAGAGATGCAACAATAATGGGGATGAAAATTATAAAGACTGGCCATGCAACCCGTGACATTAGAACAATTGTTCCAAGAAGTTCGATGACAGGAAATAGAAGGTAGCCCATCAGTTCAAAAATGTGAGTATCCACTGCTCTCTGATCAGTGGAAGCCTGCAAGTGTTTTGGACTTTCAACATTACTAAACAATAAAAAGGATAATAGCACTCGAGGACATGTGACATTAATTTATTATTGCAAATAAATTTATGAACGTAATTTTCTTACTCTATTCAAAATACGGCCAGTAGGAGTGGAGTCAAAGAAAGACATGGGTGCTCGGAATATGCATTGGTGCATCTTCTCAAATAGCATGGTTGCAGTCTTACATCCAGCCATGACCAGAAGACCGGATCGTATGAATACGAATAACGAGGTAACAAGAGCTAATGCAGCATATACATTTATCATCGTCAAGGTACTGACTGGAGGATTCACATCTTTAGATATTGGAGCTGCCCAAGCCATCCATAAATTGCTTCCAATTTGAAGAGATTGGAAAATGATCTGAGCTAGAAAATAAGTGGCACAAGTCCTCCTTTGTATGCCATTGTAATGTATTTCCAGTAGACAATAAATCCAACCTGGCCTTTCTCTCTCTCTTCTTCTTGTACAAGTTGACCATTTGAACAATTACTTCTGCATTGTTACCATCTCTTTGCTCATCTGCTATGGATACAGTGCTTCCAGTTACATTAAGATGGAGACTACTTCCAAAATCGCTACTTGGGAGCTCCAATATGTCCATAGTAGATAAAGCATCCTTATGGGACACAATTAATTCCGTGAATTCTTCTCCAGAATTGAGAATTTCAGTGTAATCCCCTGCTTGTGTTATTTTCCCATCTTTCAAGACCTGAAATATGACAGGAGGAATTGAAAAGTTTATTTTCTTGCATTTAGCATAAAAAAGAGATTTATACATATGTTGCTAGCATATACCATGATAACATCGGCTGAAGGTAAAAATTCGACATGGTGCGTAACATACACAACTGTTTTTGAAGCTAATAATCCAAGCAAGCATTCCTGCAAAATACAAATTATAGTCAATAAGTTCATTGAATAGCAGTAAGCACTATTCCCTCGCACCCTAGAATTACTCTCAAGGGTATATAAACTGGACCAATCAGAAAATCAACAGGAAGAAATTTTTAAACATGACTAAAAGAACTATGAAACCAAGTTTGCTGGAACTGCAATATGAAGAACATTCATCATGGGATGGACATAGAGGCGAGAGATTAATTACCACTCTCACCCAAGAAGAATTTGAAAAAATCTACTACCTAAGTAAAAAATATATTCATTTTTCAAGTTAGTTTTGGTAATATTTGTAGTCTGGGCAACATTTTCCAGCAAATTCCCCCATTAAATGCTTATCAGTATTCAGTACTACTGTACTAGTACTCAGATATATAGACTAACACTTCATATTGAACAAATATTCTAACAGAAATACATTTTAAAAATTGAAATAAATAACAAGGAAATACAAATTATCAAGTTATACCTTGAACAAGTGTAATCCAGTATGAGCATCAACCGCACTAAATGGATCATCAAATAGAAAGATATCAGCATCATGGTACAAAGCACGGGCTATTTGTATCCTTTGTTTTTGTCCACCACTAAGGTTAATGCCTCTCTCTCCTATAATCGTTTGGTCACCCAATGGTAATATATCCAGGTCCTTGATAAGAGAGCATGCTTCAAGGACCTTCACATACCTTTCCCTATTCATCTCTGTGCCGAAAAGTATATTATCTTCGATTTTACCACTTTGTATCCAAGGTGATTGGCTAACATAGGCAATCCTACCACAAGTTTTAACCTCTCCTGAGAATTTTGGTATCTCACCGAGTATACAAGACAATAAGCTGGATTTACCAGATCCAACTCTACCACAGATAGCAACCCTCATCCCTTGTTGTATACGGAAGTTCAAGTCTTGAAGAGTAGGCACTTGAGAAGATGTATTCCAAGAGAACTGACCATTCCTCACCTCAATTGATACATCGGTGGTACCTCTAGGAAGCCTAGTTACAGCATCACTACGTAGTTCCTCAAGACACAGAAATGAGCTTATCCTGTCAAGTGATACTTTTGTCTGAATGATCATAGAGATCGCATCGGGGAGACCATGGATAGGTGTTTGCAGCTGTCTAAATGTTGCCAGAGCAGATAACACTTTACCTGTTTCTAACGGAATGCCCAAAAGCACGCAAGTTCCAAAAGTGACCATAGCAACAAAAGCAGGAGCACAAAAGAAGACAGATAGAAGCATAGCTGACGCGTATACGTTCTTCTTTAGCCAATTCATCTCTACCTTCCTCAACTCTATGATCTTCGACAAGAAGGTCATTTCCCATCCTTGAAGTTTGAGAATCCGCATGTTCCGTAAGATCTCAGACATAGCCCTCATTCTCGCATCCTTGGCGGTCATCGTTTTCTCTTGGTAATTTTGCTCGATACTCCCTAAAGGTATATTAGCTACCATTGTCAAAACAGTGGCAGCAAGGGCAGCAAATGCTGCCAAACCAAGTGCTGAGTATAAGATGAGCATGCCTAGAATAACTTGCACGGGAAGAAGCCAAACGTCATGCATGGTGCGACTGAAAGCTCCTACACAATCGGCATCGAGGCTCACAACATTGATCATCTCTCCACTTGAGTTGCTTTGCCTGGACTGACTGGAGAGGGCAAGGGCCTTTTGGTATATAGTAGCAACAAGTGATGAACGTGCACGCACACCTACTTGTTTTAATCTAAACTGCAAATGCCTTGCTGAGAAGCCTTCAACGAACTGTGCAATAACAAATGTCAACACTAAAATGTAGCCCTCTTTAGTGGATCTTGAGCTTTTATTTAGGTAATTGACAAAGTACTCAATCAGGTAGGGACCAACATATGCAGCAACAGTGCTGAGTAGGGCATAGACTGCAGTGATGAGGATTAGTTTCCAATTTGTGAGCACAAGAGCTTTGGCCAGCTTAACAGTTGTAACCTCAGTGAACTGCCCTGTGGCAGAATTTGATACTATCATTGCCTTAAAGTTAGGCAGGACCCCATGGACACTGTCATTGTCATCCAAGAGCGGAGCATCATCAAGATCTAGTGTTTTCCTTTTGCCAAGATCAAGTAAAGGACCCATCCAAGAAAAAGTGATAATACTAAACCACCCAGCATCTGTGAAAAGTGATTTAGTGCTTGTTTCCTCAAATGGGGAAGAATCGGCCTGGTTCAGCAGTGGTTGTTTCATGATGAACGAATGACTTCTGAGCACTGGGCAGCAAACTGAAAAGAAAGTATACATTCATTTTTAGTGTTACGAGCATAGTATAAAACTATGAATATTTTAAAAACATGTCGTTTAAGTTTGACCATAAAACAAAAATTACAGGAAGTTCATGTAATACAATTATACAACAGAAACAGATAAGAGAATTTCTTTCAGGGTTCATGGACCAGAATCTGAGGAGTAGGCTACATTTGTAACTTAAAACGTGTAGCTCAACAGATAGGTTTTCCTCAGGCTATACATGCTTCTGCTATCATAGAAGAATGTATTAACAAGCGTATATATAAACAAAGAGAACCCTATAAAATCAAAGTAAGGCTTAATCAATGAAAATGAAAGGAGCAGATCCAGAGTAAATCAAATGCATTTAACAGGTTGAAGGGGTAATATTGTAACCAAATTATAATAATAAAATTGGGTGACTGAAAGCATTATGATTTACTAAACGGTATTCCCCAGTAACTACAGTGTACAGACAAGCACACAATCAAATGCTTTTCTGAGACTGGATCTAAATTTCACTCAATGGTTTCATGGAGATTCTACCAGGCTGAAAACTATCACAATAGTTTGAGAAATCAAAATGAAACTTGCATTAAAATAAAAATCAGAACGATTTAAAAAAAACCGCGATTTACTTTATCCAAACAGTGAAATCTATACATTCTACGAGTTTTGTGCTTGTTATTAATTTCAAGGGCAATGGCAGAAATGATATCTATAACATTCAAAATCATCCTGTATATTAATAATCCCACATGGGCAAACGATGCTATAAAGTAATCCCACATGGATGCGTTAGACCGTTATTTCATCAGAAGATCCAGTTGCATGTACATAGTTTAGTTGGTTCCTCCTTGCAAATCACAACTACGTGCGGTATATGCTCATATTTTGAGTACTGAAACGTCCAAAATCAGAATGCCCATCTCAGCGTCGGCGAACGAAATTAGTACATCAACCTAGAATTGAGAACTTGGCTAATATATCTCTGCTATTTGCCATGATCTAGGGCATGTTCTGTGACTGACTTGAACTAACAAAACAAATTGGTGCCGGAAATTTGCGGTACAATTAGGGTCACTAGGTACGCGGGGAAGGAAGGAATCCGTTCTTACTAGCTGTCTAGAACATGGGCGAAAGCGAAGAGCAGCTGGTGGCCGCGGACCCAACGGCCAGATGCGGCGGTGGCGGCGGATGTGCGGCGGTGGGTGCTAGCCCATCAGACAGGAAGAACGACTTCATCAGGTCCGCCGCCAACGCTGGAATCAGCGGCGACGGCGCCGACGTGCCGCTGAGGCGGGCGAGCCGAGACCGAGTGCATCGGGTGAGTGGAGATTCTCCAAGAATCTCAAGAAAAAAGGATGGAGGTTCAGAATCAGATACTACTACTCGGTAAATCCCGATGTTCCTCAAAAGCTGAAATCCTGAAACCGGGAAGCGGGAAAGGACATAGGTCTCCGTGGGAACATCACAAATCTATCATTGGCACGGGTAGACACAATGTACTCTATTTTTTTTTTTAACTGGCTTCATAGAAACTTTACCGAATTTCCTATTTGCTGCCTCCACGATATATTCACCCAGAGACTTGAGAGTTCTCTGTTTTTTTTTTCGAAGTCAAGCAGAACAAAATTTTGAGACGCAAAACGAATCTGATCCCCCGATTCATGGCCACTGCCTGGCCTAAAAATGCTGGCCAACACATCGCGTGTGCTTTACAGAAATAACTTGGACTTTGGTAGGAAGGAGACAACGCCATTATTAATGAGGGTTAAATCCTAACCAAAAGAAGAACACCCAGGCAGCTAGCAAGCTACTACGAGTAGTAGTATAACACATTGCTCACGGCTCACCCATGTATAGAAACTAACGATTTATAGTATCAAGGTTGCAGAGCCCAGTTAGAGTACTATTTCTCAACCAGGATTGCTCGCTTTAATTTCTCTTGATAATTGTTAGGATTGTAAAAAAAAGAGGAAAAGGAAGAACGAGAAAAGGCAGCGAAATCACTCAGAAATAAGATGTACAGTAAGAAGCATTTAATTTAAGTACAGAGTGATGTACTGTAGTAATGTACTGAGGGCTGAAGCAATGAAGGAAACTTACACGGACAAGGTAGGCAGTTGGATAATCGGTGCCGATTTTCGTCGCTCGACCTTGAAGAAATACGGCGTATCCGCTCGCGAGATCAGATCATAATCTGACAGTTTCGCGCCTCTACGATGGGGACGCCGCCGCCGTCGAAGCAGGTGCTGCGTGTGGAGGGAGGATCTTTACGGCGAGCTCGCCGGCGGCTAGTCGTGGGAAGTCACGCCCGTCGCCCGTGTGTGTCTCGCCGCCTACGTTTTCTGGGGGTTCTGACGGTAGCGCCGTTACCTGCCTTCCTTCCTAGGTTTCCTTTAAGGAAGCCTCCCGTGTAGGGATCACGTTTCTCTCTCTCTTTTTTTTTTGGGGCAACAAAGCCCACGTATATAAAGACGAAAAAACGCATTGGAGGACGAGCTATACTTGTAGCTCTGTATCCTTGGCCGTATTCCATGTCAGCGCGTTACCTGGAAATCCTGCATCGGACGATGAGAAAAAAAAAAAACCCGTATTGGCGTATTGCTGTGGATTTAACATGCAGTGGAGATTTCGGGCTCCCGAGCTCCACTGATCCAACAATTTAAAAAAAATTCAAAAAACATATTTAAATATTTCAAAAAAATCTGAGAAAAATCATGCACGTTCTCAATAATATATACTACAACCGTGCAAATTTTCAATGTAAAATAGTTTAGGGTTTGAGCTACACAAAAATGATAAATATACAGATCTGAGGAGAAAATGACAAAAAACCACCACATTTGCGGCTGAGATGACACCAAACCACCATCTTTGGGTTTTTCGACACATAAATACCACTATTGGGGCCACACTGTGACACAGAGCACTGATGTCGCGTGATTAGCCATCTAAGCATGTTTCTGACATGTGGGACCCGCTGTCAGTGCAAAATAGATTAAAAAAAAGGAAGTCAACGCTCTTCCGCACCATCTCCCCGCGTAGACGGAGCTTGCCCGCGCCAGAGCCGCCCGCGCTCGCGCTTGGCCGGAGCTCGCCCGCTGCCCGCCGGAGCCCTGCTGGCCGCGCGCGTGTCACCGCAGGCCGCCCGCGTTCCCGACCTACGCCCGTACGCGCCGCGCGCGTGTCGCCGCAGGCCACCCGCGTTCCCGACCCACGCCCGTACGCGCCGCCGTGCCGCTCCATGTCCAGGACCTCCAGGTTCGCTGCTCCGTGCCTGGCGAGTCACCAGCTCGCCACGCCATGGACGCGCCCCCGCATCCCCGCCTGCTCTCGGCCTCTGTCCTGTCCTGGTTGGAGCCGGAGGAGCGCGGTTATCCCCGTCAGCGCCGCGGAAAAAGTCGAGGAGCGTCCGACGCCTCACTATCGCCGCGAGCTGCGCGCCGCCGACTTGATGCCGATGCAGGGCGCGAGGAGCGGCACCTATCTCCCGGCCGTCGCGAGGAGCGGCGCCTCCCATCCTCTCCGGCGTCCATGACCCGCACATCTGCCCTGCACTACAGCGGTCAAGACCTGCAGCTGCCTCCGCTGGCGCCGGCCTCCGTCGTGTGTTCCCGCCACCGGCGCGGAGGCGCTCGAGGTCTGGGCGCGGACCTGGTCGCTGCCATCCCGAGCTATGTGTACAGGGGCGAGGTCCCGCCGCCGTCTTGCTTCCCCACGCGGGCGACCCTGCCACCGGCCCCCTGTGCACCCCCGCCGCGCCCCCGCCGCCTGCTGCCTCCCCTAAGCCCGCCCCGCCATCGGCTGCCTCCCGTTCGCGCCCCACGCCGTAGGATGCCACCCCTACGCGCGCCGCCGCCACCGAACCATGAGTCGCGTGCGAGGGCGCCGTCGCCGCGCCGCCGTCGTCTTCCTAGCCGGAGACGCGTCGGAAGATGCCACGGAGGTCATCCTTGACGGAACCGCGCGCTGGCCATTGGCCACTGCACGCGGCGTTGGCGAGGAGAACCACCGCGGCTCCTGCGCGCCACGCGTAAGTCCGCGCCGCGCGCTTCCACGTCCGTCGTGTCTCAGCTCGCCGCTTCCACCCGTGCATCAGCTATGCAGCTTCCACGCCTATGGCCTCAGCTCCCGCGTGAGCGTCGCCGCTCTGCGCCTGCATGCGTCCGCGTGTGTGCGCCTCGCGCCGCGCGTCTCAGTAGACGTAATGAGCACTGAGCTCTCCCGGTGAGGTATGCGCCACCACCGCACTAAGCTCTCCCGGTGCACACAGCGTGTTCGACGTAATGAACATGAGAGAAACAGATTGCCTGCGTGCTGAGTGTTAGAGATAGCATTGACCTGTTTTTTTTTTCTTCTTTTTTTTGCCATGTAGACCTGACGGGTGGGTCCGAACTGTCAAAAAACTTGTTAACATGCTTAAATAGAAGAATCAGTGCTCTGTGTCACAGTGTGGCCCCAATAGTGGTATTTATATGTCGAAAAACCCAAAGATGGTGGTTTGGTGTCATCTCAGCCGCAAATGTGGTGGTTTTTTGTCATTTTCTCCAGATCTGAGTATAGTGAACAGTGTATAGTTTCAAATCTCCAACTTTTGTCATTTTTGTGTAGCTCAAACCTCCAAGTATTTTGCATTGAAATTTTTCACGGTTATAGTATATATCATTGAGAACGTGCATAATTTTTTTTTCAGATTTTTTTGAAACTTTTAAATATTTTTTTAAACTTTTTAAAATTGTGAGATCACTGGAGCTCGGAAGTCAAAGTAACTTTCCGTTTAACATGGCTCTTTTTTACAACTTAAAGCTTTATTCATCAAATAACAAATCATTGACAAGTAACTATTGATAAGGAAGTGATCTCATCAGCAAGAAAGTGAGAGTGCACTCGATCATCTGCTAGCAGCACTACAATAATTTGTTTAGGATGACGACGTCTCTCGCTTCTCCTCTCCACCGCCCCTCCCCATCCACCTACCCTCCTTCCGCGACGATCTCTGCCGGAATTCGTCGCTCGATCTTAGATTCGGTTAGCGGAGATCCTATCGAGGATGGTGATGCTCCTCCCGCGATCCGCGGGGATCAGGAGGCGCGATTGCGGCTGCGGTTTGGAGGTTCATGCGAGTCGAGGGAGTCGGGTGGATCGTCCCAAATCGATTGAGATCCCCGATGCTTGATGGATCTCCGGTGGGATCTCCTGGCTCGTGTGCCTCTATGGCCTCCTCCTATGGAGATTCGCCGGTGAGGTCGGTATTGCAAATTGGGAGGCGTTTCTCCGACGAGGACCGTCGAGTTTCCTCGCAGTAAGGGCTTGAGGGAGTTCCGTGGCATGTTGGGTGTTCGCAAGGAGGATCGTGCCCCTGTTCCGCCATGGCCGGGTGACCTCTCTGAGTTCCCAAGCATCATCAATGGCGGAATCGGTGGTTCGAATTTGGCGGCCCCAACTGTTAGGGACTCCAGTCTGTCAGGGGTTTCGAGTTCTCGGGTAACTCCAGCTTTTCCTGGAGTTGCTGTGGAGGGTTGTGGTGAGGTGGACGCAGTGGAGGAGTTTTTTGGTCAGCTATGGGCAGTTCCGTCTTCTCCAAAAGTTCAATCGGGCTCGGGAAGCTTCCTGTGCTGGATTAGGAAGGGGATCCCGGAGGCTGACCTAGAAATCTCCGATTGCTATCCTGCTCCACGCGCAGCTCTTGTTCACCACCGTCCTAGGGTTGTCTCCCTCGGTAGGAAAGGATCTGCTCCTTCGTACGCGGAGGTGCTGAAGAGGAAGATGGCGGGCAGTGCGGGGCCTTCGCAGGGAAGAGGTCGCGGGCGGGAAGGTGCCGGTGCTCCGGCTCCCAATCCTACCGCTCCCGCCGCGGCTACTGGTGGTGTTCCACCGCAGCAGCAAGGTTGACCTCAGAAACCGCCTCAACAAAGATACCAGGGGAGAAATCAAAGGTATAACAATTTCCCCCCAGGTCAGATGCAGCAACAGCAGTTTGGATACTAGAATTTTGGTGGAGTGCAGCCTCAGTTTGGGTATCAAATTGCTCCCTAGAATCCGAATGTGCCGCCGGTGTAGGTGTTTCCCCCTCAGCTGCAAGCAGGCATGCCTCTCCAGCAACCCTCTGCGTCAGGTTCTAGTCTGCCTCAGGTGCAGGTATTCCCACCTCAGCAGCTCCAAACCATCTTGTGGGTAACTGTGCCAAGCCAAAGATTTGCTTCATAAGCAATTCTCCTGGTCATCCTATGTTTTCCTACCCAGAGTGGTGCAAGGAACATCCCTCTGCAGAGTACTTTGGTAGTGCTAGTTCTGGCATGGGCTTCTATCATATTGATGTCCCTATGCAGACAGAAAAGTGGCTAAACTTTAGTAACTGTGGAGTTGTGTCTGTGAGGAAAGGGTCCATCTCCTTGTCTGAATTGGATAAGGACTTCTTTGCAATTTCTGCAAGAACAAGAAATGGCCTTGGCAGATGAGAGAATTGGAGCCTGGTGTGTATCTGGTCAGGTTCCCTCCTTGGAAAAATGTGAAGGAGCTCAGTGAGTTTCCAGCTTTTGACTTGGAAAAAGAAGGGGTTATTGTCAAGATATCATCCTGGACTGATGATATTTCGCCCATGGGTTCTCTGAATGAGGTTTGGGTTACAGCTAAAGGGATACCTGATACGTGTCAGACGTATCTATAATTTTTAATTGGTCCATGCTAGTTTTGTGATGTTGTCACATGTTTTTAATATCATATTACATCATTTTTATGCATTTTATTGGACTAACCTATTGACAAGATGCCCAGTGCCAGTTCCCTGTTTTTGTGCAGATTTTGTTGCAGAAAGTTACTTCTGGAAATATTCTCAGAATTGGACGAAAATTTACGAAGATTTTTTATTGAAGAAATAAGGACCAAAGCCAGAAGGGCGACCCGGGGGGGGGAGGACCCACAGGACAGGGGCGGGTCCCACCCACGGGTCTAAGGGGGCCGCGGCCACAGCCCGCCTCTGCCCCTCGGGCACCCCCTCGGCCGCCTCCGATGCCTATAAAATCATCCCCGACGAAAAAAACCCTAACCCCCGAAGGATTTTCCCAAATACGATACAGAGCTCCGCCGCCATCGCCGACAAGTTTCGGGGGTTCAGAAGGTCCTGTTCCGGCACCCTGCCGGGACGGGGATCGACCGCCGGGGCCATCTCCATCAACGCCGCTGCTTCCCGTGATGAGGAGGGAGTAGTCCCTCATCGGGGCTGAGGCTTATACAAGTAGCTATGTGGTTATCTCTCTCTCCCATGATGTGATCTTCGTTGTGATCATGAGCTTTGTTAGTATAGTTGAATACATGATGTTTCCCTATATGTAATGGATATGATGTTGCTCAAGTGGTGTTATCTAGTATAATTTGCAGAGTCACCGTTGTGATCACGGTACCTCGGTGACAGTGTGGGTGCCGTGTGTGACTCTATGCATCAAGATTAGAGGGATCTTCATCATGAGTTTGTTCTTTATTATTGTTGGATTGAATAGATCATGAGGTTTCTTGATGCTTGTGTTATTGAAGAAAGAGACTATTCAAGAAATAGGTTGTGGTGTTTGTTAGTACTATCTTTGGATGCGGATAGTGACAGCATGAAGTGTCCATAGATGTGGAATACGAACTTTAAGGTGTGCTTCTTGTAGCCCTACGCAATTCTCATCCTATTTGATCCACAAAAGAATGATCTCCGAGTAACGTCTACCATGCATGTGTTTTTGTGGGAACTATCATGTGTTTAATTATGTTAATGATGTTGAGAGTAGTCACTAGTGAAAGTCTGAAGCCTAGGCCCTTCTTCCAAGCATTGATACACCGTTTTAGTCACTTTTGTCACTTGTTTGCTTGCTGCCATTTTTATTACAGAATTACAAAATCACCTTTTACCATCCATATCACTTGCATTTTACCATCTCTTCGCCGAACTAGTGCACCTATGCAACTGACAATTGTATTAGGTGTGTTGGGGACACAAGAGACTTCTTGTATCTTAGCTTGAGAGGGATATCTTTGACCTCTACCTCCCTGAGTTCGATAAACCTTGGGTTACTCACTTAAGGGAAAATTGCCGCAGTCCTACAAACCTCTGCGCTTGGAGGCCCAACAAGTTTACAAGAATAGAAGCGTGTAGTAGACACCAAGCTCTTTTCTGGCGCTGTTGCCGGGGAGGTGAGTGCTTGAAGGTATCTTCTTTAGATCTTGCGATTAAATCTTTTTGTTTCTTGTTTTTATTTTACTAGTTTGGCTTATGAAACGTTGTCCTTTAAATTTGCTTTTTGAGAGTGACCTCTCCACCACTCCCATGGTGGATAAGGTTACTCCACCTACTGAATGTATTTATTTCGAAATACCGATGGGAATAATTGATCTTGTTATGACTAATCGCTATGCAGGAGATGGAGCTGTCCATCCAAGTAATCATCTACTTTATATTAAGGAATTATGTGATTTATTTGAGATTGCAGGTGTTTCAAGAGAGGTGATCATGAGGAAATTATTTTCCTTATCACTTAAGAAGAAAGCATTGGAGTGGTATAGGCTACTAGACAATTCTCATTTGTTGGATTGGAAGGAGCTTATGTCTCTCTTTTATTCTAAATTTTATCCTCTTCATGAAATTCATCAAGATAGGAATTATATCCACAATTTTTGGCCACATGACGGAAAGAGCATCGCTCAATCTTGGGGGAGATTGAAATCATTAATGCTTAAATGTTCTAACCATGATCGTTCCAAGTATATTATTGTTAATAATTTTTATGCAAGGCTATCTCGTCATGACAAGGAAATACTTGATGCTTCTTCTATGGGTTCTTTTACAAGTAAGGAGATTGATGCTAAATGGGATATTATTGAAAAGATTCAACACAACATTGAAGATTGGGAGATCGACAAAGATAAAGAGTCAGGTATAAATTATGAGTATGATTGCATTAAGTCTTTTGTTGAAACTGATAGTTTTAATAAGCTTAGTGCTAAGTTTGGACTTGACTCTCGTATAGTTGTTGATATCTATAAATCTTTTGCTTCTCATATTAATATTCCTAAAGAGAAATGGTCTAAGCATCATGAACCTTTCAAAGACATTTGCAAACAAAATGAAATTGTTAATGATGGTTGCAATAGACATGATCCAATCTCTACAAATAATGTTCTATATAAGCATGTTAATTTTTGTGGAGTGCATAGACCTTGTGAACGCACTCAGGTTGAAGAAGATAAATATTGTAAGCACATGATGCATCTAAAATGCATACATGAACTTTGCACTATAATACTTATATTCCATTCATATTTGCATCATATAAGGGGTATATTACTGTTATTTAATGATTTTTGGTAATTAATAATGATTTCCCCTTTTTATGGAATTAATCCTGCGCAGGCAGAAAACCCCTATTTCTTTTTTTTATTTGTTTCAGGACCTTAACAACGTCATAATGAGCTATAAATTTACGGGGGTCATTATTTTGGAAGGAGGAAGACATTGGAGCGAAAGAAGCAAGCGAAAGGAGGCCAGAGGGCCAAAATAGGGGGCCCCACACGGCTACAGTACCAGGCCGCGTGGGCCCACCTAATTCAGCCCTCGTGGCCCCGTTTGCGTAGATACTTCGCTCAGAAGCATCCTCGGGACCTAAAAACGCCTATATAAAGGGTCCCTCGACGTTCTTCGAGAGGAGAGCGGCCACAGAAGAGAAACAAGAAACAGAGACCAGGAGGCTGCAGATTGGAGGGGGAAAACTCCGGCGGAGCCCTGCCAGAGAGGTCTCCTTCTTCTTCATCGACATCTCCACCGTCTCCATGATGAAGAGGGAGTAGTCCACCTCTGGACTATGGTTTGTGGCAGTAGCATATGTATCTCTCTCTCTCTTGAGCTTCACTAATTAGCACCGTATGAGCTGCTGAACATGATTACGGTCACCATTGTATTACCATTGTGGTGGATCTTTATGTGAGTTAATATATGTTGAGATTGCAATGTTATATTTCAGTTATGAAAGTAGATGCATATTATGTACCCCGTTCTTGTATCCTTGTTATGATCAAGCATGTTTATGAGAGCGTGTGTGGGGGAACGTGTGCATTAGTTGGAGTAACGGGGGTGGTGAAGTGATAAGCTGACAACTTAATATGATGATCCATTGGGTGTTTACCTTACTTTGTTACCTCACTAGGGATAAACCAAAATACCATGTTGTAGGGTAGGAGGAGTGACATGCCTCTACCTAAGACTAGATCCATCATGTGTTTATTTTCACTTCATGTCATTAATCTTAAAGCTATACTCTGATGTTATCTTAATTACTAAGGTGCATGATTTAGTTCACATCTTGGTGGAGTATAAGTGAGACTAATAATCAAAAGGTCTCTATGTTAGGACGTGATGCCCATATAATTAGTAACATGTCATTAACCTTGTTTGCAATCTCATATGTTAAATCTATGTCTACTCATTTGCCACACTATATTAAAGAGAGAGTGCATGTGTGAAACCATGAACCCCGGTCCATTTTTAATCATAAGAAACAACTTTCCAACCACTTTTAAGCATCTTTTACATTCAGGCATTTAAAAATCAGAAAATACAAAAACACTTTTACTTCTTGCATTCACATATAAAAACCCCAAAAATACCATCCATCATCATTACTATCATCCTTGCATACTTATTCACCACCATTGCATTTTTATTTACTGTTTTGCATTCATTATCATCTTAATATCATTCTCACACCTTGTGCTTGACAACCACTTGGTGAGGTTGAGGGCACAAAGCAATCTATTTTGTTTGCAAGAAATCTAGAGAAGGACAAGAAGATAAAACCCACACTACTGATTCCCCGAGAGTTCAATATTAAACCCTCGAGTCACCTTCTTGGGAAAAAACTACCACTTCTACATACTCTGCACTTGGAGGTTCAACCTATCCCTAATATATTATCTTCCTTTCAGGGTATCAAGAGTACTTGTTGGCATTGTTGAGGGAGAATTACACTCTCATCAATTCCATCATCAAAAGGTTTTTCTGGCGCCATTGCCGGGGAACGCACTAAGGATACATGAGAAGACTCTCCCCCGCCAACTCCGCCATCACGTTTTTCTGGCGCCGTTGCCGGGGAATCATAGCTGGAAGGTTTTGTCCAAGGATATCACAACAAAGTCAACTTCATAACCAACTTGTGCTAACACCTAAGCTTGGGGAGGTTGCACCTACGTGAGCATCATCTTGTCCATCTTTACCTTCAAGCATTTATTTTGTTTTGTTTTTGTCTTGCATATCATATTTAGATTTCGGTTTGCATATTTTATTTTCAGTTTTGCATTTTGTTTTGCATTAGTTAATTCGGTTTGCATTGTTTTAGTGTCATTTTATTTTCAGTTTTGCATAAAAAATCAAAAACACATAAAAATCTGCTAAAATGGGTGATAGGACTAAGTTGTGTGACTACACAAACACTCCAAATGATCAATTTATTGCTAAACCTATTACCACGCCTGAGATATAAGCTGATAGCTATGAAGTAAGTCCTAGTTTGTTGAACTTGATAACTAGGGAGCAATTTGGTGGTAGTGCTGTGGAGGATGCCTCTATGCATCTTCATGATTTTGTTGAAATCTGTGACATGCAAAAATTTAAGAATGTTGAAAGTGATGTTCTAAAACTGAAATTATTTCCTTTCTTACTTAGAGGAAAAGCTAAGGAGTGGCTGCATTCATTACCTACTGATATCATTAAAACTTGGAATGATCTGAAAGAAGCTTTCATTAAGAAATACTATCCTCCTGTTAAAATCTTGCAAAATAGAAACAATATTCTATCTTTTAGGCAAAATGAAAATGAACATGTTGCTATGGCTTGGATAGGATAAAACTTATGCTTAGAACTTGCCCATCACATGGAGTTAATGAATGGACCATACTACACTCTTTTTATAATGGTCTGAATTACATGTCTAGAAATATACTTGATTCTGCTGCTGGAGGTGCTTTTATGGGAAAAACTATAGTAGAGGCTAAGAATATATTGGAAAGCATTTTGCAAAACTATAGTCAATGGCATGCTGATAGAGCACCTAGTTCATCTAAGAAAGTAAACTCCATAGAATAAACTCATGATTTGTCATCTAAGATGGATACTATTCTTGCTTTGCTTAATAAACCAAGTGTTGAAAATATTCCTTTGCAAGAACTAGTTGGTGATAATTCTGAAAATATTGATGTCAACTTCATTAGGAATTATGGAAACAATGGGTATGGTAACAACAATTATAATTCTTATAATAAACCTCCATGTGTTCCCAACAATCGTCCTTTTGTTCCATATCCTAATGCTAATGATAAATGGAAACCTGTGTCATCAAGTAATGATAATTTTGAGGCTAATAAAATTCTTATGGAACAAGTTGCTAGTCATAATACTATGATACAAGAGTTGAATAAGTCTGTTGCTTCTATTAGTTCTGATATTAAAAACTTACAACTCCAAGCTGTAGGACTAGACAAAGCCCTTTCAAAACTTGCTGATAATCAAGACACTTTATTGAGTATGTCTGCTGGAAAACCACAAGCACCACCTGTGGTTGGATTGAATTCTATTAATATTGCTGAAAATGTTCCTCTTACTTTGGAGGAAACTCTGAATGAATTGCTAAATTATCCTGAATATCTGTTGCCTTTTATGTCTCATCTTATGGCTTCAAAAGAAGAAGTTAGTAAAACTGAATATGATGAAAGAAGAGTTGAAGAAGTTAAGATGCTTAGTGAAGTTAATGATCCTTTGCTTGATCTGAAGAATAGTAGCTTGCATGAATTAATATCTATCTTACAAAAATTTGCAAGTGATCCTTCTATTGATGTTAACAAATCTGGTTTTGGTTCCTATATTGCTAATCATGTCTTGAAAGAAAAAAATTGCTAGATACAATCAAGAAGCTATGATACCACCTAAGCTTGGGGATGTATGGATCCCCAAGGTGCTAGTAACTATTGGAAAAGAGACACACCATGCCATACTTGATCTAGGATCTAGTGTCTCTGTTTTATCTAAACAATTATATGAAGCACTTGAATTAAAGAATCTTGAAAAATGCTCTATTGGACTTGCACTTGATGATAATACCATTAAACATGCTTTAGGAAAAGTAAGTGATGTTATGGTAGAGTTACATATGACTTTTGTACCTGTGGATTTTCTAATCATGGATATGGAGAATAAAACCTCTAGTCCTATTATTCTTGGAAGACATTTTCTTCGTACCACAGGGGCTATTATTGATTCAAAGGAAGGGAATGTGAAGTTTCAGTTTCCACATAAGAAATGCATGGAACACTTCCCAAGGATGAAGGGAACAACTTTTAAGCTCCCTCATGAGCTTCATCTTCGGTAAAACAACAAGTAAGTAAGCCTAGCTATATGGCTATAAAGAAAGCGCTTTACGGGAGGCAACCCGGTTGTTTTTATTTGGATTTTCTTTGTGTCCTCTTGCTGTAACAATAGATTGTTTTCTTAGTTTAGTTTCTGGAATTTTTAATAAAGTGCCAAGTTTACCCATTTTGGTTTGAAAAAGTTGCTATTTCTATGTTGGAGATTTTATTCCTGCACAGAGTCTGTGCACGGTTTGATTTTTAATTCTTATTCTGTAAATCCGAATGAGCTGAGATTTTTAATGTAACTGCAACTTTTCATCCTATGTATGCCTGAATTGTTTCAGAATTTTTAGACAAGTTTAAGTAGGACATAAAAATACGTTTTGCTGCTGCTGTTTTTCTGGACAGATTCTGTCCCATATTGTTTTATGCATAGTTTGAACTATTGAGTTGATCCAATTAAGTTTATGAATAGGCATACAACATTATACACTCTCTGATCATTCATATGAATTTTAGTCCATGGATTATATGCAGCAAGAAACTTGTTTGTTCATCTCTACTAATATCACCCCACAGAAAAGAGATGGGAGAAATTGTGTTTTGAAGTTTTTTCACAGGGATTGGAGGAGATGCACCATGAGTTATACAAGGATGGTGAAAACCATAAGCTTGGGGATATGAACATCCCCACTGAACCTACACACTCTCGGTTTGCACACGTCTAACTTCTGTTTTTCTATCAATGCACTTTATCGCATAAACTTGGAGCGTCTTTTTGTTTGTTTTTTTGCTTTGATTTTTATTTTTGTGAGACCACCACACTATCTTTTATATATGATAAAGCTACTGGAAATATGGGTTGAAATATCTTGCATGCTTTTATTGTATTGGGAAAAGGGATGTCTAAGTTGATTTTGAATGACACATATAGTTGCATGATTCATGAGCCTCTTTATGAGTAATAATTTGCAAATGCTTTATCATGAGCTATCTTTTATTCATGTTTTGATGCTGTATGTTATTTCACCTTGTTTGAAATGAATTAGTTAGTTCTATGGACACTCATGCATGCATCTAGATGGTCATCTTTCTCCCTTTTGCTAGCCCAAAAATTCCAACAAGTAAAAACTTCTTTCCAACACCTTCAACCCAAGTTTTTCCAGTGAGTCCACCATATCTACCTATTAGCTTTACGCTATTCCAAGTATGTTTATCATGTTATATGTGTTATCTATACCTCTAAATGAAAATGATGATGTTATTTATTGTAAGGGGAAAAGTTGGTTAAAAAGCTCTCGCGAACTTGATGCACACTTTACTTTTATTGCATTCAATAAAGATGAGCCACTGTGATTAATATTATGAAGATAGTGGCTTGATAAATATTTAAGGTTGGGAGTTAGCCCATATGTGCTGTCACATGCAAAGATTTCAACATGTCCCATCATTTGTTTAGTTGATATCATGTACTTTTGTTTATGGATGCCTATCATGACGAAATAATGTGGAAATAGAGTTAAGTTTAAATGAGTTTGTATAAATGGTTAGAGAGAAACCTGGGCCGCTAATCTAAGCCATGCATTATTCATGGTGGAAATTTACTGACATGCTATTTTGAACTCTCTGTGATACACCCTACAATAAAAAGCTATATCAAGTGGTAAATAAAGAGGGTGTTGAGGTTGTTCATTATGTTTGTTTGTCTTGTTGTTTTGATGTGGGCTTGATCCATATCATGGGACAAGAGGTACCCCAGTTGAGACTCTTGATGATACCATTATTACTTACAATGATAGATAACTTAAACTTGCTTTGTTTCCCAAGTTGAGTAATCATGGTGTAGGTACTTGTATTCAAGGGGCATGAGACATCTAACCTTTACTTTATCAAGGCCACTACTCATATTTGCTTTCACATTTAAACTTTAATCATTCAAGATGCTATGATAGGGGAATGAGAGCTTTACACCAAGTATTACCATTGCAATCAATAACTTAAGTAGAATAGTTTGGAGGATAGATGAAACTTATGCATGTTTGACCTCTACTTATTTATATATCTTTTCCAAAGTGTCCACCTTTTATATTCAGATTTTCATCTACACTCTATGGACCTCAAGTATGCGAAAGTAAGAATGTCCATATTACTATCCTTCATGTTACACCTTGTGAACTATCATTGAACATCCTTGCATTGAATACTTGATATCACTTTAGAAACTGTTTTCATATTGCTACTTCTTTGAAATAATGAATCATTTGACTTTATGTAGCAGTAGCAATCATCTTTTATATCTATGTTGTGATTATATTGCAAAGTTCATGTTAGTTTTATTACTTTCATACTCGAGGACGAGCATGAGTTAAGCTTGGGGATGTTGATGCATCTAAAATGGATACATGAACTTTGCACTATAATACTTATATTCCATTCATATTTGCATCATATAAGGGGTATATTACTGTTATTTAATGATTTTTGGTAATTAATAATAATTTCCCCTTTTTGTGGAATTAATCCTACGCAGGCAGAAAACCCCTATTTCTTTCTTTATTTGTTTCAGGACCTTAACGACGTCATAATGAGCTATAAATTTACGGGGGTCATTATTTTGGAAGGAGGAAGACATTGGAGAGAAAGAAGCAAGCGAAAGGAGGCCGGAGGGCCAAAATAGGGGGCCCCACGCGGCTACAGTACCAGGCCACGTGGGCCCACCTAATTCAGCCCTCGTGGCCCCGTTTGCGTAGATCCTTCGCCCAGAAGCATCCTCGTGACCTAAAAACGCCTATATAAAGGGTCCCCCGACATTCTTCGAGAGGAGAGCGGGCACAGAAGAGAAACAAGAAACAGAGACCAGGAGGCTGCAGATTGGAGGGGGAAAACTCTGGCTGAGCCTTGCCGGAGAGGTCTCCTTCTTCTCCATCGACATCTCCACCATCTCCATGATGAAGAGGGAGTAGTCCACCTCTGGACTATGGGTTTGTGGCAGTAGCATATGTATCTCTCTAAATCTTGAGATTCACTAATTAGCACCGTATGAGCTGCTGAACATGATTACGGTCACCGTTGTATTACCATTGTGGTGGATCTTTATATGAGTTAATATATATTGAGATTGCAATGTTATATTTCAGTTATGAAAGTAGATGCATATTATGTACCCCGTTCTTGTATCCTTGTTATGATCACGCATGTTTATGAGAGCGTGTGTGGGGGAATGTGTGCATTAGTTGGTGTAACGGGGGTGGTGAAGTGATAAGCTGACAACTTAATATCATGATCCATTGGGTGTTTACCTTACTTTGTTACCTCACTAGGGATAAACCAAAATACCATGTTGTAGGGTAGGAGGAGTGACATGCCTCTACCTAAGACTAGATCCATAACGCCCCGACCACGGAATTATACAGAGAGGCTATGTAAGCAACACAACCATCAATGTATAAAACAAAGATCGAGACTTGTGGAACAGAACTGGCACAAAGCATGACTCTACGACACAAAACATTTATATAGCAACTCATATAACGAGAAGAATACAAATATTACAAAACAAAAGGATCACAGATCCTACAATTCAACAAGCGGAAGCGAGGTAGCGTTGTCTAATACAACAAGTAGCAAAATATGGCCTAAGAGGCCTACATATAAACATCATCCCAGCCAGCTTGTTCCACGGCCCCAAGCTGCCACCTGGGAACCCCAGACTAGTAGTCGACGTCAACGAAGAACCCACCTAGTTGCTCGGTGTCGTCCTCCTCTGAAATACAAATACATAGAGGCAGCAAAGAGAGACTGAGTACGATGTACTCGCAAGTTTAGTAGGGCGATATAGGCCCAATGACTGACGGAGGCTCTAAAGCTGTATATGTATTTCTTTTGCATAAAGCTAAGTTTCATAAACAGATATATAAATGACACATGGCATTCGTCTACTCAGAATACTTTTCAAAAGGGGTAAGAGAGTAACATTTGTCATCATTGGTTCTCATCGAACCCTTCTGTAACCAACCACTCTCATCTCCACTAAGGCACCCCCTCGAATCACCCTCGAGGAAATGAACCTTTACCACACGTTGATTACTGCAACCTTTAGCTGCCATATCAATTAGGTTAACATTATCTATGAGCTAATCCGCCTTTCCCAAGAATTTGTCCATAACCGTGGACACGGCTTTTCGAAAAGATTAAACCCTGCAGGGGTGTACTAATTTACCCATCGGTACCGTCCGGCTCACCTAGTTGGCCCTCTTCCGGGGAAGGCCGGCGAACGGGCGCGGTTAGACCTTTACATTGCATGAGGCTTACTCAAGGACCATCAGTGTGCGGAAGGACAGGTTAAGCGCTCCCAGCGCCCTGCCCCGCGGCCACATTCCTAAACACCACCATCCTCGTTCCTTTTTTTTCCACCCACACAACTCACGCGCAAATGGAAAACTCGAACTAGAGGACCCTTGACAAGCCCCTCACAACTTATTCGGTCAAAGGGGGTTCCATATGCCCCCACCTCCGGAAGCACGCTCGTTTTTCTTGGTTCTAGCTAAAAGCACTCTCAGCCTAGGCGGCAAGAATGAGGCAAACCACCCTCCCCGAGGGCAACTCATCCAAGCCTTTAGCAATTTACTTAAGCCTTACATTCATCCACCATGCCCGAATCATTCCATCATCATCAATAAATATGGAATTCAATAACGGACATTACTAGCATTTCAACTAAGCATGGCTAAGCATATAACCAACAATTATAATTGTATCCGGCCAACACATCAACACTAGGGTTCATAGGTAGGGGTACATGTGATTGGCTCGGGGAAAACATGCATTCATAGGATTCCCTAGTATTTACCCAAAAGACATTTGAACCGCATGCAATATTATGGTGGATAAAATAATTTGATAAAAGCATAGGATGCTAGATGCCAAGAAGGTTAGGTTATCTCTTGCCTTGCTGCCCGGGCGCGTAGTATTGATCGTCGGGGTAGCTATCGGTAACCTCGACTCCGGAATCTATCGATACCCAAAAGAAAATACAAGCACACATAAATCACAAGAACACAAGGTGCAATGCTCAATCACATGATGGCATGTCAAAATTTATGCAAGGAATCCAATATGTAACTTAAGGGCACAATTAAATGGGGTGCCAAATAATTAAGGAAATTATTTGGAAAACACCTCATATTTGACTTAATGTCCAATTGTTCATAAAGATTCCATCATTTTAGAAATTGCTCAATTATGCATGAACATGACATGATTAAAGAGGTTTGGTTCTTATGTTCACTTCGGTGCCTTATTGGTAGTTTTCGGAGTACCGATGGACAATTAGCAATTTAAAAGGTTATTTGGATTTATATCTTTTAACCAAGTAGAGAAATAATATAAAAGGGCAAGTTGTTGTCATGAGGTGATACTAGCATA
This sequence comes from Puccinellia tenuiflora, assembly GCA_012064385.1. Lineage (NCBI taxonomy): Eukaryota > Viridiplantae > Streptophyta > Magnoliopsida > Poales > Poaceae > Puccinellia > Puccinellia tenuiflora. The sequence goes on along the minus strand of QRDG01000451.1, from coordinate 1,547,096 downwards.
TTTAGATAGCATCTGAAACACTGCTCAAAATGGTACACCATTTGCAAGATTTAACGAAAAGAAGTCAAATTACAAGTTCACAAGTTTTCAGCTTGGTTCGGAATTCATCCGGATTGGGCCGGAATATTCCGGATGGTCCGGAATAATCCGGGCTAAATCCGAACCAAATCCGAGGTGACCTCAAAATCTTTCGGTTGGGGTTTCGGAATTCGTCCGGAAATGTCCGGAAAAATCCGGTCGACCCGGAATCGATCCGGAATAATCCGGGTGATTCCGGACGGCTCGAATCTGGGCAACTGCGACGACGACGGCGGGAAAAACCTCGGTGCAAGCACGCAAGAGAGGGGGAGGGAGAGCGGGAGTAGGCCTAAGAGGATGTTAGCTCACCCGTGAACTCGCGTGCGTGACCGGTTAGGCGAGGGGAGGCCGGCGGCGATCGAATCGGGCCGGTGGGGCTTGGCCGGTGGCGGACGAAATCGAAGACGCCGGCGTTGATCCGGCCGGTCCCGGGCCGATTCCTTGGCCTGGGAGGGAGGAGAGGATGCGGCGCAGCGTGTGGTGGTCGTCGATCTATCTCGCGCTCTCTCCAACGACGACGGCGTGCTCGGCTACGGCGGCAACGGGGTGTGGCCGTGGGGAGCTCGGGAGGGAGACGAGAGAGAGAGAGCAGGGGGAAAAGGAGCAGGTGAGGTCGAGGGCGTCACGGCGTGCGGCATTGACCTCAAGGGGGGCCACGGCGTCGAGCGGCATGGGCAGGGGAGCAGGTGGCATCGGCGGCATGGCGCCAGTGTCCATCGTCACTGTGCTTCATCCGGAATTTTCCGGATGGGTCCGGAAAATTCCGACTGGCCCGGAATTGATCCGGAAAATTCCGGGTCATTCCGGATGACCACAGTTTTGGCAGAAAAGCCAGAATTTGAAAGGGCTCCAAAACAATTCCAGAAAATATGCAAAAATTCTGGGAGCTTTTCCACAAGTTAAACTAGCTCAACATACATGTACTTGGCCTTTGAGCATCATAACGTGGCTTACCAATAACCAAGGCTAGGAACCACAATTGGGGTTTGAAGTTGAAAACAAATTGGAGGCCAAACATTTGGTTCCGTTGCAAAAGAGTGAACTTAGGTGAACTTCCTAGACCATAAGGTCACTTGCCATTACATGGGTTGTAGCAATTGGTGCATTTCAAGAATTAAAGGTTTTGGGAAGTTTGGCTTCCCTCTTTTTATTGTTTCCCATTTGGTTACTTGGTAACATTAGCAAATTAAAGATATGCCATGATGCAAACATAATGCAAAAAGTGAAAAAAATTCTTCGTATTTTTCATTACCAAGCTAGGGCTGTTACAATTATGTACCCCGTTCTTGTATCCTTGTTATGATCACGCATGTTTATGAGAGCGTGTGTGGGGGAATGTGTGCATTAGTTGGAGTAACGGGGGTGGTGAAGTGATAAGCTGACAACTTAATATCATGATCCATTGGGTGTTTACCTTACTTTGTTACCTCACTAGGGATAAACCAAAATACCATGTTGTAGGGTAGGAGGAGTGACATGCCTCTACCTAAGACTAGATCCATCATGTATTTATTTTCACTTCATGTCATTAATCTTAAAGCTATACTCTGATGTTATCTTAATTACTAAGGTGCACGATTTAGTTCACATCTTGGTGGAGTATAAGTGAGACTAATAATCAAAAGGTCTCTATGTTAGGACGTGATGCCCATATAATTAGTAACATGTCATTAACCTTGTTTGCAATCTCATATGTTAAATCTATGTCTACTCATTTACCACACTATATTAAAGAGAGAGTGCATGTGTGAAACCATGAACCCCGGTCCATTTTTAATCATAAGAAACAACTTTCCAACCACTTTTAAGCATCTTTTACATTCAGCCATTTTAAAATCAGAAAATACAAAAACACTTTTACTTCTTGCATTCACATATAAAAACCCCAAAAATACCATCCATCATCATTACTATCATCCTTGCATACTTATTCACCACCATTGCATTTTTATTTACTGTATTGCATTCATTATCATTTTAATATCATTCTCACACCTTGTGCTTGACAACCACTTGGTGAGGTTGAGGGCACAAAGCAATCTATTTTGTTTGCAGGAAATCTAGAGAAGGACAAGAAGATAAAACCCACACTACTGATTCCCCGAGAGTTCGATATTAAACCCTCGAGTCATCTTCTTGGGGAAAAACTACCACTTCTACATACTCTGCACTTGGAGGCTCAACCTATCCCTAATATATTATCTTCCTTTCAGGGTATCAAGAGTACTTGTTGGCGTTGTTGAGGGAGAAGAACACTCTCATCAATCCCGTCATCAAAAGGTTTTTCTGGCGCCGTTGCCGGGGAACACACTAAGGATACATGAGAAGACTCTCCCCCCGTCAACTCCGCCATCAGCACAGAAGCATGAAAGAACTAGCAAATGGCTTAAGGATTTATATAAATTTGCTAGAGAATTAAATGTCCTCTATCCTTTTGAGTGTGAACTTTGCAAAGAAGAATGTCATTTTAATTTCCAATGCTCGTACTTTAATGATAGAACTATTAGCCAGTTTTGTGATAACATGATCACCTCTAGTCTTTATGATGAACTTAATTTATTTTTGGGGTGTGAAGAGTTATCAGAAAAAACTTCTTGATTAGATAGTAGTACTTTTAGGACGAATGGCATTCTTCAGGGAGCTTATCATTATTGTGTTGTGAATTGCCATGACAATGCTTACATTGCGAAAATTAGAAAGAATAGCACTTCACTAGAGTATAAAAGGAAAAATGTTTCTTATGTTGCCAATAATGAAAAGGAGAGATTCTCCCAAATTTCTCCTGTCTTTTCTAATAATGAATCAGATTATGTGGAGAAGCTTCCTTTCCAACCACTCCCTCCTAAGGTGGTGGTGAAGAAGAAGAAGAAGAAGAAGAAGAGAGGGAGGAGTAAAAAGAAAGAGGAAACGGTATCATCCCCTAAGCATATTTCTCCCATCATGGTTGTTCCTAATGAGTATGAATCAAAAATTATTGAAGATGATCCGCTTGATTGTATTCATTATTATCTTGATGTTAAGTGTATAGGCACTATTGAAGAAGATTATGTTATGCCTGTTACTTATTGTGATGATCATGATTGGGAAAATAATACTACTTATGATCTTGAAAATCTTTTTGGCACCAATTTTGAAAATGATGATATTGATAATTGTTATACTGTTGGGAATATTCATATTTCTAATCATAATGTAGAAAACCCCAAGCTTGGGGATTATGGGTTTGAAAATCCTTTTGGTATTGAAAGTCATGATGATTTGTTTACAAAAATATATGCTTGGAAAGATGACTATCCCCTTGCTTATGATGATATTATGCCTCCAATTTTTGATGATTATTGTGATGATAACTATGCCATAAAGAATAATTTTAATCATCCTTATGAGACTTGTCATAATTATTACTCTCCTACTGAACATCATCTTTCTAATATACAATTAGTCTGTCATGTCCAAGTTTTATATGATAGTCGGACTCTCAATGCTACTAATAATAAAGATTTTGCTTATTTGGAGAGTAATAATAATACTTTTATGCATGTGAACCATGAGAAAAATGCTTTATGTGATGGTTATGTTATTGAGTTTTCTTATGATTATACTGAAAGTTATTATGAGAGAGGGTGGTTATATAAATTTTCATCTTATGAAGTTTCCCCTCTTTATGTTGAAGGTTTTAATGTTGCACTTGCTTTGCCTTCCTATGCTTAATGCTTTATGCCCCAATGATTAATTTTTTACAGGATGCCTATGCATAGGAAGAGAGTTAGAATTAAATGTGTTTGATATTTGCTTCATGATGCTCTCTTTCGCGTTCCAACTCATATTCTTATGAGAGCATCATTAAAATTATCATGCCTAGCTAAAAGGCTATAAAGAAAAGCGCTTGTTGGGAGGCAACCCATCTTTTAATTTCAGTTTGTTTTTGCTTTTCTTGAAGTCATGAAGTTGTTTCCTGTAGCAACTTCATTGTATCTTTTTGTTTTGGTTTTTTGTGCCAAGTTTAGCCTCTAATGCATTGAAAGTGCGAGGTATTGTTTTGCTGTCCAGAAACAGATTTCTGTCCTTCACTGTTCGAAAATCCAGAAATTCCCTGAATTTTATATTTTTCTGATATTTTTAGATAGCAAGCCTGATACTTTTATCTATCTTTCATTAGTTTTGAGTTTTCTGATTTGAGCTACAGAAGTGCCTCGAAAAATTCAATCTTTACAGACTGTTCAGTTTTTGACAAATTCTGCTTTTATTTTGTATTCGTCTCTTTACTATCGTCAAATGTGATACTCTTGAGGTGGAGTGCCACATTGAGGCTTAGTAAACAGTAGCTAATGCCTAATAAAGTTGTTTTGCAATTTGTCTTGAGTTGAACACATGTGCATTTTAATTTATGAGCACTAACCCTCTAATCAGTTTATGAGAAGTTTTGTGTGAAGGGAGTTTTTAAGTTCCAAAGGAGAGGATAATGAAGAAATTGAAGATGGATCAGAGCTCAAGCTTGGGGATTCCCCCACGGCACCCCCTCTGAATATCAAGAACCACCAAGCGTCTAAGCTTGGGGATGCCCAAGGCATCCCCTCCTCTTCATCGACTATCATATAAGGTCGTCTTCGTTGAACTACGTTTTTATCACTTTACATATTATGTGCTATGCTTGGGACGTCTTTTTGCTTTCAGTTTTGTTTTGTTTGTTTGTTGGTCATATCCTTGTTGGATTCTAGCTTTATTTGTGTGGGTGAGAGGCACGCTCTGCTTTTTCATTTGAATACTCCTTTGCTTCGCTTATATCTTGTTGAGTATTCTTAGCTACTATTTGTTTGCTAGTAAGCTCTCGCTTTTAGCTTTTATCTTGTTTAGAGCTGCTAGTTGTTGATGTTAAACTCTCTTGTTCTTCACTTATACTTGTTGGAGAGTTGTTATTGATAAATTGCTTGAATTGTCAAAGTGACAAAATGCTATCCATGTGATATTGGACTGAAATGAAAGCCTGCATAGTCTTGTAAATATTGGAATGAAATGAAAGCCTGCATAGTCTTGTGGATCATTGTGTGGATACTTGTCAATTGTTTTGAGATATTAAGATGAATGCTTAAACTTGCTGGTTATTTGAGTGGAAATTGATTAGTAAAGAAATACAGTTAAAAGCTTGAACTGTGTGGTGTTTCGTAGTTGTTAATTCATAAAGCTAATCTTTCCATCAAAAGAACTGTTTGGTCAACAAGGGAGACAATGTGGAGTGTTTATGGTTATGATTGACTGATGTCTTATGTTACTCTGTTACCGGTTAATGTTGGATGTTTGCTTCAAATACCATTTTTGCTAAGCCAAAAAACTCTGTATTGAGTGTGATGTCCACTCGTGCATCCAAATCCCAAAGCCAAACTATCTTGCCAGCTGAGTCCACCATATCTACCTATGCATGGTATTTCCTGCCATTCCAGGTAAATTTGTCATGTGCTACCTTTAAAACCTTCAAAATATTCTCGTTTTGGTGCCTCTGTTTTCAAGCTCATGAGGAAGTAAGGAGGGGGTTCGTTATAGCTTATGTCGAGCAAGGTTTTTCTTTTATTTTTCTTTTTTCCCCCTCTATTTCACCCGGTGTTGATGGTTTACGTCCTCACTTGAATCAACTTGAGAGCGGTTTAAGTAAAATATAAATATAACTCACCATTCTCCTCCGCACAATGAAAATCTGAGAAATCAGCTCAAACATTGGTTAGTGGTGAAACAAAGGAGAAAGAGGAATGTACTCGTTCCTCTAAAACCAACCGCTCTCACAACTCTAAAGACCTTGCTTGACATAGGGGACTAATGGGCTTCTGAGCTATGGAATCGTTGACGGAATTATGCATCTCTCAAAATTGCTTTTATCTCTGTTTTTCAAAATAAAAAAGCTCTAGCACATGACTAATCCCTGCTTCCCTCTACGAAGGGCCTTTCTTTTACTTTTAAATGTTGAGTCAGTTTTCCTTTTCCTTCTATCTCCACCAAAGCAAACATACATCATTGACCCTGGGTATCATTGATCATATTGCATCGTCAGATTAAACATGAATCTTTATATTGACTTTATCTATAAGATAAGCCGTTGGAAGTTGAAGCTTTTTGCTAATACTTACATCTCCCTTTGTGTTGATTCTCAAACACTTTTGTCGTGGAACCATTACCTTTGAGAATTAGTCAAATATGTGGTCACATTGCTTTCATGTCTTTAACGTACTATTTATGAAAGGTTTTGCTTTAATGATTCAACTTGGTTATTCATTGCTTTCTTGCTATCAACTATAGACAATTGTTTTGTATCACTTCATTCATGTCCTATGCTTTACATTACTATCTTGATCAAGATTGTGTTGGTTGCATGTCTCATAAAAAATTATTTTGTTATCACTTACCTACTCGAGGATGAGTAGGAGTTAAGCTTGGGGATGCTGATACGTGTCAAACGTATCTATAATTTTTGATTGTTCCATGCTTGTTTTGTGATGTTGTCACATGTTTTTACTATCATATTATATCATTTTGAGGTATTTTATTGGACTAACCTATTGACAAGATACCTAGTGCCAGTTCCCTATTTTTGTGTTGTTTTTGTTGCAGAAAGTTACTACTGGAAATATTCTCGGAATTAGACGAAAATATACGGAAATTTTTTATTGGACAAATGAAGACACTAGCCAAAAGGGCGACCCTGGGGCAGCCCACAGGGCACAGACGGGCTTGGCCCGCCACCCAGGGGGCACCCGCGGCCACCGACTGTCCCTGCCCCTCGGGACTCGCCTCCCCGAGGGGTTTTGCCAATAAATTAAGTCTCAGAGAAAAAACCCTAACCCCCGAAGGATTTTCCCAAATACGACACAGAGCTTCGCCGCCATCACCGACAAGTTTCGGGGGTTCAGAAGGTCCTGTTCCGACACCCTGCCGGGACGGGGATCGACTGCCGGAGCCATGTCCATCAACACCGCTACTTCCCGTGATGAGGAGGGAGTAGTCCCTCACCGGGGCCGAGGCTTATACAAGTAGCTATGTGGTTATCTCTCTCTCCCATGATGTGATCTTCATTGTGATCATGAGCTTTGTTAGTATAGTTGAATACATGATGTTTCACTATGTGTAATGGATATGATTTAGCTCAAGTGGTGTCATCTAGTATAAGTTCGGGAGTCACCGTTGTGATCATGGTATCTCGGTGACAGTGTGGGTGCCGTGTGTGACTCTAAAGATAATAGCTTAGAGGGATCTTCATCATGAGTTTGTTCTTTATTATTGTTGGATTGAATAGATCATGAGGTTTCTTGATGCTTGTGTTATTGAAGAAAGAGACTATTCAAGAAATAGGTTGTGGTGTTTATTAGTACTATCTTTGGATGCAGATAGTGACAGCATGAAGTGTCCATAGATGTGGAATACGAACTTTAAGGTGTGTTTTTCGTAGCCCTATGCAATTCTCGTCCTATTTGATCCACAAAAGAATGATCTCCGAGTAACGTCTACCATGCATGTATTTTTGTGGGAACTATCATGTGTTTAATTATGTTAATGATGTCGAGAGTAGTCACTAGTGAAAGTATGAAGCTCAGGCCTTGTTTCCAAGCATTGATACACCATTTTTAGTCACATTTGTCACTTGTTCGCTTGCTGCCATTTTTATTACAGAATTATAAAACCTTGTTTTACCATCCATATTACCCATATTTTAATATCTCTTCGCCGAACTAGTACACCTATACAACCGACAATTGTATTAGGTGTGTTGGGGACACAAGAGACTTCTTGTATCTTAATTGCAGGGTTGCTTGAGAGAGGATACATTCACCTTACACCTCCCTGAGATCGATAAACCTTGGGTTACTCACTTAAGGGAAATTTGCTGTTGTCCTACAAACCTCTGCGCTTGGAGGCCTAACAAGTTTACAAGAATAGAAGCGTGTAGTATACATCAGTATTGTACTCCTTATTATGAGTTCAAAATGGAATTCATTGCTGAATTGCATGATATCATGGAAATTAATGCATCTCCCATTCTCTTTGGAGGGGATTTTAATTTGGTTAGAGATGGTTCTGAAAAAAGCAATGGGGCTGTTAACACCAATTGGTCCTTCCTGCTTAATGACTGGATCAATAAGTGGGCCTTGCTTGAGTTTAAAGCCTCTAACAGGAGTTTCACTTGGTCTAATAACCAAGCTGCCCCTGTCATGGCCACTCTAGACCGAATTTTTGTGAGTACTGATTGGGAAAATACTTTCCCTCTTTCTACTGTTAGAACTTTGCCTAGACCTGTGAGTGACCATACTCCTATTCTTCTTGATTCTAGTGTTTCTTCTGTTTCTTCTCAGAGCATGTTTCGATTTGAAAAATGGTGGTTGGAACATCCTGAGTTTGTTGATTTGGTTTATCAAGTTTGGAATACTCCCTGTGGCCTTGCTGATGTATTAAAATAAGTTGGGTGGTGCCCCAAGCAAAGGCGGAATTGCAGCTAGTAGCAGTTTTCCCTCGTTTAACGAACCGAGGTTTATCGAACCAGTAGGACTTTGAAATCAACAACGAGGTGAATGTTGAAGATCTCTGGCGCTTGACCTTCAACAAACGTGGATCTGCACACACTCAACCAAAATACTTTGCCCCCAACGGCGGAAAGGTTGTCAATCTTTCCGGTCTCGCAGAAAACAAAGCGGTTAATTGTATGATGAAATATGAAAAGTGACCAGAGGAATAATGATAATTAAAAGCAAGTAAATAAGGTTGTAAACAATGTAAAAAGATGGACCGGGGGCCATGGGTTCACTAGTGGAGTCTCTCAAGTAAATAAAATATGCATGTGATGGGTGAACAAATTACAGCTAGGCAATTGACAAGATCATGACACAAACCCAATTTAGCTATGACAAAAAGGACATGATAATATTTATGGAGGCATCACGACAAGGAACAAAGACCGCTGAGTCCAACTGCGTCTTTGTCTAAAAATTCCATCGTGGGATCGCTACCAGCCTGTCACCCAACGGTATTAAGTTGCAAGCAACAGACAATTGCATTAAGTAAAGTGCATGAAGTAAGCAATACTAATATCAAAAGAGACATTAACACCGTTGTTTTACCCTTAGTAGCAACAGCACACCCTCGCCCTTAGACGTTTCTGTCACTCGTGTCGAGGAACAAAAGGGGGCATGAACCCACTATCTAGCATAAATACCCTCTCTTGGAGATACACACAATCACTTGGCCAAAGTAACTACGCACATCGGAGAGCATGCAAGAACATAAATTACTCATATAAGAATCATGCATAATCTAAACATAACTTCATAATCCATCGGATCCCAGCAAACACATCACATAGCATTACAATAATCGATCTTGATCATGTTAGGCAGCTCACAAGATCATAAGACATGAAGCACAAGAGAGAGAGAGACTACCAACTAGCTACTGCCATGGACCCGTAGTCCAAGGTGAGACTACTCACAAATCATCCCGGAGGAAGGCATGACGATGAAGAGCCCTCCGGGATCGATCTCCCCTCCGGCAGAGTGCCGGGATCAGCTTCAGATTGGACCCCGAACTAGGGTTTTCAGTGATGGCGCGTCGGGGTCGAGTTTCTGGAAAATAATGGCCGCCTCGACGTTTTTAGGTTATTTCTGATTTTATAGGCGTCGGAGGGGGCCGAGGAGGTTCCCCACGGGCAGGGGCGGGTCCCACCCGCGGGTCCCCCCTGGGCCGCGGCAGGAGGCCGCCTGCGCCCTGTGGGTCGCCTCCGAGGCTTCCCTTCGGACTCCGTCTTTGTCTTGGCGTAAAAATAATCCCCATAAATTTTGGTGCAATTCCGAGAATATTTCCAGAAGTAAATTTCTGAAACAAAAAGACAGCAGAAACAGGGAACTGGCACTTGGCATCTTGTCAATAGGTTAGTCCGACAAAATGCATAAAAATGATATAAATGACAGTAAAAACATGTGACAATAACACAAAACTAGCATGGATCACTCAAAAATTATAGATACGTTTCAGACGTATCAGCATCCCCAAGCTTAACTCCTACTCGTCCTCAAGTAGGTAAGTGATAACAAATAATTTTTTATGAGACACGCAACCAACACATTCTTGATCAAGATAGTGATGCAAATCAAAGGATGTGAATGAAGAGATATAAAACAATTGTCTATAATTGATAGCAAGAAAGCAATGAATAAACAAGTTGAATCATCCAAGCAAAACCTTTCATAAATAGTATGTCAAAGACATGAAAACAATGTGATCAACATATTTGACTAATTCACAAGGATAATAATTCCATGACAAAAGTGTTTGAGAATCAACACAAAGGAAGATGTAAGCATTAGCAAAGAGCTTCAACTTCCAACGGCTTATCTTATAGACAAAGTCAATATAAAGATTCATGTTTAATCTTGATAATGTAATATGCTCAACGATACCCAGGGTCAATGCTAGATGTTTGCTTTTGTGGAGATAGAAGGAAAAAGGGAAAACTGACTCAACATTAAAAGTAAAAGAAAGGCCCTTCGCAGAGGGAAGCAGGGATTAGTCATGTGCTAGAGCTTTTTGGTTTTTAAAATAGAAGTAAAATGATTTTGAGGTATGCATGCTTTCGTCAACGACTTCACAACAAAGAAACTATCTAGTCCCTCATGACAAGCAAGGTTTTTAGACTTGTGAGAGCAGCTGGTTCTTAGAAGAGCAAGTACGCTCTTCTTTCTCCTTGGTTTCACCACTGTCCAATGTTTGGGCTGATTTCTCAGATTTGCATTGCACGGAGGAGAATTGTGAGTTATATTTATATTTCTGCTTAAGCTGCTCTCGGGTTGATTCAAGTGAAGACGTAATCCATCAACACCGGGTGAAAGGGGGGAAATGACCTCGCTTGTCACAAGTTATATCTAGCTCTCTACTGCTCCCTCATGAGCTTAAAAACAGAGGCACAAAGAAGAAGTATTTTGAATTTTTAAGGTAGCACATGACAAATTTACTTGGAATGGTAGGAAATACCATGCATAGGTATATATGGTGGACTCAGCTGGCAAGAAAGTTTGGCTTTGGGGATTGGATGCACGAGTGAACCATACACTCAGTACGAATTTTTAGGCTTAGCAAAAAAGGTGTTTGAAGCAAACATCTAACAATAACCGGTAACAGAACAACATATGACATTTACCGGTCATAACCATAAAAACTCTACACCGTCTCCCTTGTTGACCAAACAATTCTTTTGATGAAAGATTAGCACTATGAATTAACAACTGTGAAAAACCACACAATTTCAAGCTTTCAACCATATTTCTTTACTAATCAATTCCACTCAAATAACCAGAAAGTTTAAGCATTCAACTTAACATCTCAAAACAATTAAGAAGCATCAAGTATCCACACCATGATCTACAAAACTATGCAGGCTTTTCATTCTATCATCACACAAACAACATTTTGTCGCATTGACAATTCAAGCAATTTTTCAACAACAACTCTCCAACAAGTATAAGTGAAGAACAAGAGAGTTTACCTTAACGACTAGCAGCTCTAAACAATATAAAGGCTAAAAGCGCGAGCTTACTAGAAAACAGACAATAGCTAAGAATACTCAAAAAGATATAAGCGAAGCAAAGGAGTATTCAAACGAAAAAGCGGAGCGTGTCTCTCTCCCACACAAATAAAGCTAGGATCTAACAAAGATATGACCAGCAAACAAACAAACAAAACTGAAAGTAAAAAGACGCTCCAAGCATAGCACATAATATGTAAAGTGATAAAAACGAAGTTCAACGAAGACGACCTTATGATAGTCGATGAAGATGAGGGGATGCCTTGGGCATCCCCAAGCTTTGACTCTTGATAGTTCTTGATATTCAGAGGGGGTGCCATGGGGGCATCCCCAAGCTTGAGCTCTGATCCATCCTCAATTTCTTCATATTCCTCTCCTTTGGAACTTAAAAACTCTCTTCACACAAAACTTCTCATAATCTGATTAGAGGGTTAGTGCTCATAAATTAAAATGCACATGTGTTCAACTCATGACAAATTGCAAATCAACTTCATTAAACATTAGCTACTGTTTACTAAGGCTCAATGTGGCACTCTACCCATAGAGTATCACATATGGCGATGGTAAAGAGACAAATGCAAAATAAAAGCAGAATCTGTCAAAATCTGAACAGTCTGTAAGATCGAATTTTTCGAGGAACTTCTGCAGCTCAAATAATTTTTTTTGAAATTAACGAAGGATAGATAAAAGCTTCAGTCTTGCTGTAAAAAATTGTCAGAAAAATAAAAAATTCTAGCGATTTAGGATTTTCGTGCAACAGGCGCACAAAATCTGTTTTTGTACAACAACACAATACCTCGCACTTTCAATGCATTAGAGGCTAAACTTGGCACAAAAAACCAAAAGAAAAAGATACAATGAAGTTTATACAGAGGTAATAACTTCATGACTCAAGAAAATCAAAAAGAAAACTGAAAATAAAAGATGGGTTGCCTCCCAACAAGCGCTTTTCTTTAACGCCTTTTAGCTAGGCGCAATGCCAAATATCAAGTTTTTTCGAGATCAAAGGCATTATTATCTTTCAAGAAAATACTAGAAAATTTATCATATATGCATTGGATATTACCAATATAGGACTGAGAATCACCCTTCTCCTTTCTCTTTGGTTGACTGCTCTCATCAAATAGGTTTTGGGGAGCAATCCAACCAAAATTGTCTTCCAATGCATCGGCCATCCCTAGGAGCTTAAATGGTACAGAAATTTCAACCTTCTCCCTTACCTCCATGTTTCGAGTGTACTTCCTTAGATTTTCATCCCTAACATCCAAAGAATAGTGAATATTAGGATATGAACCAGGAGCACCATAACGAGCAAATATTTTCTTAGCTTCTTTAACTATATCATCAAATTCATGGAGAAGAGTTTCTAATACAAAATCTTTTTCCTCTCCTCTCTCCATGCTATCAAGCTTAAGAAACATTTGTTGTAGTATAGGATTTAAATTAACAAACCTCTTCTCTAGACGAGCTACCAAACAAGATATGGCGGAATCATAACTATCAGTTAGCTCAACTATTGATCTTTTATCATGAGTATAGAGTTTGCTAACGAAAGTAAGGAATTCTTCAATATTATCTTTTCCAACAACATCCCCACTTCCTACCTTAACATCTTTCATACCAAAACTAGAAGGGAACATAGCTACTAGATAAAAGATAAACAAAACTGAAATAAAGATTACACTATTTTTTTTGGGTTTTAAAATTTTGAAACAGGAAAATAAACTAAACGAGATATAAAGCAAGCAAGACAAAAACAAAGTAAAGAGATTGAGAGTATGAGACTCCCCTTGCTGTAGCTCCAAAGTCCCTGGCAACGGCGCCAGAAAAGAGCTTGCTGCTATATTAAAATAAGTTGGGTGGTGCCCCAAGCGAAGGCGGAATTGCAGCTAGTAGCAGTTTTCCCTCGTTTAACGAACCGAGGTTTATCGAACCAGTAGGACTTTGAAATCAACAACGAGGTGAATGTTGAAGATCTCTGACGCTTGACCTTCAACAGACGTGGACCTGCACACACTCAACCAAAATACTTTGCCCCCAACGGCGGAAAGGTTGTCAATCTTTCCGGTCTCGCAGAAAACAAAGCGGTTAATTGTATGATGAAATAGATGAAATATGAAAAGTGACCAGAGGAATAATGATAATTAAAAGCAAGTAAATGAGGTTGTAAACAATGTAAAAAGATGGACCGGGGGCCATGGGTTCACTAGTGGAGTCTCTCAAGTAAATAAAATATGCATGTGATGGGTGAACGAATTACAACTAGGCAATTGACAAGATCATGACACAAACCCAATTTAGCTATGACAAAAAGGACATGATAATATTTATGGAGGCATCACGACAAGGAACAAAGACCGTTGAGTCCAACTGCGTCTTTGTCTAAAAAGTCCACCGTGGAATCGCTATCCAGCCTGTCACCCAACGGTATTAAGTTGCAAGCAACAGACAATTGCATTAAGTAAAGTGCATGAAGTAAGCAATACTAATATCAAAAGAGAAATTAACACCGCTGTTTTACCCTTAGTAGAAACAACACACCCTCGCCCTTATACGTTTCTGTCACTCGTGCCTAGGAACAAAAGGGGGCATGAACCCACTATCTAGCATAAATACCCTCTCTTGGAGATACACACAATCACTTGGCCAAAGTAACTACGCACATCGGAGAGCATGCAAGAACATAAATTACTCAAATAAGAATCATGCACAATCTGAACATAACTTCATAATCCATCGGATCCCAGCAAACACATCACATAGCATTACAATAATCGATCTTGATCATGTTAGGCAGCTCACAAGATCATAAGACATGAAGCACAAGAGAGAGACTACCAACTAGCTACTGCCATGGACCCGTAGTCCAAGGTGAGACTACTCACAAATCATTCCGGAGGAAGGCATGACGATGAAGAGCCCTCCGGGATCGATCTTCCCTCCGGCAGAGTGCCGGGATCAGCTTCAGATTGGACCCCGAACTAGGGTTTTCGGTGACGGCGCGTCGGGGTCGAGTTTCTAGAAAATAATGGCCGCCTCGATGTTTTTAGGTTATTTCTGATTTTATAGGTGTTGGAGGGGGCCGAGGAGGTGCCCCACAGGCAGGGGCGGGTCCCACCCGCGGGTCCCCCCTGGGCCGCGGCAGGAGGCCACCTGCGCCCTGTGGGTCGCCTTCGAGGCTGCCCTTCGGACTCTGTCTTCGTCTTGGCGTAAAATAATCCCCATATATTTTGGTGCAATTCCGAGAATATTTCCAGAAGTAAATTTCTGAAACAAAAAGACAGCAAAAACAGGGAACTGGCACTTGGCATCTTGTCAATAGGTTAGTCCGACAAAATGCATAAAAATGATATAAATGACAGTAAAAACATGTGACAATAACACAAAACTAGCATGGATCACTCAAAAATTATAGATACGTTTGAGACGTATCAGGCCTGTCTTCTGCCATTGATATTTGGCAGTTCAAATTCAGGTTGCTAAGGAGAAAAGCTGAGGGTTGGAGTATTAATGTTGAATCAGCTTCTAAACGGCTGAAGAGTGATTTGATGCTTGAATTTGATCTTCTTGACACCTTTTCTGAGCATAACCAATTGTCTGATTTTGAAAAGAAAGGATGTCTCAAATTCAAAAGGACTTAGATCATATTTTGAAAAAAGAGGAGATTAAAGCCTGGCAGAGGTCTAGAGACAGATTTATTAAAGAAGGTGATCGTATACTTCTTATTTCATGCTATAGCTAATCAGAGGAGACGCAAGAAAAAGATTGCAGTTCTTGACGGACCTTGTGGCCCTGTAGAATCTAACTCTGAAATGCTAAAGGTTGCTTCTAATTTCTATTAAAAAATTTTTTGCCCGGGAAGAAAAACTGGATATATCTTTAGGGCCTCACTTCTGGGACCCTGAAGATATGATTACTCTAGAAGAGCAAACCCTGTTGTAGAGACCTTTTTCTGTGGAGGAAATTAAAGCTGCTGTTTTTGATTCTTATGCTAGAGGGGCCCCTGGTCCTAATGGCTTTTCTTTCCTTTTTTATCAAAAGTTTTGGGACCTGATTAAAGTCGATTTTATGGCTTTGGTGCGTGATTTTGAAAATGGTACCCTCAATGTCAGTAGGTTGAATTATGCTGTTGTTATCCTCATCTTCTATATCTAAATAGCAAACCCCCACTACCTGATTTCTCTCAACATACGAGTATGCCACGTCACTTTCGTCAGTTTCAGCTCAGAAAGAGGCCACGTCAGCTATTTCCCTTTCATTTCCACGTTGTGTTGATGCGTTTAATCTGTTTATTTTCGCGTGTAACGATGCAAACCAGCCCGGCCATAAGCCCATTCTCCAGCCCATCTATGATAGAAGCAACCAGCCCAACAGTTCCTCTTCCCCACGAAAATGAATAGATCGACTGACCAACTCCTCTCCCTCAATCAATGTCCAGGCCTCCAGGGCAACGCTCTCTCTCCCTCTCCCTCTTCGTCTCCCCCGTGATTCCCGACAGAAACAGCTACATGAGAAATTGATGCAAGCATACGAGAGGTTCGTGCTGAATTCCCCTCTATAAACATAGTGATGCGCCTCACCGTTCGACGCATTGTCCTCTGGTACGGGTGTGCGTCTGCCTCATACGCCGGCCGCTGTTCAGACACTCAATCCCGTATTCTCCTCTTTCCCTGTCATATGTTGTATTTACTCAGGTTCTACCGAGTTGGACTCTGAAACAATCATCATTGCTGGACTTCGTCTCTTCTTACGCCTAACCAATGGTCATTTGTGGTCCTTCCTCGCCGAGCTTGCTTAGTCCTATTTGTTGCTCCTTTCTTGCTGCTAAGAGGTGTGAGGCTAACTTCAAATGTTTCCTATGGTACGTACAGCTCTTATCTGAAATTATGAATACAATATCTCCATTTGACCAACATCCTTTTATTTTGTTTTTCTACTTGACTGACACACGCTGGAATGTGCTCATGCTTACCATTCGTTGGTATTTTTGAATATTAATTTGTTTCATCTATATCTGAATTCAGCTATGTTCGAATGAATAAAGCCTTGCATTTATATTTTTTGTGCGACTAAACACAACCTGTGATATGCTCAAACAGATTGGTGAGCAGGAAAAAAAGGAGCTCTTATCTGAAATTATGAATACAATATCTCCATTTGACCAACATCCTTTTATTTTGTTTTTCTACTTGACTGACACACGCTGGAATGTGCTCATGCTTACCATTCGTTGGTATTTTTGAATATTAATTTGTTTCATCTATATCTGAATTCAGCTATGTTCGAATGAATAAAGCCTTGCATTTATATTTTTTTGTGCGACTAAACACAACCTGTGATATGCTCAAACAGATTGGTGAGCAGGAAAAAAAGGCACGAACAATTCAGCATCTAATTCTTCCTACCAACAGTGGAGAAATATTTGCAAATAAATGATTAGCTATATGAGAAAAAGAGGGATATTTACTGCTCAATCCATTTTATATCATGTAGAGATTGCCATGTTAACTAACCTGATGACTCCACTACAGGAACAGAATAGGGACGCAAGTGGAAAGCAGTGTGCTGATAATTTTTGAGCATCCTGTCTTACCATATCAGATGCACGATGCATCTACAAAATCCAACAAACAAGCTGTTGAGCCTTTTCCAACATAAACAAGTTGAATTTTCCGCCTACACCTGATTTGTTTGATGAGATGAAAATGAGGTCAAGAGGGTGCAGTGCCATTTCTAGGCCTCTAGGTTATATATTATATTGATCAGAATTGTGTGCTGAGCTACTGATAAAGGCACAATCTTCGTGGAGTTCTGTCTCTTCGCGGAAGTGGTTCTTCTCTTTGTTTCTTTGGATGATCCGTTGCACGGTAATGCGAAATGATGTGTGCCTATGAAAGGATTGATTGCATTGTGCTTATACTAAATAATGTTGTTGGTGCCTCCTTATGAACCGTTGTTCAGTGAGTTTGCAGACTGACCGTTTTTAGCAGTTGTAAAGATCACATAATCACTTGGATCTGCTGATGTATTTAGCGGCCTGTCAAGTTCTTTTTTTAACGGGTAAGCGCCCAATTATATCCAGTTTACCTATAACTCTCTAGATGATCATGTTCCAATGTCCCACAAGAACATTTTGTTCTTCCAGTCAGAGTATTTTATATGTTGAACACTCTTGATTTTTTACAATGATGTTATAGTTATGAGAAAAATATATAGGTAATCCTTTTCTTCATCAATTCTATAATCTTACTCATGTATACTTCTAAATCCTGCAGCAACACGCGGGGTATCATCTAGTTCCTAAAGAACCTGATGCTAGGTATATGAAAAAATTTAGACCAATTAGCCTGGGGAACTGCAGCCTGAAATTATTTCTAAAGCTATTACTAATAGGATTTCTCCTATTGGTAATAGAATTATTGCTTATAATTAGACTGCCTTTATTACAGGTTATTTTATTTTAGAAAGTTTGGTTGCAGCACAAGAACTTATTCATGCTGCCCACACAAAAAAGGTTAGTACTCTGGTTTTAAAACTGGACTATGAAAAGGCATATGATAGAGTGGATTGGGATTTCCTTGAGGAAATGCTCCTATCCAAAGGGTTTGGTAGTATTTTTACTAATTGGATTAAAAGCCTGTTGGTGGGTGGATCCTTTTGTGTGAGAATTAATGATATGAATAGTGTTTTTTTTAAAGCTGGGAAAGGGCTCAAACGGGGTGACCCTTCCTCTCCCATTTTCTTTAATCTAGTGGCTGATGTGTTTACCAAAATCTTATGTAAAGTTGCTGGGAATGGCTTGATCAGGGGTCTCCTACCTCAGGTTGTGCCTGGGGGCATCAATAACCTTCAGTATGCTGATGATACTATGTTGTTTCTAGAAAATAACAGGGACTATGCTAGGAATCATAAATGGTTTTTAGCTTGCTTTGAGTACATGTCCGGGCTCAGGATTAATTACCATAAAACTGACCTGATGACTATTCATGTAAACCCTGAGGATGCCAGGGTCTTGCTTAGATTTTCTGCTGCAAGGTCTACTCTTTTCCCTGTAAATATCTAGGAGTCCCTCTGCATTTCCCTAAGTTGAAAAAAGAGGACCTTCAGCTTGTGGTTGATAAAACCTTAAAAAGATTTGCTGGGTGGAGGGGGAAGCTGCTTAATTACAAGAGCAGAATTGTTTTACTTAAAATCCTACATAGCTAGTATTCCTATGTACCTCCTTTCTGTCTTGAAGTTTCCTAAATGGGCTATTAATGCTATTAATTCACAGATGTCTCACTTTTTGTGGAGTGACTCTGATGGTAATAGAAAATACCACCTAGCCAATTGGGATTTGGTTTGCCTTAAAAAGATTTTGGGGGTATGGGTGTACAGAATCTTAGAGATTTTAATCTCTGTTTACTTGCCTCTTGGATTAAGAGATATTATTTAGACTATGATAAAATCTGGAGGATAATTGTTGATTCAAAATATGATCTCTCCCCCAACATTCTTTGTGCCTCTCCCCACAGCTGTTCTCCTTTTTGGAAAGGGGTTATGTGGGCGGCCAAAACTGCAAAAATGGGGTACCGTTGGAAAATTGGTAATGGGAATAAGATCAGGTTTTGGAGTGATGTTTGGGTTGGTAATTGTAGTCTGGCCATTCTATATTGGGACTTGTTTGTTATTGTTAATGAACAAGACATTACTGTTTCCCAAGCATGGGATGGCACAGACTTGAGGTTTACCTTTAGAAGATGTGTCTCAGATGATCTTTTTAATCGCTGGCTTGAGCTGTGTCAGCTTGTTAGTACTGTTAGTCTGTCTGATGAAGAGGATATGCCTGTCTGGGCTATGTGTTCTTCCGGGATTTACAGTGTCAGATCCTTTTATGTTGTTATTAACAATAGGGGGTTATCCCTGTTCACTCTCCTGTTGTTTGGCAGCTTCATGTACCTCCTCGTTTGCATGTTTTTCTCTGGTTGTTGTCTAATAACAAATTATTAACTAGAGATAATCTTGCTAAAAGAAGGACGGTTAATGACAGAACTTGTCTGTTTTGTTCAGAGGAAGAATCCCCTCATCACTTATTCTTTGGTTGTTTTGTTGCTAAACTTGTTTGGCCAGTGATTTCTGAGATGTTTGGCATCCAAATTGGTGCTGATTTTGACTCAGTTGCCAGGTGGTGGATTAGCAATTCTAAGAATTCTGCCCTAAATATGGTTTGCACTGCAGTTTTGTGGGCCTTATGGAAACTTCGTAATGATATGTGTTTTCAGGGCAAATCTTGGCCACGAGTGAAGGACATTTGGAGGCGTGCCGCTAACCAGTGGAAGGTTCTATCCAAAGATGCAGTGTCTTTGCTGTTGGCAAGAAACGCTCTATTACTCAACAAGGGACGGGGGGAGGTGATGCGTATCGCTTGGAGGTGATGCAGAAAGCTCAGAAGACAGCTGCCGCTCCCAGCCCATCTACCAAAGCCTTCAACGATGAACAAGCTGAACTATGCAGGGAACTCATTAGGGAGTTTACAGCTTAGTTGCCTTGGGTCCCGGTGTCCGAGAAGGTTGGGGTGTGTTCTTCTATTAGCTGAGTAGTGAACTGGTGGCTTAGTTCCTGTTGGGGGGAAACGATAAACCTGGATTTTGCAATTTGTTTGTAGCCTGGGTGCTGTGATAACTGAACGAGGTGTGATTTCATTGAAATACGGGGGGATCCCCTTTAATCTAAAAAGAAAAAAGTAACTATTGATAAAGCTAGGGACATCCCCTTCCCAACTAGAAGAAACATTACCTTCACAACAGCTTTTGCGAGCAACCGGCTACCATATCAGCCAATTGTATATGCATTCAGTGTAAACTGCTGCTTCACTGCCTCGATAGTTAAACTGATCATTGATAGCTTCCACAACAGCCACACAATCAGATTCGATGAAGACCCTGTCACAACCAAGATGTTGCGCCAGATAGAGACCATTCCTTAGGGGTACCGCTTTTGCACCTACAGATTGACCCTGATCATCTCGGATCCCGGGCGGAGACAGACGCGGGGGGGGGGGGGGGGGGGGGGGACCAGCAAGGGCCTGCCCCTAACACCACTCACTTGTTGCTATTTTTTAAATAGTGTATATTTTGATTTTTTTTTACTTAAGCCCCCCTAATCTCTAAATTTAACCAATCCTGCCTCCGCCCCTGTCTCGGATCACTACACGAAATGCTTCGAACAAGGTATCTTCATGGAAAGATGCATCCACGTTCAGTTTAAGAGTTGCTTGTCCTGACTTTTTCCACATTTCAACTTTCTTAATTTCAGCTATTTATGAGTTTCCCGCTGGCATAAAATTCACAATTAGTTTTGTTACGGATAAAGTTGTTCTTGAGGCCGGCTATATAGGCTCATCCCTAATCATGTGTCTTCGCTGTCACCAGATGTACCATGTCGTAACAACATCCAATTCAACGATTTTGATGTTACCGACAACCAGCTTCGTTGTAGGGGCACATATGAGATGTTCCATATTCACCGAGCCTGACTTGTCTCACATCACTGTTTTTGTGTTTTTACATATAGGCCAACCTCCCCCAATTTTTTTTGCATTGACACCCAAACAAACAGTGTTGGATATCCTCCACTCCAATTGCGCATCTGAGACATTGCGCACTAACATGAACATGTCTGTTTTTAAGAATCCCATAGTAAAGAAGGACACCCCGAAGCACCTTCCACATGAAGATACAGACTTTCCATGGAATGCATAGTTTCCACATCTCCTTCGACACCGGGTTTACTACTGTTGCACCCTGCCCATCAGTCCTATTTTTTCGATGTCCAAATTGATGATCATATTCTTAGTGATATGCAGATCGAATGTTCCCTATTCAACTGAAACACGGCTTATCTGCGTGGCATCATTGTAGATGTTTGTTCTTCCCCGCGCACCCGGAAGCGTCATCGACCAGTCATGAGGATGGGCCGACGGTCGGAGACGGCGGCGGCTTCTAGAGTGTGCATATGTTGTGCATGTCGTGGGTCTGTTGGACCGGCTTCTAGATCGCCCTTAGACGGTTTGCTGAGGCCTTCGAATTTAGATGTTGGGGCATCAGTCTTAGGTTAGGGCACATGACCCCGATCATGGTCATCCCATCATCAAGTTTGTAGGTGTAGCGACAAATGTCCCCTTAAAATGTGGCTTTGGGTTGATCGATGTATTTTTTGTCAAGCCTCGTTGAATAATATAATAAAGAAGGGTGTGTGCATCTTTTTTTAATGTAGATACCCGGTTTCAACCTCCTTTAAAAAAACATCTAAGGAGACT
This sequence comes from Puccinellia tenuiflora, assembly GCA_012064385.1. Taxonomy (NCBI): domain Eukaryota; kingdom Viridiplantae; phylum Streptophyta; class Magnoliopsida; order Poales; family Poaceae; genus Puccinellia; species Puccinellia tenuiflora. Next base: position 1,525,170 of record QRDG01000451.1, on the reverse strand, counting down.
ATTGTACTTCTAGGGAAGCAAGAGCGTTGTGGAGGAAGAGCGGAAGGTTGGGAGCCATCCTGGGCTGCAACGTGCTTGGGGACGTCGGGTTGATGGGAATGACGTAGAGCGCGACGACTATCTATACTACTTATAAAAGAGCAAACATTTGTTTTTCTAAGGCCACACGGTTATGTGTACCAGGCTGATTGGTGCCACAGATTTATCCCGGTTGATGAGATCTAACGGCCTTAAATCATCTTATCGGAGGCCTCGGGTGTAGTTAGCAAATTACATTGAGAGACGATACTCTGCCGTGCGGACGAAATTTCCTACGCCACGCGTAGTCCGCACAGAAAGGAAAGGCCTTGCACGATGCCACGATCTGGATCACGGACCATGGTCACCTCCCCACACGCCACAACGCCCAGCCCGCGTCCCCAGCTCCCCGCTATTCTGCTGCTTGAGGCTCCTCCTCGAGACCTCGACGGCCGATGCGGAGCAGTGTGGATCGCGGTGAGACGAAGAGCGGACCGCTGTCGGCTCCATGTCCTCCTCACACTGAATCCATCGGACAAATCCCCCATCGTGTCCCGGTAGACCTCCCGTCTCCCAGTTATCCTCATCGCCGTCCTTCCACGCGCCTCGCCTGTAGCGCAGACAGTAAGCACCCCCCGGACTAGGCACACATGCCCGCCGCTGACCAGAAGCCGGCGGAGGATCGTGTCCTGCCGCCGCTGAGTATATGATGTTAGGTAGTACTTGGATTGTTCCCAATCGATATCCCCTGTAGCCTGTAGGTGCATGTAATCCCCAATTGGACATATGACACTTTTAATTTTATCTTGATACTCAGTAGACCCAATCGATGGAATAATGTTACTCTTTCAGAGATTTATCTAAAATTCATCTTCCATATGCATTGGATAATGTTTTTTTCTTGCAATGGTATCCGGTGCTTGAATTTTATGCTACCGATTTTTATTGCAAAGGTATCCGCGTTACAAAAGGACGGTGTTAATGTGTTATGCTCTATGAAGGATTTCATACCCGATGCTATTTTCTTTTGAATAATATGTGATCCTGGTGCATGGAATAATTGTGGTGTTAATGTCTTATTGATCAGTTTTAATTTTGATGCGCACACCATCTTTCAGGGATATCAAGGCATAGATGATTTATTGAGGTTGTCAGCTGATTTTAAACTTTCTGTCAGGTATAGCATGTGAAAAGCTTTGTCTATGTACCATCGGTTTCAACTTATTGCCTTCATATTTTTTCATTAATAAAATAAAATCTCCCCTCTGATCTTATGTTAGTGAGCAAATTTGTAGGTTTTGACAGGTTTTCTGATGGTAATTAGCTGTTCTATATATGATGTGTCCTTTGCTCGAGTTATTTATCATTTGTGTCAGCTATAGCTACTTGTGATTACTACAGAAGATATTTTATATTTTGTTTCCTGCTATCCTCTGAAGAAACACGCTTACCAGTTCATAATTTTCTCATATTGCGTGTTATATTCTGTAGATCGTTGACACCAAGCAGACTTTTTGAGTTTGAACACAAAGACAACCTTAGTGGTAAGCATGTTATATTCTGTACATCTTTGTTGATGGCGCATGTCTTATACGTAAAGTTTATCGTCTTGAATTGGCATTTCGCAAGTCTTAATAACCAACATGCCTCACTCTTTCGTGTTGGGGCAGTTGCTGATGATATAGAGCCAAACTGAATTACCAATTGAATTTTCCACGAGAGGAAAGCAACATGTTATATTTTAGGTAAGGACCAAGCATCCGTGTCTCTGTTGTAATGCAAGCACAGCTGCATCTGCCGTCATACCTCTGAATGCTTGTTCTAAGCAAGTCTCTTGAAGCTTCTTTAACTTGTTTGGCAAATTGTGGTGAGGGATGCAAACAGTACATTGTACTGTTGCAATCATGCAAACTCAACAATAATTTTCGGGTGACTGCTGTAACATGTATGACATCGGGAGCTTGATCCATACAGCAACATGCAGTTTTGATTTTCTTGGTTTATGTTTTACACTTCAAATCTCACATAAAGTTAAATGAGCAGGTGATATCTTCAATTCGGTGTTGAGGGATATTTTGTTGTTTCAAACTGGAGTGTGCTCTCCTAGGCAGTATGGTGGCCTTGGCATTCACAACCTAAACATGCATGGCAACGCTCTTCGCATCAGATGGCTCTGGCAAAGATGGATGGATGAGTCAAAACCTTGGTTTGGTCTCCCAGTCCCAGTTGATGCGCAGGCTAGACAAATTTTCAACAGTTCGTCACTTTCGAGGTTGGCGATGGTGGGCTTACGAGTTTTTGGCATGACCCCTGGCTCCTCCATCTGCTGCTCATAGATGCCCTGGTGAGCTGTTTGCCAACTGCACTATGCACAATCTCTCCAATCAAAGAGGCCCTACTCAAAGACCGGTGGATCAGATACTTAAAGCCTAACCTCTCGCCTGCTGCTCTTGGGCAATTCACGGAGCTATGGGATAAACTTCAGTCGGTTAACTTCCTGCCTGGCCAGCGGGACTCGATCAAGTGGAAGTGGACAACTGATGGAAAATTTTCGGTGGCTTCAGCTTACGTCCTGCAGTTCGTCGGAAGAGTGCAAACATCGCTTCTAAGCTCGGTCTGGACTCTGATGCACCCCTCAAGTGGAAGTGGACAACTGATGGAAAAATTTCGGTGGCTTCAGCTTACGTCCTGCAGTTCGCCGGAAGAGTGCAAACATCGCTTCTAAGCTCGGTCTGGACTCTGATGCACCCCTCAAGTGCCAATTTTTGCTTGGTTGGCTATTCTGGATCGCTGCATGATTGCTGATAACCTTCAAAAGCATGGTATTCCGCATGATCCTCTTTGCCAATTCTGTCGCTCACCGCCAGAAACGGGGCTTCACATTTTTCTGACTTGCCAATATGCCCAGCAAGTCTGGCACCGGGTACTTGTGAAGAGTGGTCTAACACCTACCTCCCAGCCTGCCTCGGCCACCTCTCTGATGGATTGGTGGTGCGCTACACATACAGGTTAGAGCCTCGCCTCGAGGAGGCAATGGAATGCTACGATCACGCTTGTTTGGTGGTCTCTTTGGAAAGAAAGAAACGAGCGCACCTTCAGTCAGAGAGCTGCGACTACGGTGGCGGTATTCTACAAAATCGTGGACACGGAAACTAACTGGTTGTTTGCAGTTAGATCACTCGCGTGGTCCTGGCTCACCATCCAAGGGAACCTGATTGATGCCTGTGTCTCGCTCCCTACGTGCTAGAAATTCTTTATAGGAGTAGCTTGTATCGCTGTTTTTGTTTGCCTCTTAGCTCCGAGTTGTCCTGGTTTGTAACCTTGTTGTAAACCTTCATCTATGATCAATGAATGCAGTGCCAACTTCTTTCGTCAAAAAAAGCTCGAGTGGTAATAATTCTTGACTTTAGTACGCACAGACAGTTGAGACGCGCATGCGCGTGCATAACTACTAGTCCTGACAAAGGACAAATATGTCAAGCTTGTTTTTCCCACTGTTGCTATCTCCCTCCCTCTCTCCGCCAGCGGGGCATGTAGGTTTCGTGCGGTTTCGCGCGGGGCATCACCTAGAGTCGCCGAAGACTTGTAGATGCATACACGGGAAAATCGTAACCGTCCATGCCGGATTGAAAGAAAGATCTTCAATTTGTTTTACAGAGTAGCGGTCCGCATTACATTTGGCCCAGGATTGGTCCATGCAGGACTAAAAATTCCATCAACTCTGACATGGACTTGTGATCCGACCGCCAAAATCTTGATGCTGTGAGAAGCTTCCGGCATGCTTAGTGGTAATGTCTCTAATTTCCTAAATTTGATCGGTAGAACGTCCGTTTTCATGGTCTAGTACACCGTATAGTGCAGTAAAATGAGCTAACAATACCGAAAAAGCTAAGTGTAGCTCAGGCTACATGTAGCCTGTTTTTTGAATTTTTTGAAAACAACATTTTAAAGTTTCAAACAATTCTGATTTTTTTTAGATGTTGATAATGATTTATCAACATGCAAATCTCAACTAGAAACACCTTGTATTTTAAGCCACACAAAAAGATAAATCTGACAAATTTTGGAGGGTTCAAATTTGCACAATCTTCACCTTTTGTCATTTTTACACAGCCTAGAATATAATGTATTTTCAAGTTAAATTTTTGCACATTGATAGAATACATCATATCCTACATCTAGAAGAAAATCAGATTTTTTTTGAAACTTTAAAATGTTCTTTTCAAGCTTAAAAAGAAAGCTACATGTAGCCCAGGGCCCCAGGCTACAAAACGCTGCTCTACTAACAACCCTTGGTAAAAGGCAAATAGCGCCTTGAATTATAGTATTATTACACAACGAAAGTGGCTTGAAACTTTGAATCATTATCAATCTGCCGCCAAGGTGTTCTCTTGCAGGTTCATGAAGAAAAATACACCAAACAGATCGTTTTGATTGTAAGTACAGTATTAGAAACCGCATCAATAGAATATGCCGAGCGTTTCCCGAGATGTAGTACTCTCTAAAAGCATATCAGTTCTTCAAATTTGAAATGTAATTGATGAAAGACGTGATATCTCCGTACGAGGAACCACCCACTCCAGCTGCAGTGTGGGACGCCTCTTTCATCAGTGAAGCTCTCCTCCTCATGGCCTCTCCATCATCGCTATTCATCAGTTTCTTCACGGCTCTAGCAATATCCTCTCTTCCAATGACGCCATCAGCCTGGATTTTCTCCTTGAGGTTGTACCCAACCTTCCACACTTCGACGATAAGCCGGCTGTTAATCGGCTGGTCGAAAGCTATCGGCAGAGTCAGCATCGGCACTCCGGCGTACAGTGCTTCAAGCGTCGAGTTCATGCCACAATGGGTGAAGAACCCTCCCAGAGAAGGATGGTACAATACCTTCAGCTGATCGCACCATGGGACGACCACGCCGTCACTCCCACGGATCAAATCCTGCACGCGGGAGCAGGCGTCGCGGAGCACCCAAATAAATCTGACATTGCTCTGCGCCAAGGCGATGGCGATCTCGTCGAGCTGGGCGGACGACACTGAGAGGAAGCTGCCGAGTGAGACATACAACACTGAGTTCACCGGCTGTTCGTCCAGCCAAGCCATGTAGCCTCCTTGTGCTTCTTCGGAATTGGGCTGCTGTTCTTGGAGCGTCATGAAGGGGATGCAAGGGCCAACGGCGAACACAGGGCAGGGGAGCTCTGTTCTTAAAGAGTCAATGGCATTGTTCTCGAGCTCGTAGAAGGTGGTGAAGATGACACACTGTGCTTTTCTCACATATGGGTAGGCTTCGAGTATCTTGTCCAACCTTATCTTGTCGTAGTGTGTCGGCCCAAGATCGCTTAACTTGATTGATTTGAGTCCAGGAATGTAGTTCTCAATCAAACTAGGATCAGTGCCATCTGCATAAGATTAATCGTTGGAGAAATGTGCAGATGATGATTTGTTAGTAAGATAAAGAAGAACAATACAGTATAAACAGTACAGAAGTAGTACGAGGGAAGTGCTGAGATGCAAAACTTGTACAGGTACCGGTGATGTCGGCATCCGCCGGAGACGCGGCACCACCGGCAGCCACAGGCAAGCGGTCGAAGCGGTAGTGCACGGAGAACATGGTGGCGCCGAGCGCCGAGAGGATGCATACCGGGATGCACCTCCGGTTGCCGACGCGCACCGCCCAGGGCACGAAGGTGTCGGCGACGATGGCCGTTGGGGGTTCGTCGAGCCGGTCGAGCAGGCGCTCGAACGGCGCCTCCATCCTGGTGTAGACGGCGTCGAGGAACCCGGCCCAATTGGCGGCGCGGCCGTGCTCGGATGGGATGACGTTGGGGACGGCCTCGAGGCGGACGCGCGCGGCGCCGGCGAGCGCGGGATCGTCGGCGAGCAGGCCGAGCCACTCCTCGGTAACGACGACGATAGCCGAGACGCCGTCGCGGGCGGCGAGGATGCGGCACAGGTTCAGCATCGAGTTGATGTGGCCGCGGCCCGGGAACGGGACGGCCACGACGTGGCACGGCGGTGCTGCCGCTACGGAGCCCATTGCTCTCCTCTTTGGCTAGGAGAAATGCTCAGCTTGCTAGCTAGGAGGGGGCTGGGCCGAAGCGAGAGACAAAGCTGCGTGGTACTGTGTATCGTGACGGGATTCCGCCTGTCCGCCATTGGAGGCACGTCTCGTGGAGTGGTGGTGGCTGCTACCTCGAGATCCGCCGTTGCTGACCAGAGTTGGGAATTTTTGGGGGAGCGGAGAGAGAACAAGAAAAATGATCCGTATACTTTATTTGTTTGAGAGTTAAATGATCCGTATATGCTCTTGCTGGGTTCGCACATCAAAATGGCCCAAGATCCGGGGTAGTAGGCCTGGTAGGTCAGCTGAATCAGCGCAAATCCTATTCTACGCTCGTAGCGTCACTTATCGCGGTGACGCGTACCCTGTCCCAACGCTGGTTCGTGCAAATGGACCCGGCTCAGGTACGTTGCCTTCCACTGATTGTGTGAAAATCTGAAGTCTTTCCGACAGATAAAAAAAAAAAGGTACGTAAGTATGTTGCCTTACATCGTGTGGAAGTTCTGGAACCTGTCCGACAGGTTTTCTTTTCTATTTCTTTACTGGTTTTCTTTCGGCTATCCATGGGTTTGTATTTTTCTGTTTCTTTTTATTTTTATTTTTATTTTCAATTTTCCTTTTTCTTTTTTTATTAACAGACATTTTCAATTTTTTTGAACATTTTTAAATGTATGAACAATTTTTTAGTTCCATGAACATTTTTAAAAATTCATAAATGCTTTTAAAACAAAGGATTAAACATATATTTGGTTCACTCTATTCGGTTCATCACCTTAGATATTTTTTTGGTCCACTCCGTTCGGTTCATGACTTCAGGATTTCGGTTCATCATCTTAGAAATTTCCAATTCACTTTTTTCGGTTCATCACCTTAGATATATTTTGGTCCATATTTTTTCGGTTCATCGCCTTACATATTTTTGGTTCACTCTTTTAGGTTAATCGCCTTAGATAAAGTTTGGTTCACTCCTTTTCGGTTCATCGCCTTTTACATTTGTTTGGTTCAGTATTTTAGGTTCATCGCCTTAGATAAATATTTGGTTCACTTCTTTCGGGTCATCACCTTAGATATATATTATTCACCTCTTAGGATATTTTTAGGTTTACTTTTTCCGGTTCATCACCTACATTTTCATTTCATTGCATTTGATATATTTGGTTCGTTCTTTTCGATTTATCGCCTTAGATATATTTAATTAACTTCCTTTTGGTTCATCGCCTTAGATATATTTGGTTCACTCATTTCGGTTTAATCGCGCTTTGAAATATTTTGTTCATCGCCTCAGATATATCGTAGGTTCACTATTTCCGGTTCATTCCCCTATTATTTTTTTCGGTTCGTCGCCTTTTAGATTTTTTTGGTTCACTCCTTTCGGTTCATCACCTAGATTTACGGTTCATCGTATTAGATTTTTTTTGGTTCTCTCATTTCGGTTCATCACCTTAAATTTTTGGCTCGTCTCCTTAGATATATTTGGTTCACTATTTTCGGTTCATCGCCTTAGATATATTTTGGTTCACTCCTTTCTTGTTCAACGGGTTAGACATATTCGGTTACTCATATCGGTTCAGTGCGCTTTTGATATTTTTCTTCATCCTTAGATATGTAAGGTTCAGTATTTCCGGTTCATCCCCCCCCCCCCCCCCCCCCCCAAATTATTTTTTCAGTTCATCGCCTTAGATATATTTTGTTTCACTCCTTTTAGTTCATCACCAAGATTTTTGGTTCATCGCATTAGTTTTTTTTGGTTCTCTACTTTCAGTTCATCACCTTACATTTTTTGTTCATCGCCTTAGATATATTTGGTTCACTATTTAATTTCCGGTTCATCGCCTTAGATATATATTGGTTCACACCTTTTTTGTTCAACAGGTTAAACATATTTGGTTTGCTCATTTCGGTTCATCGCACTTTTGATATTTTTTGTTCATCCTTTGATATCTTAGGTTCATTATTGCCGGTTCATCCCCCAATTCTTTTTTCAGTTCATCACCTTAGATATTTTTTGGTTCACTCCTTTTGGTTCATCAACTAGATTTCGGTTCACTCTTTTTTTGTTCATCGCCTTAGATATGTTCACTCTGTTCGATTCATCACCTTAGTTCACTCTTTTCGGTTCATCGCCTCAGATATATTTCGTTATACTCTTTTTGGTTCATCACCAGGATTTTAATTCATCCCCTTAGATATATATATATATATATATATATATATATATATATATATATATATATATATATATATATATATATATATATATTAACTGGTGCTCCCTGGTGCATGGGCACCATGGTAGAATACTGTAAGTTTTGGATATCTACAAAACACGTACACGTCGGGTATGCAAACATTGAGTATGTAGGAGGTGTACACACCCTTGGGTATATGTACATGGAGTATCTACATGGTACGTATACCTTGGGTATATATATCATGGATATGCGTATAGATCAGATATATATATACCGTAAGTATGCGTACACATTAGTTATATATACCCTGTTTTTTTTTCATACCCAATGTTATATGTACCTCCTACATACCCTAGCACTAGTGGAAAACGGGGCAGTAGTCCCGGTTCCAGACGGCCTCTAGTCCCGGCTGGGCAACCCGGACTACCAAATCGGGACTAGAGCCCCCCCCCCTATAGTCCCGGCTGGCTACGAACCGGGATTAGATTGCCTCCCACGTGGCCACGGGCGAGCCCGCGGGCTGGATGTCTTTAGTCCCGGTCCGTAACACGGACCGGGACTACCGTTAGGCCTTTTTTTTTTTCTTTTATATTTTTTTTCAGAATTGCACGGACCGGGTGTCGTGTACTGTGTTTAGTGCCGGGGTTTTGGATAGTTTCGGAAACACGTCGATACGTCGATATAAATTATATTGTACTATGATCACACGTTGATGCATATATATAACACACTTACAAATTAATTGTAACACATGAATTTGTTGTCACGTTTCTGTACACAAAGTACTCAAATGCATTAATTATACATGCATGAAATCATAGTACATTTATATATGTAGATAATAGTGCTCTGAATTTTCAGGTATGACATCATCAAGAAGAAATCCCGCCAGCTCCTCCCCAATTGCTCTTATACGGTCATCTGGTAGGAGGCAGGCCCGCTTCCTTACAATCTTTAAAAGAAGGAGAAAATTAAACAATTATGAATGAAACTCCACACAATTGATATGCATATTATTTTGTCAAAAAAAACTTGTGAACAATGTATAATTACGTAGCTCTGCGTTTCTTCGATTTTCGAATTTTTCATAAGTCATCCTATGAATGTACTCACAAACGTAGTACCCACATAAGAGGGTCCCTTTTGGCTGTTCCAGACACCACTGTTCGAGAATAGAATTCAACACATTAAGTTTGGTAATGGTATTGCAAACTACATTAATTCATGGATATAGGTATAGTACTACTTACTTGGTTCAGAGTCCATACCAGCTTCTCGTGCCATTTACCGGGTACTTCCTTGACGAATGTCTGCCATGCTCTACTCGACAAAGAAAGAACAAAACATCTGTTATTAATTAATTACTTGATATCACGAAATGAATGAAAGAGAGGTCGGTATAGTAATGTGATAAGAATTTAAATTACTCTTTCATGACATCAAACAAGCTATTGTACTCTCTAGGGTCTCTCCTTAATGAGTCGTAGACTTCAATTATTCCCTGGTGATATCTAATGACCACGAGAATAAAGTGGTAGCTGCAAATTTACATACAGAGGCATGCACATATAACTCATCAATTAGACTTAAGATACCGGGTGAGCAAAAATAGAATGTGTACAAGCAATTAGTAACACTTACCTGAAGTTGTAAGGAAGAAATATTTCTTTTTTGTCTTGGTGTCGCTTGAAAGCCTCTATCATTACTCCCTTTACAACTTGTGGTTTCTCCCTTATGCTCACTTCATGAATAACATTAGGGTCCATGAAACCAATCTCCACCGGTTTTATTATTTCCCTTTTGTAGTCGATCATCTTCTTTCTGCACAAATAGCGTACCAAAATTAGAATGTGCTGTGAGTTATATATATATATAAAGACTTAATTAAATTACAAAAATAAATAACATACAGACAAAAGATACTGATGATTGCTTTATCGAGGGGTAAACCATTGTATAATTGGAAAAGTTCGGAGAAATCAATTTGCACACCGTAGTCATCGTAGAAGTGTTCCTCCTTTCTAACTTTTGCCATGATACCTATTATACCTTTCTTTGCGACTTTCATGTACAATGCGCTCCAATTCTGATAAACGGTCTAACTCCTTCTGCTTCTTTCTCCCACGGCTTCTATAACTGTCAGCACAGTCCGGAAACCCTTCCTTCAAGTTGGTACCGCCGGGAAAGCCTCGTAATCGTCCGTTGTGTTCGGGATTCCCCAGTGCGAGTGTCAGCTCGTCGTTCTCTCTCTCGGGATGGTACTCTCCCTTTCGAACTTTATCTATTGCGTCAATAATCAACGGAACGATTGTTTCAACCTTTTTCTTCCATTTTCCCTTTGCAACAATCAACCCCGTCTCTGGGTCCAACACTGCGCCATGCGCGAACAACCAAAACTTGGCCCTCTCGGGCCAGTTCAAAGTCTGTGGAGTGATCCCTTTAGCAACCAGTTCCGCTTCAAAGGCTAACCATTTGGGAATGGCAGACTTGTAGCCACCTGTACCCAACCTATGGTGGTATTCCTTCTTCCCAGCATTTCTCTTATTTACGACCGATCGAGCCACGGCAGTAGAGGAATTCTTGTACGCCTTGAATGCGGGCCAGGAATGTTTTATCTTCTCGAGTGCTCCGGTGAAATTAGCTGGATCTTCATCTTCATACTTTCTCCATAGTGTTTTCTTCCAGCTCTGGAATTGTGTGGCCATCTTTTTAAGAGTCCACTCCTTCACTTTCTCCGTCTTGCCTTCTGGTATGTTGAAATGTATCATGAGCGTATCGAAAAGCAATTCTTTCGTATGATCATGGACATAACAAGCATCATCCTCATCCACACCCTTCGGCTTATGCCATTCTGCAATGGTGATCGGGAGAATGTCCCTAACAATGACTCCAGCTTGATTTACAAATTTACGACAGGTCGCTATGGGTGCCAGCGGTTCGCCACTCTGAGAAACTTCCTCTATCGTTAGCCTCGGAGCATCGCTGGCCATCCTCTTCGTCAGGCCTCGAGGAGGAACATTATTTACAGATTTGCTCGATCCAGAGGGCTGGAAAATGAATCGTTAATTAACACGTGCAATTAACAAATGCATATATATACATGATCGATCGATCAATTGTCAGCCTATATAATATATGTATATACCTCGCCGGAGTTTGTCGTTAAGGGCGCTTCATCGTCAAACAGAAGTCCCTCACCGTAGTCGTTCAGAAATTGTGAGCTGAAATCATCATCTTCATCGCCTTGTCGTCCATCATCTTCTCCACCGCCTTGTTGTCCATCATCATCTCCACCGCCTTCTTCACGGGCACTCGCATAGATTATTCGTTGCATTTTATCTTCATGCTCCTCGTCTCTAATTAAGGGAATGTCCGCCATAGCTCAATGTACCTGCAATCAATTATATGTGTTTGTAATTTTTTTGACATAGAATTACACATAAATGACACCCCAAAATAATTAGGGGTGGCATTGTGCAACTTTGTCACATAAAATGACAGCCCTTGGTCCTGAAAAAAAAATAGGGCCAGGCACCTGGCTAGCGGCTGGTCCTTTAGAAAAATCAGCACCCTGGTCCTTTAAAAAATATGTGGCCCGGCACCTGGCCAGTAGCGGCTGGTCCCTTAGAAAAATCCAGCCCCTGTGTCCACCCACTGGCCAGTAGCGCGTGGTCAAGGCTGGCCCACCAGCCAGCGACCCGGCCACCCCGCCACCCAACCGCCGCGCGGTCAGCCCACTCGGCCACGTCGCGCGTGGGAACCGCCACCCGGCCGCCGCGTTCCCTCGTCTCCCCCGCCACCCAACCGTCCGAGCCCCGCAGTCAATGCTCCTGGCCCACCTGCCAGCGACTGGACGGCCTCCTCGGCTTCCCGTCCCGCAGTCAATGCTGGCCACGGTGGACGCGGCCCCCGTCCTTTTTAAACCCCGGCCGTGCGCGATGGCGACCTCACACAGCTAGCCCCGCCGCCCTCCCCACACTCCATCGAACGTGCCCTAGCCCTAGTCCTAGCCCTCGCCCTCGCCGGAGCCGGAGCAATGTCGAAGCGGTGGTGGCCAGGCGGCAAGCACCAGTCCGAGTCCAGCGGCTCGGGCTCTGGCCGCTCCGGCCGTCGCCGGGGCGCTAGACTGCCTCCCCTTGCTCCTCCTCCACCACCACCATCGTCGGCGCCGCGCGGAGTGCGCATCGTCGGCGCGGACCCGCGTCGTGCCGGTCCGCAGGCCGGCGGGCCGGCCGCCAAGAAGAAGAAGCCGACGCCGCGCTACCGCCGGTACGTCCGGGTGGAGGAGGCGCAGTGGCACTGGGAGAACGCCGTCCCGGTGCGCTGGTCGGACGTCCACCTCCCGGACAACTGGCACCTGAATCCGCAACGGATTCCGGTACCGCCGATCCCGACCGACCCCACGGCCAGGGCGGTGGAGATCGCACGCCGGCGCAGCCTCCTCCCCAATCACCTCCTCGACGACCCGGCGTACGCGCCGGGCTCCCCCTACTGGGACCAATGGTTCCGGGAGGAGCACGACGAGCGCCGCCGGAGCTACTTCGCGCCGGCCCCGGTGCCGCCGGTGGAGCGCACGAAGTACCCGGCGCTCCCGGAGGGGATGGACGACCTCGACCAATGGTTGGAGGTCGACTCCGACGGCGAGGCCGCCCCCATGGACGAGGACGACGACGTCGACGACGCCATGAAGGCAGCCATGGCGGTGTCCCGGCAGGCCTTCGTCGACGACGAGCGCCGCCGCTGGGAGATGGTGGTGCAGGACGCACTGCCGCCGCCGCCGCCGCACGGTCTGCCGTCGCAGGGACCGCCTCCACCCCCGCCTCCGCCACAGGGACAGCCGGGGCTGGACTGGGTGCAGGCCCTCGCCCAGGAGGAGGAGGCCTACGACCCACCGGAGGAGGAGTACCAGGAGCCGGTGAGATTCCCACCGGAGCTGTTCGGGCAGTCGTGGGTATTCACGACTGTGCCCCAGCTGCCGCCGGAGGAGCCCCAGGACGCCATCCTGGAGGAGCCAGGGACGCCGCCGCGGGACGTCCCCATGGAGCAGCAGCAGCAGCCGCCGGCGCATCTGTGGGAGGCACCACCGTACGTCGTCCTCTCCGACGAGGAGGGCGACGAGGACTAGCTAGGACCTCCCCCTCCCCCCCCTAAGTAAATGTAATGAACTAAGTAAATGTAATGAAGTTTATTTCCTATCTACGAACTATCCCCGCCGCCGATTTAAGGTCACCGGACCACCGCCGCCGCCGATTCTAGCTAGGGTTCGTGCCATCGGACCACCGCCGCCGCCGATTCTAGCTAGGGTTCGTGCCATCGGACCACCGCCGCGCCGATCTAGAGTTTGAGAGGGCCGTACCTTAGGCGGAGCGCGCGGGGGACGGCGGCGAGGAAGAGGGACGCGAGCGACGGCGGCGGCGGCGGCCAGATTTTGGCAGCCTGGCGGCGTCGTCGCGTGAGAGGAGCCCGGAGGCGTCTGCGTCTTGGGCCTGGCGGCAAAAATGGGGAAGAAATCCGCGGAGAGGGACCAAGTAGGCTCAAATCGGCCTTTAGTCCCGGTCCGTGACACCAACCGGGACTAAAGACCCCTATAGTCCCGGTTGGTGTCACGGACCGGGACTAAAGGTGGGCTTTTTGGCGCGCTAAGTTTCGCAGCGGCCCGAAAATGGCCTTTAGTCCCGGTTGTAGCCACGGACCGGGACTAAACGGCCGTTTGTATTTTTTTCTTCATTTTATGAATGTTTTCAAATGTTCATATTTTATAAACTTTACATGTTTCCAAATGTAAATATGAATATGTTATATATTGAACATTTAAATAGATGAGTTGAGTAAAACCGTTGTACTAATAAAATCCGAGGTTAGGATAAATATATTTAACATTTTAAATATTTAATGAAAAACCCTCAACTTTTTAACAGTCAAAACAAAATTCTACCAATTATTACACATATGTATAGAACAAGTTAGGATAAATAAATATCTCATACATTATTACAAATGACCACAATACATCAACATCATTCAACACTTCTTCGTGTCTGTCATTTTTTCTTCTTATCGCGTCGTATCCATGGACAATCTTCATCATTCAACGCGATGGTTGGGTCAATTTTCACTGTGAAGGGGGGAATTTCATCAAACTTATTGTAATCTTCTGACATGTCTGTCTTGTCCTCCACTCCCACGATGCTTCTTTTCCCTGAAAGAACTATGTGGCGCTTTGGCTCGACGTCGTACGATGCATTCACTGCTTGCTTATCTTTTCTTTTCTTCGGTCTGCTAGACATGTCCTTCACATAGAAAACCTGAGCCACTTCACTGGCTAGGACGAATGGTTCGGTGTCGTATCCAAGATTCTGCATATCCACTGTAGTTATTCCGTACTTCGGGTCTACATGTACCCCGCCTGTCAGGTTGAACCATTTGCACTTGAACAAAGGGACTTTAAAAAATGGTCCATATTCAAGTTCCCATATCTCCTCTATGTAACCATAATATGTGTCCTTTTGCCCATTGCTGTTTGTTGCATCAAAGCGGATACCACTGTTTTGGTTGGTGCTCTTTTTATCTTGATTGGCCGTGTAAAATGTATTTCCATTTATCTCATACCCTTGATAAGTCAATATAGTCGAAGATGGTGCATTGGCCAACAAGTATAGCTGTTCTCCAACAGTGCTGTCATTAAAGAGACGTGTTCGCAACCAACCTCCGAAATTCTTCACGTGTTCTTCATCAATCCAATATTTAGATTGCTCTGGGAAGTTCAAACGTAGAATATTCTTATGTTCCTCGATATACGGAGCCACCAAGCTGGAATTATGTAGAACCGTGTAGTGTGCTTGACTATAAGAATGCCCGTCCATACATATTATTGCTTTCTTTCCCAGCGTGCCTTTTCCCCGCAGTCTCCCCTCATAGCGTGATTGAGGAACCCCGATTGCCTTGAGGTCAGGAATAAAATCAACACAAAACTCAATGACCTCCTCTGTTCCATAGCCCTTGGATATGCTTCCTTCTGGCCTAGCACGGTTATGAACGTACTTCTTTAGGACTCCCATGAACCTCTCAAGGGGAACATGTTGTGTAGAAATACGGGACCGAGAACGAAAATCTCTTCGACTAGATGAACTATGAGGTGCGTCATAATATTGAAGAAGGAGGGTGGGAACACCAACTCGAAGCTGACAAGACATAGGACCACTTCCTTCTGTAAATCCGGCAGAGTTACTGGATTGATGACCTTCTGAGAAATTGCATTGAGGAATGCACATAGCTTAACAATGGGTACTCGAACATTTTCCGGCAGGAGCCCCCTCAGTGCAATCGGAAGTAATTGTGTCATAATCACGTGGCAGTCATGAGACTTTAGGTTCTGAAACTTCAACTCTGTCATGTTAATTATTCCCTTTATATTCGACGAGAAGCCTGACGGGACCTTGATACTGTTTAGTACTTCAAAAAAGATCTTCTTCTCTTCTTTGGTAAGAGCGTAGCTGGCAGGACCTTGATACTTCTCTGCATTCAGGTTGTCTCGCTCGTGCATATGTTGCTGGTCCAGCCGTGATTCCGGTGTATTTTTCGTCTTCCCATACACGCCCAAGAAGTTTAGTAGGTTCACGCAGAGATTTTTCGTCACGTGCATCACGTCGATTGCAGACTGAACCTCTAGGATTTTCCAATAGGGTAACTCCCAGAATATAGATTTCTTCTTCCACATCGGCACGTGTCCGTCAGCATCATTTGGAACAGATTGTCCGCCAAGACCCTTTCCAAAGATTACTTTTAAATCCTTTACCATATCATATATAACATCCCCAGTAGGCCGTCTAGGCTTTGGCCGGTGATCTGGCAAACCTTTGAAATGCTTGCCTTTCCTTCTTACGATGTGCCTTTCCGGAAGAAACCGACGATGCCCCAGGTACACATTCTTGTTTCCCAGATATATACTTTCAGTATCACCTAAACAGTGTGTGCATGCATTGTATCCCTTGTTTGACTGTCCTGATATGTTACTAAGAGCTGGCCAATCATTGATGGTCACGAACAGCAATGCTCGTAGGTCAAATTCATCTTGTTTGTGCTCATCCCAAA
This sequence comes from Puccinellia tenuiflora, assembly GCA_012064385.1. Taxonomy (NCBI): domain Eukaryota; kingdom Viridiplantae; phylum Streptophyta; class Magnoliopsida; order Poales; family Poaceae; genus Puccinellia; species Puccinellia tenuiflora. The sequence goes on along the minus strand of QRDG01000451.1, from coordinate 1,508,811 downwards.
CACGTATACCTTCTTCGCGCCACAATTGTAAAAGTTCTTCAACTAATGGCCTCAGGTACACATCAATGTCGTTGCCGGGTTGCTTCGGGCCTTGGATGAGTACTGGCATCATAATGAACTTCCGCTTCATGCACAACCAAGGAGGAAGGTTATAGATGCATAGAGTCACAGGCCAGGTGCTATGACTGGAGCTCTGCTCTCCAAAGGGATTAAAGCCATCTGTACTTAGACCAAATCTTAAGTTCCTTGCGTCATCTGCAAATGTCGGAAACTCTCTGTCAATTTTTCTCCACTGCGACCCATCAGCAGGGTGTCTGAGCATCACGTCTTTCTTACGGTCTTCCTTGTGCCATCGCAACAACTTGGCATGCTCTTTGTTTTGGAACAAACGTTTCAACCGTGGTATTATAGGAGCATACCACATCACCTTCGCAGGAACTCTCTTCCTGGGGCGCGCCTCGTCCTCAACTTCACCAGGGTCATCTCGCCTGATCTTATACCTCAATGCACCGCATACCGGACATGCATTCAAATTCTCGTACTCCTCGCCGCGGTAGAGGATACAGTCATTGATGCACGCATGTATCTTCTGCACCTCTAATCCTAGTGGGCAGACAACCTTCTTTGCTTCGTACGTACTGGGGGGCAATACGTTATCTTTTGGAAGTATCTTCTTTATTATTTTCAGCAATTTTTCAAATCCCTTGTCAGAAGTACCTTCCTCTGCCTTCCATTGCAGCAATTCCAGTGTGGTGCCCAGCTTTTTCTGCCCATCTTCACAATTTGGGTACAACAATTTGTTGTGATCCTCTAACATTCTCTCCAACTTCAACCTCTCGTTTTGACTTCCACAGTTTATCTTCGCATCAAGAATGGCCCGACGAAGATCGTCATCGGGCTCATCAACAATGGGCTCTTTTTCAGCTTCATCTTCCCCCATTGATGTACCACCGTGATCAGTGAACATAGGATAGTTGTCATTATCCTCTTCTTCCTCATTGTCTTCCATTATAACTCCTCTTTCTCCATGCTTGGTCCAACAATTATAACCGGTCATGAAACCGGACTTCAACAGGTGGACGTGAATGGTTTGTGAGGTAGAGTAGTCCTGAGTATTCTTGCAGACACTACATGGACATGAAATAAAACCATTTGGCGGCTTGTTTTTCTCAGCCACTTGGAGAAAATAATGCATGCCATTAATAAAGTCGGGATAACGTCGGTCACTGTACATCCATTGCCGACTCATCTGACTCATCTGCATTATATAAATAAAATATAAAAAACCATTAACACTATTTCTTCAATATATAACAGTGATAAAGTGAATTAATATATAAGTTCATCACATTCAAACCAAAGTAGAGCAAATAACCAAATGTAATACATATAGTCTCACAAACATACATTGGTTCAAACTAACATACAACTATCTAAAGAATTTAAGCCCAACAACAAATGCGATAAAAATCACAACTATGGTAACTATCGAACCAACACCATAATGATACCAAGCCTCTTTATGAATGGCATAATTTCTAATTTTTCTAATCTTCAAGCGCATTGCATCCATCTTGATCTTGTGCTCATCGACGATGTCGGCAATATGGAGCTCCAATTTCATCTTCTCTTCTAGGGTTTGGAGACGGAGATTTTCACTTCTTTCCAGTTTTGCTTTCAAATCATTAATTTCATTTTCAAAAAACTCGATGATAGGGTCGGTTGGAATTTCCGGTTCAACAACGACATCCGGATCGTTATAGACCGGACGAGGACCGACGGGGACGGATATCAAAACCATGACACACTATACATATAAAAAAAGTAAGATAATATACATGCATCTAAAGTATATCAATAAGTTAAAAAGGGATAAAAACAAGACTCACCGAGGAGGTGCCGGCGACGGGATGGCGCGGGCGATCGACGATGGTAAAGATGGTCACCGGACAACTGTAAACCCAATACATTATACTTTAATTTGAGCTAAAATTGCATGTAAAAAAAAAGAAATCTCTTACTTAGGCATTTCATCAAACACCTTGCTAGCACTAGAAAAATAAAATTTGCTAAGTAGCACCAAAATGAGCTAAAAAAGGAACACCGGAGTGCTAACCGTCGGGTAGATGAGGTGCCGCCAAACTTGACAAATGGTGGAGAAAATAGGGGCCGAACTCGTGGTTGGGAGGAGCAAGGGTTAAGAAAATGGAGATGAACCCGGAGCTCAAAAATGGCCACGGCCGGGTCGGGGGGTGGAAGATGATATAGAATATATTTAGTCCCGGTCCGTAACAAGGACCGGTACTAAAGTCCCTCCATTAGTCCCGGTCTGTAAATAGAACCGGGACAGTGCATTGTCCGGGCTGGTCCCACCTCTGTCGCCTCCTCCCGCATCCCTTTGTCACCGGTTCGTAACACGAACCGGGACGGTAGGTCCCCTACGAACCGGGACTGGTCCTGGCGGGCGCCCTAGGACCAATGACCGGGACTAGTGCCACGATTGGTACCGGTCCGTAAGGGAACCGGGACGGAAGGGCCAAACCGAAGCCCCTGTTTCCACTAGTGTAGGTATATATACCCATGGTACACGTGATGTCTACATACCCTAATTATACCGTATTCCGTCCTGATGCCCGGGCACCATGGTGCCCCATCTGAGCTTCCTGTTCACTCCTTTTGGTTCAATCTTTTCGGTTCATCACCCTCGATATATGTTGATCCATTCTTTCTTTTTGTTCACCACGAATGTTAGTTTCCTTTTTTTGGTTCATTTTCTTATATTGGTTCACTCTTTCCGGTTACTCGCTTTAATATATCCCCTTAGTACCCATTTCTGGTTCATCGCCTTAAATATATTCGATTCATTCCTTTTCAGATCATCGCTCTATCTATCCTTCAGTTCACTAATTTAGTTAGTTCATTGTCTTTTTCAGTTCACTAATATGTTTGGTTCTTTGCTTTTTTTGCTCATGACATTATTTAGAAATTTTGCGGTTTACTAACATCTTTGGTGGTTAATTCTCTTTTTGTTTATCTCTATTTTTTTGTCCATGCGAGTTAATTTAATTATCTAAGGTTTAAATTTTACAAGTCTCTTTTGTTTCATTGATTTTTTCGGTTCACTAAAATATTTAGTCACACTAATATATTTTTCGCTTCAAGGGCTCCAAATATATATACACCAACACATTTGCACTAAAATCAGCACTTATGAATCCTCATACACCCAAAACAAAAAAAAGTGTGTTGTCAATGGCCACTCCTACGTCGCAGAGTGAAGCAACGATCGATGGACCAACCAAAAAAATTTAGTAAAACAATAGTGTAGCGTGCGCACGCAAGGAAGAGTGTGACGACTGAAAACGAAGTGCCTGAAATTGTTTTTATAGAAAATCTTCATTTATTTTGTAAATTCATGGATATTTTAAATTTGTGAAATTTTCAAATTTCAAATCATGAAAATGGTTCAAATTTGAAATGGTTTATATTTTATAAACGTTCATATTTTTATAGTATTCATACATCTTCAAAATTAATATTTGTTCAACATTTACATTTTTCATTAACTTTTCGAAATTACCAGAAAAAACGAAAAAACGGCTTTTTCCAAAGGACCTACACCACTGGAGCAGAAAGAGCGAAGAAAGCGAACAATTTATGAACCTGAAAGTTAGTGGGCCGGCCCAGAAGGGCTTCCACGAGTGCGTCAGCGCCGTAGCGGACGCTACGAACGCTGAATAGGAGCTCCCCTGAATCAGGCTGACTTTGCGCTAGTCAAAGACTCCCTTAGACATTGGGTTGGATTGGATCGGCCGAAAGAAAGCCCAATATACGGCTTGGAAACCGTCTTCATTGGTCAGTAGATGGATAATATCAATGAGTTTATCAACCATTTTGCTCGAGCGAGGTTAAGATTTAACCTTTAGGATTTTATATAGTGTCTTATAACTCATTTGTTGCTGAAAATCCATCATATCATGCTCCATCAAAACGCTTTAATATCGCGCATGAAAAACTCCATGATAATGGATTTCTAACTTCGTACGACTTGGAGTCGTTTGGGACGTGCAAGTCATGTTTGTTGGGCAAGATGACTAAATTATCTTTTCCAAAGAGTTGCGAAAGATCACAACTTACTTGAACTCGTGCGATGTATGTGGTTCGATGAGGTGCGACTGACAAAGATGGTTATCCGTACTTCATTAGCTTCACTGATGCCTTAAATAGATATGAATATTCTTCTTAATGAAACATAAGTCCAAAGTTTTTGGAAATTTTAAGGAGTTTCAGAATAAATTACATAATCAACTCGATAAGAAGACAAAATTGTTCAATCGGGTCGAGGATGTGAGTACATAAGCTGCAAATTTAATGATCATCTCAAAGTTTGTGGAATAGTTCCACAATTGACTCCGTCAGGGACGCTTCAGAGGAACGGTGTGTAGGAAAAGCGAAATCGAACCCTGTTGGACATGTTTCGATCAATGACGAGTCACACGGATCTATCTTTGTCATTCTGAGTTTACTGTCTAGAAACTACATCTTTCACACTAAACATAATACCATCAAAGTCGGTAGATAAGACACCATACGAGATATGAATTGGGAATAAACCTAATTTGTCTTTTCTAAAGATTTGGTGTTGTGAGGTGTTTGTCAAGCGACTTCGGTCGGACAAGATCACACGTAATTTTGATAAGTGCATATCCATGGGGTATCCAAGGGAATCCTTGGGATACTACTTCTACAACCGCGAAGAGGGAAACATGTTTATCGCTTGGAACAGAGTCTTCTTCGAGAAGAGTGTCTTGGTTGGAAAGATAGTGACAGTACGGTACGTCTCGAAGAGGTTCGACTAGAGTCCATCGGAAGCCAGTAGGCTGCCACCTTGGAGGTGCATTCGCTCGTGGAACCCGCAACTCCAAGATGTGTCGGGTCCATGAAGGTCGGCTCAACTGTGAAATATTCATGATGTAATGGATGGATGGAAAAGGTAGGTAAATTCACGCTACCATGAATAAATTTATTCTGGTTGGATGGAAAGTTAGGTAAATTCATAGTAGCATGAAATAAGGAAACAACTTTATTCTGGTTGGATGAAAAAGGTAGATAATTATGCTGATTGATAAATTATGGTAATTGATTCTGCTAGGATGAAAAAAGTAGGTAATTATGGTGACTGAAATCGGTGTAGTGGTGGGTTGGACGAAGACGAGGAGTGAAGCGTTTTGTGGGATACATTTGTCGTGGTTGCGCCTCGTTTCAAGGCAGGACATGAGTAAACCAGAAGGCAATGCAAAATAGATCGATGCTCAAGGAAGGACATCAAAATCTTTTCAAAGAAAGAAAGGACAGGAAAACTAAGTGCATCGTAAAGCATGACACTAGTGCAGCTGAAGGCAGTGCAAAACATACACTTAAGACATGACATAGAAGGCAATACAAAATATGCACTCAGTAGAGTATATAGAAGGTATTGCAAAACATGCACTCAGGACAAGACATAGAAAACTGTGCTAAACATGCACTCGGAACAAGACATAGAAGACAGTGCAAAATATGCACCCATGACAGCAAATAGAAGACAATGGTAAACATGGACTCCGAACAAGATATAGAAGGCCAAACAAAACATGCACTCATGATAGCAGATAGAAGACGGTGCAAAATATGCAACCAGGAAAGAACATGGGTTCAATAAAATGCAGTGCAAAATATCCGCTCAATGCAAGACATAAACACATATCAAGACATGACCGACATAACATGCACTCAAGACAATACATAACATTCGTTCAGGGCAGTGCAACTGAACATAGTGCAACATATGTACTGTAGACAGTGAAAAAAAAAGTATATCAAAACAAATCAATATGGGATCAAATTTTGAAAATGTCGACGCGACTAGAACCACAATGAAAACATATAATGAGTTGGATGCTCGGCTTAAAAGATATTCCTTTTTGTATTGAATCTACGAAAAGGAAAAAAAAAACTCACACATGCCCTCTCCCATCAGGGGACTCTCTCGGAATTCTTTCCCCACGGGCGCTGTGGTTCACCTGTGGATGGGAGAATCTCTCCAGCGTGTCACTTGTCGCGTGAGAAGGGGCTCAAAAATTTACTTGCCCATATTAATGTGATTATATATTTTATTTGATAATACTTATGGTGATTATAGTAATTAAGGTGATCTTGGTAATTGACTGGTTAGATGAAAAGTTAGGTAAATTAATGGTAGCACGGAGTAAGCAAACAAGTTTATTCTGGTTGGATGAAAAAGGTAGAGTGATTGACATCGGTCTAGTGATGGGTTGGATGAAGGCGACGAGCGAAATATTTTGTGGCACAATGCGGAACGCTATTCTTTTTATAGGTAGTAGAGATAGAGATTTAATATTCAAAATTTTGGAAAATGTTGTAATGTTACGGCGAACATCAAATTTTTTTAGCTCTCCCAAATATGTGAGATTTAGTCATTTTTGTGCAGCCAAGAATATGAATTATGAGATGATAGTTTGCTCGGTTGGATGCAACATTGTCCAAGATTATTTTTTATTCTTTTCGAAAATTTCAAACTAGGATTTTCGAATTTTCCAAAATAAAGGGTTCCTATAGATCGGGAGCCATTTGTTCGCACTCACAAGGCATGACATTTTCTTTCATTAAACAATATCTGCCATCTAATCTTTCCGTGCTCCCAAATGCATGACAAGCATGGCATTGAATGTCTGTTGACATGGCATTCAGATTCTGGTGACGACCATGGCATTGACTGACAAATATTTGTTTTTCTTATTTTGGAGATTAAGGTCAATTTCTTTCCATTTACTCCGCATATCTTTTTCTATTACGATTTGTTTCCATGTAAACACGGTACTTTCCAAAGTAAACGTACTGCTACAACTACAAGTATATAAGGACCGTAGGTAGACCCTTCTCTTTCTTCATCTCCACTATCCTCCGGACCAGGTTAGGGACGTCGCCAGCAGAATCAGCTCACGGAAGTGCTCGACAGAACACACCGCCTTTTGCTACGTGGTTAGGCCGGCACAACTAACACTAGCAACTGTATCATTCTACTAATTCGGGCATTGAAGTTTGAGCATATGCAAAACAATAGCATGATCATTCAGAGTTGCTGCAGATCCAAGTTCAATTTCAGTATAAGGAATAATATTAAGTCCATAGTAGCTACTATATTACCAGCAAGTGCAGTAGCGCACTATTCAATTTCAATATTACAAAAAACCAGTAAACATCATGATCTACTAGACAACCACAATAGCACTTATGTGAAATCATTTATAACATGATGTCGTCATCCCGTAGATAACAGGAGGTAGACATGCAGCAGGCTAACTCTGAACTGGATTCCATTATCTTTTGTACGAAAAATAGCAAGTAAGATCAGAATACTGCTCCTTAATCTTTCTGACCTAGCAATCACAATAGGTGATGCAACAACATGTGATCCTAAGCAAGCCAAGCCACAGTTCCGTAGATACATACCTCACGACAGGCATAACCAAGCACCTGACCGCAGATAGTCTGAAGCGCTTAAAGTCAGAGTTCAAATATCAACTAAAAGCTTTCATCTTATCAACTTGGGACTATTCTTTTGTCTCTAACACTGCTAGCATATACTTTCACCGGAACGAAAATCAAAAGGAATATTTGCTGCTAGCATATACTTTCACCAGAACGAAAATCAAAAGGCACAGTAATCATGGGAATAATTAGATGATAATAGTTGTTTACCATGATGATCACTAATAGGAAAGAAAGCATGTGAGGTTGTGAGCATGTTAATACGCGAGGGGGTGAATCAGCGTACATGCTGAACAGATGGTACCTGCAGACAGAGGAAGCCGCCGTGCTCGTGGTCGAGGACGGCGAGTTTGGACGGCCCGTGAGATGGAGAAGAAGCGGGAGGATGTCGCCGCCAACGGCTGCTGCTCGGCCACCCGGTGCGGCTCCCCTCCTCCGTGGTCGCCGAGGAGGCCGCCGCCGCCTACCCCGGAAGCTCCACGCGACTGGACTAGCAGATGAAACGACGAGTGGCGAGGTGGCCTCCGTGGTCGCCGCAGTCTAACCTCCATCGAGTGGCGCGAGAAACCCTAGATCTTGACCCGTGGTCCGCCGCCTGCTAGTGCTGGACCTCCACCGGATCCATTCCTCCCGCCAATCACGGAAGCGCGTGGAAGGGGAGAGGCCGGGAGAGCGCATGGAAGGGGAGAGGCCGGGAGAGCGCGTGGAAGGGGAGCCGGAGGAGGTGGGGAGCCAAATGGTGAAGGAGCAGGTGCGGTGGCGCTGGATCTTGATCTGGTGCGGGCGGAGGAGAAGAGAGTCCAGGGAGACGGGGAGCAGAGGGGATCGAGCGAGGAGGTGTCGGTGGGTCGGTGGTGTCGTGGTGCGCTCGCTGCGATCCGTTGGATCCTTGGCAAACAGACGGTTCAGATCGAGTCCAGGTCAGCGATCCGTGAGAGGAGGCTTCTTCACATCTCATTGGTCGATTTTGACCACATTTTAAAAACACCTCAAGAAATTCTAAACAAATCAAAACAATATAAACTCTTCGTATTATGTCATTATATTTCACCTACTTAGAATGGAGACCATGTAGAGCATAATATGACTACATGCCGAAGGATTTCTTTTTTATGTTTTCTTTAGTTTCTTCGAGTTTTTCAAAAAAAAAATCAAAATGGAGAATCTGCCTATTCGTTGAAAGGAGTCGATTTTTTCAAAAATATCGATGTTTCTGTGAAATAATCACTACTTGCGTATCTTAAAATGATTTTTCTCAAAATTTCAGAGAAAATTATCTCACACTTGTAGTTCAAACTGGAATTAGTTTCGGAAAATCGGCATAAAGTCATTTAAATTTGCGAAATTAGGTAAAAAGAGAGAAAGTTCCTCATATTTTTGTATTATCCATAAAATATGGACTAATTTCTGTGAAAATTTGATGGGTGCCATTTTGCACCATATCTTTTGTACTTACTTAACAAAAAAAGTCATTTTTGGCATTTAAAAAAGGAAAAATGATATTTAAAAAATAATTTGAAAAAACTCAGTTCGGTAACATTGTTTACCATACCCAGATACACCTATGTGCCAAATATGGGCTTATTATCACAAACTATGCCACGGGAATGGTCACATGTTGGTCGTTTGGCTTGAAAGTTATACATGTTTATAGCTGATAGAGCTTTTTGTGAAGGATTGTTTTAAAAAGTTTTCCAGAAATCAAGTTTACCATTTTTTCTAGGAACTAGTACACATAACAGGACTCCATGCTGAAGGATTTCTTTTTTTTGATGTTTTCTTCATTTTCTTTGAGTTTTTTCAAAAACATGTCAAAATGGAGAGCATGGTTATTCGTTGGAAGAGGTCGATTTTTTCAAAACCATCATCGTTTCTGTAAAATAATCACTACTTGTGTATCTTAAAATGATTTTTCTAAACAATTCAGAGTAAACAATCACACACTTGTAGTTCAAATTAGAATTACTTTCGGAAAATTGGCATAAAGTAATTTAAACGTGCGAAATTAGGTAGGAATTGAGAAAATTCCTCATATTTTTGTATTATCCGTCAAATATGGACTAATTTCTGTGAAAAATAGATGGGTTCCATTTTGCACCATATTTTTTGTACTTACTTCACAAAAAAGTCATTTTTGACATTTAAAAAAGGAAAAATGTTATTTATAAAAATAATTTGAAAAAACTCAGTTCGGTAACATTGTTTACCATACCAAGATACACCTATGTGCCAAATATGGGCTCATTATCACAAACTATGCCACGGGAATGGTCACATGTTGGTCGTTTGGCTTGAAAGCTATACATGTTTATAGATGATAGAGCTTTTTGTGAAGGATTGTTTTGAAAAGTTTGCCAGAAATCAAGTTTACCATTTTTCCTAGCAACTAGTACACATAAGAGGACTCCATGCTGAAGGATTTCTTTTTTTGATGTTTTCTTCATTTTCTTTGAGTTTTTTCAAAAACATGTCAAAATGGAGAGCATGGTTATTCGTTAAAAGAGGTCGAATTTTTCAAAACCATCAACGTTTCTATAAAATAATCACTACTTGTGTATCTTAAAATGATTTTTATAAACAATTCAGAGTAAACAAGCACACACTTGTAGTTCAAATTAGAATTACTTTCGGAAAATCGGCATAAAGTAATTTAAACATGCGAAATTAGGTAGGAATTGATAAAATTCCTCATATTTTTGTATTATCCATCAAATATGGACTAATTTCTGAGAAAATTAGATGGGTTCCATTTTGCACCATATTTTTTGTACTTGCTTAACAAAAAAAGTCATTTTTGACACTTAAAAAATAAAAAATGATATTTATAATAATAATTTGAAAAAACTCAGTTCGGTAACAATGTTTCCCATACCAAGATACAACTATGTGCCAAATATGGGCACATTATCACAAACTATGCCACGGGAATGCTCATATCTTTATTACAAATAGATAAAGTAAAACTGAAAAAAAAATCTTTGCCAAGCGTAAATCTTTGCCAAGTGTAAATATGACGTTGCTGAGTGCCCTCGAGTAATACGCTCGGCAAAGAAATAAATTGGCTAAAAATACAAAGTTAAAGCTGGGAAAATATTGCAAAAAGAAAAATCAAAATTCTTTGCCGAGTGCCCTGGAGTAATACACTTGGCAAAGAAATAAATTGGCTTTAAATATAAAGTTAAAGCTGGGAAAATATTGCAAAAATAAATCAAAATTCTTTGCCGAGTGCCCTTGAGTAATATTCTTGGCAAAGAATTAAAATTAGCAAATAAATAAATAAATATTGCGGGGAAAATTATTACATTGGCTGTAAAAAAATCTTTGCCGAGTGTATTTATATTCAACACTCGGCAAAGAAGACGACCGTTACAGTTCCGTCGAAGTCGTGTGGTGTAGGACGACCACTATAGTTCTTTCCGAGTGTAATTCTTTGCCGAGTGTTTTTATAATTTTTTGCCGAGCGTATTTCTTTGACAAGTGTTTTTTTATTTCTTTGCCAAGCGTGATTCTTTGCCAAGTTTTTTTCTATTTCTTTGCCGAGTGTATTTCTTTGTCGAGCGTGTTTATTTTAGCCACTTGGAAAAGATCGCCTTTGCCGAGTGCCCGCGAAAAAACACTCGGCAAAGCCCCTGACACTTGTCAATGTTCCTTTTTCCCGTAGTGAATCTTATTCTTGTGCGAGCTCGTAGAGATGGGCAATACAAGAGGTCGCGGCCTAGAAACATGAATTCATAGAACATATATATGATAACTCTCTTGATCAACGTAATCAATTTTTTATCTAGCATATATTACATTAATTACTATACCTTTTTTCTTAGTCTGTATTATTTTTTTCTAGAAAAGTATTCTTTGTCTTTGGAAATATATATGAGTGTTCCTTATATGAACTCTAAACACTTAAATACTTTGTTAGACTCTCTTGCGACCCTCGATGAAAAGAAAAGGCACAATTTACGTCGTTGAATTATACATATATATATAAGCTATGCACCTTCCAGAGATTTTACTTTTATTGTTCATAGTATTTTCAGGCCAAGTTAGTGCAGTATCGTGGCTGCAGAATCGACACCCTCGGAGCATAATTTCATTGGAGAAACAATCATCCTCAAATAGTAGCCCACTACTTGCAAAGACAGCTGGCTTTGAGGGTATGGTTAACCATGTAAGTAGATAGTCTGATGATTTAATTACAGTATTTGAGTAATCATATGTTTCATATGTTGTGTTATTTACCTGTGGACCTGTGTTAACTTTTCACAGTTTGCAAACTATGAGTCAAACACATTCCCTGAATCTCTGCTTACCGGTGGCATGGCAACCTTTGATGTGTATAGCTTTACAAATTTGATGGAGAACCAAACAGTTGTATCAGCAATATGGGTAACAAATGAGCAAGGACATGACTATAGTAGCACCAATGTGGCAGTTGCTGGATGGGAAGTAAGTTAGTTTCTCTTTATTAATGCCTTATTAGGAATGCGGAAATTTCATGCATCCCAAAGATGGCATGAATTTATATCTGAGATTTGTTTCTCATTAAAAAAATCAATGCAGGTTAACCCATCTAGATATGATGATACCGATACACATTTCTTCACACAATGGACGGTAATTACTTTACCTCATGTATGGCTTAGTGAAAAATTACACCGTCATTGTTTTCGTGAAATTTTCTTGTATACAAACAGGCGGATGGGTATCAATCTACTAGATGTGAGAACTTGGAATGTAATGGTTTTGTACCAGTAAATAATGCTCCTATTACTCCAGGAGACACTATAGAGGCAAATGGTGGACAAACTAAGACCACGATCAAAATATTTAATGTAAGTACTCAAAGTATTAAATCACACGCCAAGGATCCTTTTCTTGCTATGGACATTTTCCTGATGACTTATTCTAGGGTCTACATTTTCTCCGTAGAGTACTTCTTATGATTTTGTGTATAAATACCATTTTGGGTATCGTCTTTCGATTATTTAAAATAGACAAGCATTTTTTAGTATCTAAATTAATATTTAACTATATTTATGCAGAGTAAAGATGATGGTGACTGGTGGCTGTACACTGGCTATGATAATCAAAACGTTGGTCGTGTGGGATATTGGCCCAAAAGTATTTTTACTAATCTGGTGGACCATGCCAACTACATATCTTGGGGTGGTTACACTGGATCATTTGTTGGCGATGCTAGTACTGCAATGGGCAATGGGCAATGGCCCGGAGAAACATCAGCATCTGTTCGGGATGTCAAGTACGTGAACACTGATGGCCAAGGCGACTCTGAACCTGCTCCGGGCCACATGGGCCTCCGTGCTTCCGGATCGCACGCTAAATGCTACGGATTAAGCCTGTTTACCAATGATATGTTCTCGGGTAATCGTTAAAAAAAGTTTCCTTGGCAGAGGGAACCTAAGGTGCACTCCCGTCGCGACAAGTGTCGCTTTCTCCTCGCTTGGTCATTCGTGGGTGCTTGCATGTCCGCCAAGTGTCGCAACCGGAGTTAAAATGTGGATGAGAGAGAAAGTGATATGAGAGGTGGGAGGTTAGCTTTTTTTCTTTTATTTTTTTTAACCGGAGTTGAAAAACGAAATATCTTGAGAACCGCTTATCCAAATTACGAACCGTTTTCACTTTCGAACTCCTCGCGTCGAGATCTTCAAAACTAGATCCCATATCGATAGGTTTTGACGAACTTTTTTTTGTACATCTAAAAGTTGAATACCTGTACATTCGGTTTGAACGTACTTGTTAGCGCTGCGCGTTCGGTTAATATGGTTAATTCGGTTCGGTTTATACGGTTATACGATAAATACGTTTTGATACTTCGGTTAATACGGTTTAATACGAAAATACGGTTCGGTTTCGGTAATAACCATTTAGTTTCGGTTTGGTTTCGGTTATAACCAAACTAACCACAGTTGACGCGAACTTTGAATAACACATAAATTTTCTAACCATATATTTCACTTTAATTTTTTGTATGACCAAGCTATAGATATTTTGTAAGAGATAGAAGCAAAAAAGCAATAAAATTTCGGAAAAGAGCAAAAAATATACTACTCCTGGGAGTTGAACTCGTGACCACTAGTCAGAACCATACGTTTCCACGTCCTACCAACAGGTCAGTTGAACTTTAGTGAATTACATACACCGTATACTTTATATAACTGTTTTGGGTAAAGTTGGACAGGACTTCGAACGTCAAATTCTTTGATGTACCGGGCATTTCGGTTTTTTCGGTTAATCATGTGGTTTTTCGGTTTAAAACCGAATTAACCATATGTCATATGGTTAGCACTTTTGCTAACCGTAACCTAACCACTAACCGTAAAAACCACAATTTTGGTTACGGTTTGGTTTTTTTCGGTTCGGTTTCCGGTTTCGGTTCGGTTTCCATGTGGTGAGTTAGCGTAGGCGTTAGGGTACGAAGGATTCGTCGCCGTCGACGCGTTGACGAGCGATGAAGTCTCCGTACCCTAACGTTCCGAGGCTGAATCCGCCCGTACGCCGCGGTAGCGGTGAAGGGGGACGAAGCCGAGTCGCTAGATCATGGAAAACTTATAACTTGTATATATATAACTTAGGGTTAGGGTGGGGGTGGCAAGTAACCCAATTCATATACCGGTATGCAAAAGAGATTTAGATTTATTGTTTAGTTTGTACTCCCTATTATGTACAGTTCGTACATCGTTGTCTGTATAATTTGTACAACGTGCTCTATTTTTTTGTACTTCGTAGTAACTTATTCTGTGTACTATAGACGTGATAGGCGCGGGCGCGCCGGGTGGCAGGCGCAGGCGCGCGTACACGGTTATACCCTTGTGTTTATATGAGAGAAAAAGTGAAAAACAAAAACCATGGAAAAGAGCTCAAGCTGGCCGGCAGGTAGGCTCGTACGTCGCTCGCTCGATTAATTCGCGTACGTCGCTCGCTCGCTAGGCAGCTTGCTACTTTTTGATTTGCTATTCTTTGTACATCTGGATCTATGGAACTAGCATGCCTGTACATTTAGAACGATCCGAGGGCGTCTGCTGCATGGACGCTTCGCTTGCGGAGCTGCAGGTTTCGAGCTGTACATTCGCGAACAGACGCGCCACGCGCGGATGTACGCGGAGGCAGCTGCACGTGCATTTTCGGGCTTCGACGCGCACCCGCGCGGAGGCTGACGTACACGGCGCGGCCACACTCACGCGCGGAGGCTTCACAAAAAGAAGACGTGGTCAATTTGCTCACTTGTACGTGCTACTACTCCGTCTGTGCGCCACGCGTTGGCCGTGCAGTACTGTCGCTAGCTCCGAATCGCCCTTCGCGTAGCTGCACCCTATGTTCTCTTATGGAGGACCTGGAGGGTGTACTGAGTAATATTTTGCGGTTTATGAGATATGAATGAAGGAATAGAGACTAGTGCTTAATTTTGATCGGAACCACTTATGCAAAGACAACAAAAATATCATCCATACACCAAATCAAATGCGTCATCTAGCACTCCGAATCCTTTTTTTTTTGTGTGTGTGGAATAGCCGAATAGGCAGGGGTACTACAAACTAGTCTCAGCGGCGCGCTGCCTGTCTGCCTGTGCTATTCATGACACTAGACGATGTCCCGCGCGTTGCGGCGGGATTCTGTTGCATTATGCAAATAAAAAACATATTGAATAGTTGAAAAATATTCTATTAGTACTAATAACATAACAATACAATTTATGTCACTGAGTCTACAATATTTTTAATATATTGAGAATGGTAGAACAAAATGAGTTGTACATATAAGCATAACGAAAAGTTATATGCCACAATTTGGAATACGGGTATATATGATCATCTATAAACTCTTGTAAACTGAAACCTGGAATGAACTCGGCATCAATTTTTCATAGTTATATCTGAAAATCAGATCAATATAATTAAATTTAGCATAGTGACACGAAACAGTTCACAAATGAGCGGAAGATAAGAAATAAATCGCACAAGGAAAAAGGGGACGGATATTTTTTATTATTTAATACTCACCTTCTAGCAAACACAATACCTGTAACCGTGAAATTTTCAAAAAGGAAATATCGGCATACGCCCAACTGGAAATTGAGAAAAGGCAACACTTTTTATGTCTGCATCCAAGGCTCTAGACTACCAAGAGGATCATCAGTACCTTTAATAGAAGCCAATGAGTCGAAGTTGGCCCAAATCTTCAGTATGTTTGCTACTGTCCGGTAGGCATGATGTTGCTGTTGTTAAAAAAAAGGCACGATGCAGCATATTTCAAATTATCACGTGTCGGTGTTCTCATCTAAACGCAGCAGACCAACTCGTATTTTTTTCAGAAAATTGAGGCTTTATTTATCCCAGCTTTTTCAGGGTTAAAAGTATAGAATGCAGGAAAAAAAAGGAGAGAGAGGGGGGCAAACCAACTTACAGTATTATTCCAACCAACAGCCAGAAAACCAAAAAACCCAAACTGCAGTCTTATATTGCCTCTTCAACCTATATGTAGCTATTGCTAGTGTCTCCTGCAACCGCATCGTGGAGAGAGAGAAAGCCCTCACTACTAGGGAATAGGTCATCTGTGGCGCACCAAATGAGGGTTTCTGTGGCGCATCCAGTAAATGGTGGGATGCGCCACAGATATCTCGCCACTAAAATGTAATTCTGTGGCGCATCCAGGCGGTGCGCCACAGAAATACCAAGATTCTGTGGCGCACCAGCAAGGGTGCGCCACAGAATTATGTCTGTGGCGCATCATTTCTCCATGCGCCACAGAATTCCATGCGCCACAGAAAAATAAAAAGATGCGCCACAGAATAATTTAAATGTATTTTCAAATTTCTGCTGCCTGCTGTATAAATACAGGTATATTACAGAAAATATAGGTATATTACAGAAAATACAGGTATATTATAGGAATTACAGATTTATTACAGAAAATACAGGTATATATTATAGGAAATACAGGTATATCACATTACTTAGAGCCCAAGATACACGATTATTACACAAGTCATGATACATAAGTTAATCGTTTCACACATTGATTACAAGTGCTGAATTTAGGGGTACAAAAGTTCATCTCATGTCACATAAGTCATAGTACAAATATAGTGACCCAGCAAGAGACCCCAGCAGCGACTCAAAAAGAAGAGACTCCAGTGGCTCCTCCGGCAGAGACCCTCGACAAGTGGGCTGAGGCTGCTTCAGCGTCGGACGCAGGAACCTCCGATGATAAGTGGGGCCTAGTGATCCCTTAATGTCTAAGCAATCACTAGGGCCCACTTATCACGGTGGTTCCTGCGCCCGACGCTGAAGCAACCTCAGCCCACTCGTCGAGGGTCTCTGTCGGAGGAGCCGCTGGAGTCTCTTCTTCTTGAGTCGCTGCTGGGGTCTTTGCTGGGTCACTTTATTTGTACTATGACTAATTTGCTGGGTCGCTAATGGAGAACACGTCTAGCTCCACTGGTAGCTGCAGGATTGAGCCTTCTTTTTTATCGGCTCAGGGAACGGTTTAAAGCAGTCTTTCGTCAGCCACGTCCTCATGTCATTTTGCTTGTCTAGGCGGTCTTCGATCTCCCACTTAGACATCCCTGCAGATGGATTGGGATATATATTTGGTTAATAATATATCGAGTGGATTGGGATATATATTTGGCTGGAGATGGACAAATTACCTCTGGGGTTGTGTAAGGACCCCCCTTCTGTCATGACATCTTCCACGATGATTTGCGATAACTGCATCCGGATGCGATGGAATTCTTCTCTAAGATCAGCGTCGGTGATTTCCCCTCTAAGTTTGGTCCATTCTTGGAGACTAGATGGCCACCTCGTTTTCTCTGCATCCCGGACAAACCCTTTAATGTGATGGAGGACGTAGAAGGCATCCTTCACGCTGCCAGACGCATGCTTGATGCAATGGAACCCGGTTCCATGGCAGAAAATGTGTTTCTTCTCCTTCGTGAAACGTTCCCCATTCTTTTCTACGTGGAAGTGGCCTCCCTTTTGGGCATAGCCCTCGAGAGCCTCATCGAGAACACCCTTTATTCTGGTGTAGTCTTTAAGACTCCCCGAGTCGATATAAGTGGCAACGGACCACCTCGGGCTTAGGACGATGAGTACGCAGTACTCGTCACTGCTCAACACAATTGACACGGAATGTTGGAAAGGATCAACAATGGAAGAAATCTATAAGAAAGCATAACATACGACATCGGCGACCGGATGTGTACTTACTCGGAAAAGAAAGGCAGAAGAAGGCTGTTCTTATCCTGGTTGTTCAGCATGATTCTCTGGAGGAACTCCGTGGCCATGGCCCGTGTCGTTGATCCTTCCACCAGCTGGCTGTCACGCATGTAGTAGGGATCCACTACCTTGACGTACGGGGTATTATCTCTCCTGATCCTCATCGCCTGGTTGAGCGCGTATAGGCGGACCAAGTTATAGTCCAACCGTCTATAGTGAAACAGCTTGAAGACGTCCTCGTACGATATGAAGAAATAATCCGCGGGGGCTTCATGGACGAAGTCGGCCAAGTACTTTGGCACCTTGACAGTGAACACCGGGTAATTTGGATCCTCTTCTTTAAGAAGGTTGCCCTCTAGCGTCAAGATAGCATTTTGCAAAGAGAGCATGCATCCGTCTGCAAGGTGGAGCAGCTCCCGAGACAGGATCGGTTGACCAGCTTCATGAACTCGGGTCACGCCATCCGCACGGGGTGATACCATGTCTTCATACCCCCGGATAGTCGTCTTAGGAGCTGGCTTACTTCTCTTCCTGTGCTTCTTCTTCTTTACCTCTGGGGATGCTGGGGGTGCATCTTCTGTAGCCACATTGATTGAGTACTTGTTGGAGCCGAAGCTGATCATTGGGGGAGGCCCTTTTTTCCCTCCCTCAATCCATACCCTGACACCCTCACAGACGGTAGGAAAGAGCGACGTCAACGTCTTTGTCACTGCCTGTGCGATGACCGTCTGAATCATACTATTTTCCTCTATCGGTTCCTCGCCTCCTGTTCGAGAACCCCCGGCCTCGTTATTGTCAGCCATGTTCGCACCTATAAGAAAAAAAACGTCGAAGTTAGTACACCAAATATAAGGAAAAAATCACTTAACTAAGTACTAAGATACCCCGCCCCATGCATTAGTCGCAATACCCCATATGTCATATTTTTAGCAAAGTCATGCCAAAATTCACGAAAAATTTCGGCATGACCTTTGCTAAAAAAGGGACATATGGAGTACCCGAATTTGCCGGAACGGAAGTTAATCGACGTTCCGGCAATCTCAGGGGCCTCTCGGGGTACCTGCACAAGCATTTCACAAATAATGGCCGGCATCGCTGGCCGGCAACAGCATCCATCACATCAACACATCAACAGATTTCCGGCCGGCATCGCTGGCCGGCAACAGCATCACTTCAACACATACATCACCACATCCACATCCACATCGAGGGAGAGAGGAACTACCTCAGGTAGGGAAGGGAGGCTCGGGTCCGAGATCGGCGTGGTGGAGGTGCTCCTTGTGGTGCTGCAATAAATTAACCAAACCATGATTTAGCATCTAGCACACACATTTCACAAAAGCAGCTAGCAGCAAAAGCACCTAGCAGCAACTAAAAATGCATCTTCAAAATAGTTAAAAAGTACCAACTTTGGAGGCTTACAAAATACTATAAGTAATTTGGATGTGTGCCTCATACTTAGATTGGACACACAAAAGTTCCAGGGATGGTGCGAGTGAGCCAAGTAGGATGCACGATGTGTATTCGTGCATATACAAGGCTCACTAGCGCCATCCCCGGGATCACATGGTGTCACTTCATTTTAATCATCGGCATTTGAAGAAAAAGACTAAAGCAAACAGAAATGATATGGACCAAAAGCACCTAGCAGCAACTAAAAATGCATCTTCAAAATAGTTAAAAAGTACCAACTTTGGAGGCTTACAAAATTATCAAATCTTGATCCTATTTAAAATGTACCTTCATGGATCTCTTGTACTATGTTATTACTTCATAATAAAGCTCAAAAATATTTTTTTGAATACATCTAGAACCTTAATTGAAGGCATTTTTATAGGCATGTTTAAACAGTGACCATATTTAACTTAGCAAAATTTTAAATGTTGTTGGTTTCCAAAATTTTCCTAACACCACTACTACCAACTAGAAGCATTAGCAACTACTTCCAGCAAGCAATCAACAACAAATTATACAAATTCTGTAAAAAAATTGGGTTTGGCATTTGACCAAACACCTTGGGTGCAGGTGTGGAGGGGAGGGAGAGGGGATGGAAGGAGCAGCATGCACCTCGGGGAGGCAGGGTGGAGGGGAAGAGGAGAGGGAGAGGCGGCCGCAGGGGAGGAGCGGGGAGGCAGGGGCGGCTCCGGTGGCGGCGGTGGCGTCGGGTTGCAGGGGAGGAGCGGGGAGGCAGGCTCCGGTGGCCGCAGGGGAGGAGCGCGCGGGGAGGCTGCAGGGTCCTCCGGTGGAGGGGAGGGAGAGGAGGCCGAGGGGAGGCTCGGGGAGACAGGGGCGGCTCCGGTGGCGGCGGTGGCGTCGGGTTGCAGGGGAGGAGCGGGGAGGCAGGCTCCGGTGGCCGCAGGAGAGGAGCGCGCGGGGAGGCTGCAGGGTCCTCCGGTGGAGGGGAGGGAGAGGCGGCCGAGGGGAGGCTCGGGGAGACAGGGGCGGCTCCAGGTGGCGGCGGTGGCGTCGGGTTGCCGGCGTCGAGGGTGGTTCGTCGAGCTAAGCGCGCGCGGGAATCGTGGAAAATTTTGGGGAAGAAAGGGCAGCGCGGGGGAGGGCCCACATGTAAGTGGAGGCCCGAGAATTCTGTGGCGCATCTTCTAGTTGGTGCGCCACAGAATCTTATCTTTCTGTGGCGCATCTTCTAGTTGGTGCGCCACAGAATTTCCTGGCCTACAGTTCAAATCCTGGCTGCTGTCTCACTTTTTATTTCTTTAATTTTTGGTACAAAATACACACAATGTCTCATACATATTCAATTCATTTAATACATATATATGCTCTTGCATTGTCTCACACACAATGTCTCTCATACATATTCATTGAATACATAAATATGCTTGCATTGTCTCACACACACACACACAAATTAAATACACCAAAAAAGTCGATCTTCTTCGTCTCGGTTCCGAGCTAGCTTCTCTTCTTTCCCTTCTTCGCGGTTGAATACTTTAGGCCGGGCACCTTGAGATTTCTTCGCGTGAATGGACAACCTTTAGTAGGTAGGGAGGTCTTCCGTCTTTCTTTGCTAGTAGTAGGCATGTCGAAGTACTTGTCGAATTCCTCCTCGATCTTCGGATCGCCGTTCTTGTCCAAGTCTTCCTCGTTGGCGTCTCCTTCCATTCCGATGATGCTCCTCTTGCCCCTCCTCACGACAACACGGCTAGGCTTTGACGGGTCGGTAATGAAGAAGCATTGCTCGACTTGGCTAGCGAGTACCCATGGCTCATTTTTCGTGGAGGCGTTCTTCGATTTGGCATCGGGTATTATCATGGTGGTGAAATACCGGTCTTCTTTGACGACGTCCTTGGCCCATCTCACACGGAACATTGGCACCAACTGTCCACAGTAGTTGAGCTCCCATATCTCCTCGATCCTTCCGAAGAATCTTTCCTTCACAGTAGCCTCGTCATCGCCGTAGGATAGCATAGTTACTCCTGAGTTTTGATATTCGCTATTCCTGTCCTTTTCCTCGGTGCAGAATCTGTAACCGCTGATGTCGTACGTCTGATAGGTCTTTACGTTGTGCCCGGGGCCCTGTGATAAGGAGAATATGAGTTTTTCATCTTCGTAGCTGGCGGTATGCTCTTTGCTAGAACCAGTTGCCTTTTCTTGAACCAACGCGTGAAGCTGGAGTTGTGCTCTCTGGTTACGTCTCCCTTCTTCCTCGGTCGGCCCAGGTCGATGTAATTCTGCTCGATTAAGCTTTTGTGCTCTTCCACCCAAGGTTCGATCAATTGTAAGTGTTGTAGAGTGACCTGGTGAGCCCTGTTGAAGTCGTCTTGTCGACCATGAATGTCGACATGGAGTGAGCGGTAGCCCTCGCGGTGACCAAATCCTCGAGCCTGCCGAGGTGCGTCCTGATTGGCAGACCAACATCCTGGTTCTCGGTGCTCAGATAATTCTGGCAGAAGGAGATGCACTCGTAGGTCAGGAAGCCCTTGGCCATGCTTGCGTCTGGACGGGACCTGTTGCGGACGTATCGTTTCATGACACCGTTCTGCCTTTCGAACGGCATCATGTAGTGCAGGAACGTCGGCCCGAGCTGCCTGATGTCATCAACGACATGGAGAAGGAGATGCACGCAGATATCAAAGAATGTGGGCGGGAAGTAAATCTCGAGCTCGCATAATATCACCACGATTTCTTCTTGTAGCCTGTGGAGCTGCCTCACGCCAATCGACTTCCTGTTGATGACGTCGATAAAGTTGCAAAGGCCAAGCAGCGTATCACGGACATGCTCGTCCATTAGCCCTCGGATCGCAACGGGGAGTATCTGCGTCATCAGCACGTGACAGTCATGAGACTTCATCCCGCTGAACCTCTTCTTCGTTGCGTCCAGATATCTGCTTATCTTCCCCGCGTAACCGTGAGGAAATTTGACTCCTAGGAGGCACCTAAAAAACTTCTCGATCTCCTCCGGACTCATAGTGAAGCAGGCAGCGGGAAGCACCACCACGTTCTTCTTTACCCTTTTGCGGCGACCTTGAGTCCCTTCCGTCTGATCATCATCATCATCGTCGTCATCACTATCGGGTGCCTGAAGATCTTTCCTTATGCCAAGCCATTTCAGATCGTATCTTGCTTTCGTCCCATCCTTGGTCCTATCGGACATGTTGCAAAGAGTGCCAAGCAGACTCTCGGTAACGTTCTTGGTAATGTGCATTACATCGAGGCTATGGGGCGTGTGGAGTACCTTCCAGTACTCCAAGTCGTGGAAAACAGAGCTCGCTTTCCATACACCCAGCAGGGAGTCTACCCTCGATCGCTTCTTTCCCGGCGCAGGGCACTCCTCCCAATTTTTCAAAAGCTCGTCGATTTCTTCGCCGCTCCTCGGGCACGGGGCTCTTTCGAGCTCTTCTTTACCATTGAACAAATCACCGCGTTTCCTCCACGGGTGATCCATGCGAAGCCACCTTCGAGCCCCTGGGAACACGGTTTTCGAAGACCCGGGATCCCTTGGTAGCTGGAGATGCGGGGTCTTATCCATGCACCTGACACATGCGCAGAATCCATGGCCTACCTGTGCTGATACATATGAGCAACCAGGATAGTCCTGCACCGTCGTGAGCAACGCGGCTCTCATATCGAAATAATCTCCAGTGTAGGCGTCCCACGTACGGACTGGCGTCTCCCACAACCTGGCTAACTCCTCTTTCAATAGCGCGAGATATAGATGTATGTCAGTACCAGGTTGTTTCGGCCCCTGAATGAGAATACTCATGTGTATGTACTTTTGCTTCGTGCACAGCCACGGGGGAAGGTTGTAAGGCCATACAAACACGGGCCAGGTGCTATGCATGCTACTCTGGTTGCCGAACGGATTGAGTCCATCGGTGCTGATACCCAGCCTGACGTTCCTTGCGTCGCGCCCGAAATGTTTGAAGGCCATGTCCAATGCTTCCCACTGGCAAGCGTCTGAAGGGTGTGTCAGGATCACGCCCTTCTCCGGATCTTCTTCGGGCTTCTCCCTTTTCGCGTGCCATTGCATGAGCTTTGCTTCCTTAGGGTCCACGAAATACCGCTGCAGACGGGGAATGAGAGGAAAGTACCATACCACTTTTCGAGGAACATTCTTGTTCCCACTCTTGTACCGTCCCTGGCCGCACACCGGACATGTGGTTCTGTCCTTGTACACGCCACGATAAATTGCACAATCATTGATGCAGGCATGGTATCTCTCGTATGGTAGGTCAAGAGGGCACACGACTTTCTTGGCCTCCTCGATACTGCTTGGCAATGTGTTCCCCTCGGGAAGAATATCGTACCAGAATTTCAGGTGCTTACTGAAGCTGACGTCGGTCCATCTGTTTTCCTCCTTCATCTGTAGAGCATCAAGCGTTACATGCAAGCGCGTATGCTGGGGCCGGCAATCACGATACAACGGAGTCATCACGTCTTTCTTCATTTGCTCCAGCTTGGCTTTCTCTCTGGCTGTACCTCTGGCGTCGCTCGTCTCCTTGAGTAGGAGTTCTTGAACATGAGGGTCCTGCAAGGCCGAAGTTAGCGAGGTCTGCGTGTTCGCGTCTTCTCCACCATCATCTACTCCTTCATCATGACCATGTCCACCGGCATCTCCTTCGTCATGATGATCTTGTCCACCGGCATCTCCTTCGTCATGATGATCTTGTCCGCCTGCATCTCCTTCATCATGATAACCATGTACGCCCTCGTTTTCATGCGCACCATTTGCTGTCGGCGCCTTGTTGAAGCCTATCCAGAAACCGCGCCTGAGCAGGTGTTCCTCCAATTGTCCGGAATCAGGGTCGATCCAGCTCACGAGTTTGCATGTTCGACACGGACATCTTATCTGGTGCCTGTTGCACCGAATCATGTCCGCATTTGCTTCTTCCTTGTATCTACCGATTTGACTAGAGCTCATCTTGATGACCATGGTTGCTATATATAGATAAAAGCAGAAATAAGAAACGAGAGTATGTTAAGTAAAACCGCAACGTGCACACGCGCACACACACACACACACATATGTCCCTTTTTTTCAGCAAAGGTCGTGCCAAATTTTTTAAAAATTTCGGCATGACCTTTGCTAAAAAAGGGACATATGAAGTACCCGAATTCGCCGGAACGGAAGTTAATCGACGTTCCGGCAATCTCAAGGGCCTCTCGGGGTACCTGCAAGCATTTCACAAAAATATCCACATCTCCACGACATGATGGTCGGAGCACAACAAACAAACGTCTCGCCATCGTGCAAACCGCCCCTTCATATGCATGTCCATCCAACTATACTCACCTATAGTAGATTTGTCACCAAGACGTGACCGCGATCGATGAGAGAGAGTGTGCGGTGTTGGAGAGAAAAAGAGATGTATTTGGGAGAGGAGTATAGTATATATGGAGCCTCCCCCGGCCCCCTCACCAAGTACCTATCAAATAAAGTAGGTTTAACTACAAAGAATGGAGAAAAGTATGAGCAAAATGGGGTGGGAGGGAGGAGGAACACGAGCTGCTCTAGGTGGGAGGAGAGGGGAAGAAGAAGACAATGGGGGTGGTGGGTGGGAGGCTGCCCCTTTTTGTATATATAGAAAGACATTCTGTGGCGCATGTGGTTCCATGCGCCACAGAAATGCATATTTCTGTGGCGCATCCTTCCCCATGCGCCACAGAAACACCCCACCCCAATCATTGGTGCCGGGCCCACACAATATTCGGTGGCGCATACTTCCAGATGCGCCACTGAAATGCAACTTTTTGTGGCGCATCAAACTTCATGCGCCACAGAAATAGCGTGGTAGGATGCCATCCAGCCATTGGTGGTGGGGCCCACGTGTTTTCTGTGGCGCACTTGTTCCCATGCGCCACAGAAAGTGACAATTTAGTGGCGCACTGGATAGGAATGCGCCACAGAAAACATCATATTTCTGTGGCGCATCACAAATAGTGCGCCACAGAATATTAGTAGTGGCGCACGGCATCTTTGGTGCGCCACAAAAAGACCTTCCACCTATAGCTAGTTTCCTAGTAGTGCCTTATCGATCTAGAGATGATGATTGCCATGGGCGGTTAAGTCATCTGCTTCTTTGTCACTGGATCAAATGGATATTGAGCTTTGAGCAGCTATATGAGCATGGAGACTGACCAGCCAAGCAAACCTGTACAGGAATTAAGGGATGATGGTTGCGGAAGATTTTGTCCACGGAAGTAGTGGCAGGGGGAGATAAATTGGAGGCCGCTTACTCGTCTGCCTCGACTACATGCTAGGATCAATTAGGTTCTACTGCAAAGAGTTAATTAGGAGATGAAGAGAAGAGTTAGGGTGTGTTCGGTTTCGGAATGTGAAGGAATGGAATGGAACCATTCCATTCCACTGTCACGGAACCGTTCCATCCTTGTGTTCGGTTTGGACAAAAACTTGTCACGAAACCGTTCCATCACTGTGTTCGGTTTTGAAATGGGATGAGAATGGAATGGAATGGAGTGAGAATGAAATTATTCTAAACTTGATTAATTATTTCCTAAATTGGATTAATTATTGCTAAACTTAATTAATTATTGCTAAACTTGATTAAGTATTCCTAATCTTGATTAATTATTGCTAAACTTGATTAATTATTGCTAAACTGGATTAATTAGAGGGAGATTACTGTGCCGTTCCACCACATCCGGCCGAATCGGCCGGACCGCTCCGTTCCGAATATTGAGGGAATATTCCATTTCGAGGAACCAGTCGATTCCATCCCATTCCGAAACCGAACGCGAGAATGGGTTCTGGGAACGGAACCGTTCCATTCCATTCCACCTGGTTCTGGAACCGAACACACCCTTAATAATGCAGAGAAGATGAGAGACCAGAAGCCACAGCCCGAGCGTGGAGAAAAATGACGAGGCACGGGGCAACTATTTAGAAATGTAAAGTGACGTGGGTGCATGCAATGTCTAAACTGATAGTGGGGACATGTGACAGCCAATATAAAGAATTGAAGTGATGTGGATATCTTGCTAATGCTTATTGGCTATGGCCTTGAACAAGGATATCTGCTTGAGGGTGATCTGCACGCCAGGCTCTGGGTTGGGCATGAATATGTCGTGGCACACACCCTCTTTTCCTTTGATAGACGTCGAGTGCAATTAACATTTCAAGGCGAACTTCACACTCTATTTGCGCATCTAGATCAAAGTTGGCGATGAGATGCGCAGTGTCGACGACATCCGCCTTCAGTCAACCAAGCTCTGCAGTGTTGGTTCTTTACATATCTGACTGGCGATGTCGGACATTGAAATATTGTAGTGGCATCCATCCAACACCAAAGCCTCCGGAGATTCCACATGCCTTACCTCCATCTCTTGGTTAGGCACTCGGCGACGAAAGAGTTGGAGGTGGTCCCCCATGGACGCGTTGCTTTTTGTCCATCGACCTTTATCCTTTTAGGAGTCACTTGAGTTGCTCACGATTTGATCGCAGGTCACTCCATGGCGTGCTTAGGGGGGGGGGGGGGGTCTACTCAAAGGGCCGATGGGCCAAGTTACTCGGCTCAAGTGAGTAACCCTTCCACCAAATCAGGAAGGACATGGGAACTACCGATCATCATCTATGGATTTCGGTAGACTTCAGGTTTTTCCCTCTTCCCGAGCCCTTTGTCATTCAAACATATGGTAACCGAACATAGTTGTTAGAAAAACCTTGCGCCATTGATACGTCTCAAACGTATCTATAATTTTTAAGTGATCCATGCTAGTTTTGTGATATTGTCACATGTTTTTACTGTTATTTATATCATTTTTATGCATTTTGTCGGACTAACCTATTGACAAGATGCCCAGTGCCAGTTCCCCGTTTTTGCTGTCCTTTTGTTTCAGAAATTTTCTTCCGGAAATATTCTCGGAATTGGACGAAAATTTACGGGGATTATTTTTACGCCAAGACGAAGACGGGGTCCGAAGGGCAGCCTCGGAGGCGTCCCACAGGGCGCACGCCGGTACCAGCCGCGGCCTGGGGGGGACCCGCGGGTGGGGCCCGCCCCTGCCCTGTGGGCACCTCCTCGGCCCCCTCCGGCTCCTATAAAATCACAATTAACCTAAAAACGTCGAGGCGGCGATTATTTTCCAGAAACTCGACCCCGACGCGCCGTCACCGAAAATCCTAGTTCGTGGTCCGATTGAAGCTGATCCCGACACTCTGCCAGACGGGAGATCGATCCCAGAGGGCTCTTCATCGACATGCCTTCCTCCGGGATGATTTGTGAGTAGTCCCACCTTGGACCACGGGTCCATGGCAGTAGCTAGATGGTAGTCTCTCTCTCTCTCTTGTGCTTCATGTCTTATGATCTTGTGAGCTGCATAACATGATCAAGATCGATTATTGTAATACTATGTGATGTGTTTGCTGGGATCCGATGGATTATAAAGTTATGTTCAGATTGTGCATGATTCTTATATGAGTAATTTATGTTCTTGCATGCTCTCCGATGTGCTTAGTTACTTTGTCCAAGTGATTGTGTGTATCTCCAAGAGAGGGTATTTATGCTAGATAGTGGGTTCATGCCCCCTTTTGTTCTCGGGCATGAGTGACAGAAACGTCTAAGGGCGAGGGTGTGCTGTTGATACTAAGGGTAAAACAGCGGTGTTAATGTTTATTTTGATATTAGTATTGCTTACTTCATGCACTTTACTTAATGCAATTGTCTGTTGCTTGCAACTTAATACCGTTGGTGACAGGCTGGATAGTGATCCCACGGTGGACTATTTAGAAAAAGACGCAGTTGGACTCAACGGTCTTTGTTCCTTGTCGTGATGCCTCCATAAATATTATCATGTCCTTTTTTTCATAGCTAAATTGGGTTTGTGTCATGATCTTGTCAATTGCCTAGCTGTAATTCGTTCACCCATCACATGCATATTTTATTTACTTGAGAGACTTCACTAGTGAATCCATGGCCCCCGGTCCATCTTTTTAAATTGTTTTCAACCTCATTTACTTGCTTTTAATCATCATTACTCCTCTGGTCACTTTTCATATTTTATCTATTTCATCATACAATTAACCTCTTTGTGTTTTCCGAGACCGGAGAAATTGACAACCTCTCCGCCGTTGGGGGCAAAGTATTTTGGTTGAGTGTGTGCAGGTCCACGTCTGTTGAAGGTTAAGCGCCAGAGATCTTCAACATTCACCTCGTTGTTGATTTCAAAGTCCTACTAGTTCGATAAACCTCGGTTCTTTAATTGAGGGAAAACTGCTACTAGCTACAATTCCACCTTCGCTTGGGGCACTGATAATCCCCAAGAGCAAGGAATCACTGTAGCACAATTCGATAAGTATTTGAGTGTCGAACCCATGAGGAGCTGAAGGTAAACTATCTATTCTCTAAAGCCCTATAACCCTCTTATATGGCCTTTTATGCAAAGCAATAAATTTGAGTAAGAAAGGAACTAACTAATGGAACCAAGTGATGTGGAGTAGGTTTATCTAGCAACAAGTTTCTAAGAGCAAGCTTTCTAATGCAAGTTTCTTAAAGCAGTTTTATCAAGGTAACAAGTAGCAAGAATCTCAAGTAGCAAATATCTCAAGGGAGCAAATGTTCTGGCAATTGTTATTTCATTCGTGTGGTTGTCACAATTAGTGAAGCACATGTTTTAGTCTTAATTGTTTCTTCTAGGGGGAGCCATAAATAGTTGTAGCCAAGTAAATGAGCAAATTACACAACTCTTATGATGGATCTCATGGCCAATTAAATGTGCAGCACAAGAATTATTAAGACATAATTGTCCCACCATAGCCTTAAGTTCTAGGGTCTCCCATATATCCCCCAATAGAGTAACTTCATGATTTGATCTCGGGTTTACTTGTCCTCCCAAGTCCTCCTCACTCCATTACCTTACTGGTGATCACCTTACATGCATTCCCCAACATATGCGTGCACTCATACATTGTACATCAAGACAATCATAAAAGATAACAAAACTTGTATGCAACCAATCAACGAACTATTTCACTAATGCCATGAACAAATCACTTCTCAAACATAGATGGAGAGACACAATAGATCACGGGAAAAGTATATTGCATCATACATCATGTTTGCCAAGAGTTTACAGTGGAGAGATGGAGATGATCTTGCTGTAGATGTTGATGATGATCACGCCGGAGGGGGGTGGAGCCCTCCGGAGGTGGATTCCGGCGGCGTTTCCCCCCTCCGATCTTCTCTGGCGGCAGCCTTCTGTCTCTCTGTTTCTGGTTTTGTGTTTCTACGCCGCCTCCCTCTGGAAAACGTCGGGGGACTATTTTTATAGTCGGTTTTAGGTCACGAGGAAGCTTCGGGAAGAAGAATCGGCGCAAACGGAGCCACGAGGCCCAAAAGAGGTGGGCCCACGCGGCCAGGTATAGGGGCCGCGTGGGGCACCCTCTTTTGGCCCTCCGGCCTCTGTTTGCTTGTTTCCTTCGCTCCGAGGTCTTCCTCCTTCCAAAATAATGATCCCCGTAAATTTGCAGCTCATTATGACGTCGCTAAGGCCCTGAAATAAATAAGGAAAGAAATAGGGGTTTTCTGCCTGCGTAGGATTAATTCCATAAAAAGGGGAAATCATTATTAATTGCCAAAAATCATTAAATAACAGTAATATACCCCTTATATGATGCAAATATGAATGGAATATAAGTATTATAGTGCAAAGTTCATGTATGCATTTTATATGCATCAGGCACCACCCAACTTATCAATATCTACCATCAAGTAGTTTTCTGGCGCCGTTGCCGGGGACTTTGGAGCTACAGCAAGGGGAGTCTCACACTCTCAATCTCTTTACTTTGTTTTTGTCTTGCTTGCTTTATATCTTGTTTAGTTTATTTTCCTGTTTCAAAATTTTAAAACCCAAAAAAATTAGTGTAGTCGTTATTTTCGTTTTGTTAGTATGCTTAGTTATTTAGTTGTTCTCAATGGTTAACTTCTTTGAAACTAGTTCTTATTGGCAAGGCGGGTTCACGGAGGAACAACGAGAATATTATAAGGAATACCGCTTGTCACAAAAACGGATACACTTATGGAAAATAATAAATCAACTGAACAATTATGCTAGAGACCTGTGCTTTAAATATGACATATCTTATTGTTGTGATGAATCTTTATGTTGCTTGAATTTTGAACACCTTCCTTTCCAATGTGCTTGCAATGATAATGAAATCTTAGCATCTTATGCTAAGGGAAACTATGATTTTTATGATGTGGAACAAATAGAAGAATTTGTTGCTTGGAAGGGTGCTTATGAAATTACTTCTTTGCTTGAAAATGTTGATGATGCTCCTTATAAATCTGAAAGTTTTGCTATACTTAAGTATTGCATGGATAATTACAAAGATGATAATGCTTATATTACTGAATGTCTTATGGGTTTATCTCCCCCAGAGGAAGAGACTAATGCCATGCAGGAGCCATGCAGGAGCCGATGGAAGAAGAAATTGCTGAAATCGGAAGCTCATTAGATGAAAAGAAGGAGGAGAGTAACGAATAAAAGGAGGAAGAATGGAGTAGCTACCCATTTCTACCTTCTAATGAGAGTAACTCTCTAACTCATACATTATTTGATTGTCCTCCTTCCTTACAAAAGGAGAATGAATGCTATGATCCCATTGATTCATTTGAAACATCCCTTTTTGATAAAAATGATCTTGTTATTTATGATAATCCGTGCTATATTGATAAATCTTATGATAATACTTTATTTGCTACAACCAGTTAGATGCATGATAATGAGGAGTTGTGTTTAGAAAGTTCATATGATAAAGCTCTTGATGATGGTCCTATATTACTTGATGATAAAAATTATAATACTATTGAAAGTGGGTTTAATCCCACTATTTTTGAGATGGACCGAAATTATGTGCTTGTAGATCATGAAAAGCCTGTTTTAAGTGATAATTATATTGTTGAGTTTGTTCATGATGCTACTGAAAATTATTATGAGAGAGGAAAATATGGTTGTCGGAGTTCTCATGTCACTAAAACACCTCTCTTTATGCTAAAAGTTTTGAAGTTGCACTTGCTTTGTCTTCCTATGCTACTAGCTTTATGCTTCAATGAATTATTTTTGTACAAGATGCCTATGCATAGGAAGTGGGTTAGGATTAAATATGTTTGGTATTTATTTCTTGATGCTCTCTTTTGTCAACTCTTATTCTTATGTGAGCATCATTGAAATTACTGGGCCTAGCTAAAAGGCGTTAAAGAAAAGCGCTTGTTAGGAGGCAACCCATCTTTTACTTTCAGTTTGCTTTTTATTTTTCTTGAGTCATGAAGTTATTACCTCTGTAGCAACTTCATTGTATCTTTTTCTTTTAGTTTTTTGTGCCAAGTTTAGCCTCTAATGCATTGAAAGTGCGAGGTATTGTGTTGCTGTCAAAAAACAGATTCTGTGCGCCTGTTACACGAAAATCCTAAAATCGCCAGAATTTTATCTTTTTCTGATAATTTTTTAAAGTAAACCTGATGCTTTTATCTATCTTTTGTTAGTTTTATGTTTTTTTATTTGAGCTTCAGAAGTGCCCCTAA
This sequence comes from Puccinellia tenuiflora, assembly GCA_012064385.1. NCBI lineage: Eukaryota > Viridiplantae > Streptophyta > Magnoliopsida > Poales > Poaceae > Puccinellia > Puccinellia tenuiflora. The sequence continues at coordinate 1,477,028 of QRDG01000451.1, read as the reverse complement.
AAATTCGATCTTTACAGACTGTTCAGATTTTGACAGATTCTGCTTTTATTTTGCATTTGTCTCTTTACCATCGTCATATGTGACACTCTAGGGGTGGAGTGCCAAATTAAGGCTTAGTAAACTTTAGCTAATTTCTAATAAAGTTGGTTTGCAATTTGTCATGAGTTGAACACATGTGCATTTTAATTTATGAGCACTAACCCTCTAATCGAATTATGAGAAGTTTTGTGTGAAGGAAGTTTTAAGTTGCAAAGGAGAGGAATATGAAGAAATCGAGGATGGATCAAAGCTAAAGCTTGGGGATGCCTCCATGGCACCCCCTCTGAATATCAAGAACTATCAAGAGTCAAATCTTGGGGATGCCCAAGGCATCCCCTCATCTTCATCGACTATCATAAGGTCGTCTTCGTTGAACTTCGTTTTTATCACTTTACATATTATGTGCTATGCTTGGAGCGTCTTTTTACTTTCAGTTTTATTTGTTTGTTTGGTGGTCATATCTTTGTTGGATCCTAGCTTTATTTGTGTGGGAGAGAGACACGCTTCGCTTTTTCGTTTGAATACTCCTTTGGTTCGGTTATATCTTTTTGAGTATTCTTAGCTACTGTCTATTTTCTAGTAAACTCTCGCTTTTAGCTTTTATCTTGTTTAGAGCTGCTAGTTGTTAAGTTAAACTCTCTTGTTCTTCACTTATATTTGTTGGAGAGTTGTTTTGGTTGCTTGGTTAATGTGTTAGATCGGAAAAATGCTATGCATGTGGCAGTAGTAGGAAATAGAAAAACCTGCATAGTCTTGTAGATCACTATGTGGATAATTTGATACTCTTCAATTGTTTTGAGGCACTAAAATAACTAATGGTTAAAATGTGTTGTTTAATGGTGTTAGAGCTGATTAGTGGAGAGGTGTTATTAAAGCATGGAGCTGTACTTTCCTGAACTAAACAACCTAAGTCAACAATGCTAATGTGTCATGAATTCTACTAAGTTGAAAATAAGTCCCTAGTGGGTAGTTACTGCAACGGTCGGGGAAGCCAACGGGGCACTTGTGTCGCCGCCACGATCCCTCTCAGGGTGTCTCTAACCATTTGTGGAACATTGAAACTGCTAGTTGTTTGCAATATACGAAATGCATTGTGAGCTTTGGTTTTTGGCACTTCCACTTACATATTTTGCTAGACTCTTCGGTGCTGCGCAATGCCCTCTCTCACATTGAGATTGGTGCAAACTTCGCGAGTACATCCAACTCCGTGGGAGAACTTCATCCTGTTCTTCTACACATAAGCCAACTATCTTCCTCAAAACAGCCACCAAACCTACCTACCTACCACGACATTTCCATAGCCGTTCCGAGATACATTCCCATGCAACATCCATCATTACATTATAACTTGATGTCGTTCTTCATTGCCATATAGTTTGCTTGATCATTTGAGTTAGTGTGCAGCGTGGCTTGCCACATGTTCTATATTTTTTCCACACTACGCTCGATCATGCATATTTTCTTTTATACATCATGTATTAGTCTTATGAGTTATGAGTACCAAAAGTGTGATGATCATCTTGTAAAAATAGAGTGTTGCCATATTGAAAAGAGTCCAAAGTGGCCACATAAAAGAGTCAAAAAGAGACCAATGAGAGAAAATTTAGAAGAGCCACGGTGGCCACAATTAAAAAAAAGAAGAGAAATATAAAAGAGAGAGGGGGCAGCACTACTATCCTTTATTCCACACTTGTGCTAGTAGCACCTACACTTCATTATAGAGAGTTTTCATGTTTTCATTTGTATAACTATGTGGGGAATTAATGTTATAGAACTTGGCTTGTATATTCCAAGGATGAGCCTCCTCAAGTGAGCTCTAGGTCTTCATGAGCAAGCAAGTTGGATGCACCCCCACTAGTTCCATTGGAGAGCTTTCATACACTTATAGCTCTATGTGCATCCGTTGCATGGCAATCACTACTCCTCATACAGTGTCAACTACGGGACTTTCTTCTGTCTTGTGGTTACCTTCTCCACTGTTTGAACCTTTCTTTTTGACCTTCCAAACCTCCATTATTGTTCTCTTTGCCATAACCTCATGGTGCCAAAGCCACTTCTTACTTGCACTAGTTGAGTAGACTTCGAAACAGTTGATTTATGAAGTAGATGGATTAGGACACCTGACTTGAGCTTGGCATAATTAGATGCTTTGAAAAATGATTGTTACTTTACATTGCAGACATAATTCGTAATTCTTCTTTCTAAACCTTATGTATGGTTCCATGTCTCCAACGCACTTATTCATGAAAAGTTTCTAGCATTTGTTAGCTAGTGTTTGTTAATCATTGTTTGCTTAATGTCAACTATAGACAATTGTTTTGATCACCTTATTCACTTCATGTGCTTTGCATTACTATATTGATCAAGATTGTGTTGGTAGCATGTCTCATCAAAAATTATTTGTTATCACTTACCTACTCGAGGACGAGTAGGAGTTAAGCTTGGGGATGCTGATACGTCTCAAATGTATTTATAATTTTTTAGTGATCCATTCTAGTTTTGTGATATTGTCACATGTTTTTACTGTTATTTATATCATTTTTATGCATTTTGTCGGACTAACCTATTGACAAGATGCCCAGTGTCAGTTCCCTGTTTTTGCTGTCTTTTTATTTCAGAAATTTACTTCTGGAAATATTCTCGGAATTGGACGAAATTTTACGGGGATTATTTTTACGCCAAGACGAAGACAGAGTCCGAAGGGCAGCCTCGGAGGCGTCCCACAGGGCGCATGCGGGTACCAGCTGCGGCCTGGGGGGACCCGTGGGTGGGGCCCGCCCCTGCCCTGTGGGCACCTCCTCGGCCCCCTCTAACTCCTATAAAATCACAATTAACCTAAAAACGTCGAGGCGGCGATTATTTTCCAGAAACTCGACCCCGACGCGCCGTCACCGAAAACCCTAGTTCGGGATCCAATCTGAAGCTGATCTTGGCACTCTGCCGGAGGGGAGATCGATCCTGGAGGGCTCTTCATTGACATGCCTTCCTCCGGGATGATTTGTGAGTAGTCTCACACCTTGGACCACGGGTCCATGGCAGTAGCTAGTTGGTAGTCTCTCTCTCTTGTGCTTCATGTCTTATGATCTTGTGAGCTGCCTAACATGATCAAGATCGATTATTGTAATGCTATGTGATGTTTTTGCTGGGATCCGATGTATTATGAAATTATGTTCAGATTGTGCATGATTCTTATATGAGTAATTTATGTTCTTGCATGCTTTCCGATGTGCGTAGTTACTTTGGCCAAGTGATTGTGTGTATCTCCAAAAGAGGGTATTTATGCTAGATAGTGGGTTCATGCCCCCTTTTGTTCCTGGGCACGAGTGACAGAAACGTCTAAGGGTGACAGTGTGCTGTTACTACTAAGGGTAAAACAGCGGTGTTAATGTCTATTTTGATATTAGTATTGCTTACTTCATGCACTTTACTTAATGCAATTGTCTGTTGCTTGCAACTTAATACCGTTGGGTGACAGGCTGGATAGCGATCCCACGGTGGACTATTTAGACAAAGACGCAGTTGGACTCAACGGTCTTTGTTCCTTGTCGTGATGCCTACATAAATATTATCATGTCCTTTTTGTCATAGCTAAATTGAGTTTGTGTCATGATCTTGTCAATTGCCTAGCTGTAATTCGTTCACCCATCACATGCATATTTTATTTACTTGAGAGACTCCACTAGTGAACCCATGGCCCCCGGTACATCTTTTTACATTGTTTTCGACCTCATTTACTTGCTTTTAATCATCATTACTCCTCTGGTCACTTCTCATATTTTATCTATTTCATCATACAATTAACCGCTTTGTGTTCTGCTAGACCGGAGAGATTGACAACCTCTCCGCCGTTGGGGGTAAAGTATTTTGGTTGAATGTGTGTAGATCCACGTCTGTTGAAGGTTAAGCGCCAGAGATCTTCAACATTCACCTCGTTGTTGATTTCAAAGTCCTACTGGTTCGATAAACCTCGGTTCTTTAATTGAGGGAAAACTGCTACTAGCTACAATTCCGCCTTCATTTGGGGCACCACCCAACTTATCAATATCTACCATCAGCCATCCTTCGGTAGAGCAAGGCAAGCAAGGACACTGGGCTCAAAGCATTTTCCGACCACGGATAGGTACCTTGTGTTACCATTCATTTGTCACTTATTCGATTCTATCTCAGAGGAAGAGTGTTCGTTCGGGCTAACGAAAGATCTAAGAGGGACTCTTACCTCAACAAGAGCTTTTACGCAAGTTATCGACATATAGGAATTCGACTACCTCATCACTGTGTGAAGGAAAAGGTTCAGGAAGCTTGTGATGCTCGGGATGGACTGACTCCATATGCGCGAAAGAACTGAGATCTTCAACGAAAGCCCCCCAATTTCATCGACCCTTACTTAATGACTGGTGATGGCGATTTATGCTTTTATTGCCTCCCAGACTTCTCATTCTTACTTAAGCTTAAGATCGGGACAGAATAGTTGGGCACAGGCATTCTCACAGGCTATTGTAAGAGGAGAGAATCACACCTTTGCTAAAAAAAGTCTTTACAAGTAACAAAAATCCCTCCTATGATTGGCTTTACCTTTTAGAAAGAAGCCCTACACAACAACTGGGACTGAGACTAGCGAACGAGCTTGTAACTCTCACAAGAACTGGAAGGCGTCGAGAACTAGCTCGAAAGGGTAAAAACTTCTATTAGATAGATGGCGGGTTCTTTACTTGAAGACTGGACTTTAGATCCCTTTCTCTATCTCTATGAAAGTCTAGTTCAAGTCTCAATCGCTAATATATGGGTTACCAATTACCTAACGAGTATGAATTGTCCCTTACAACCAACGTTGTGGGCCTTATCAGTCTGGAAGCCTCCGGTTAACGGGATGGGCCGTGCCACCAGAAAGGTCCCACCTCCCATGAACACCGGTCGATCGTAGAACCTAGAACTCATCACGGCAATGGCCAACATTGGAGTGGGTTCGTAGGAACACGAACTCATCACGGCGGTAATATATGTCCGACAACTTTTGGGTTCTCTTCCACCGCTAACACTGTGTACTGCGATGGTCTCCACTCTTTTAGGCTGTGCGCCGTGGAATTTCCGAGGTGAAGTAACATTTATTAACAAGATATAATTTGCTTTAATCGTATGAAATTTTAGCTTAGATCCACCATAAGGAATCCATCAATATAATAGTGTCGAGAATGATCAAATTATATGCACGTCACGAGCATCGATCACTTTCTCTGTCTCTGCAGTCGCTCATTTCTTTAACAACCCAAAGCATCATTCTGCTGACGATGCAAATCCAACACAATGTAATCATCATATCACGCGCCGGATAAACAAACCGGCCCGGCCAGAACACGGAGGAAAAGCTGCCAAACCTAAAGACCCGAACCGCGGGAGAGAGTCATCGCCCACTTGCCGTCGTGCCTATCTTCCTCAGCAACCGAATCCCAACAAGCTAGACGACTTCCCATCGATCCGCCGGGACGTCGTCCGTCGTCTCCTCAGCGGCGAATCGATCACTAGTTAAATATATCGTGGGTGGTTTCTGCTTGGTGATTCGACTTTCGCTGTGACGCACGCCAGAGCTCCGACGTGACATTCCGATGCCGATCGAGGTCGACCTCCAGATTAGCCTGTTCCGGCGGTGCTATCTGATGTGTGGGGAATATGACTGATTTCCTTCTAGATACGGTCCTCTTTCTACGATATGGCATTCTTTCTACTGGTACAGAAAACAGGCTATACGTGAATCCGTACTCGTTTTTTTTTGGAAGGATACGAATAACGCGCGAACACATGGTCCACCGTCAATAAATTCCTCATCTTTTTTTTTCATCCATGTATTGAATTACTGCGCTATCCAACTCAACCAAAATTCCGAACTTCTCGTAGGAGGGAAGGCCGGTCATTATACTCTAACGCTTCCCCTCACGTTTACGCTGTTGTAGTTTTCAGACGTGGATTCGATTTAGACTGTGGAACCTTTATTTTAATACTGCATGAGCATGGTCTTGATCTTGAGACCCTTGTCGCTGATACCATATTGATTGATACGCTAGTCAATTAAATCAAAAGTCCGAACTGAGAGAGATGACCGGTCATTATACTATAACACCATGCATTTGTCACAAAATTGATGACATCACTGTAATGCAAAGCCCTTGTTTTTCTTGTCCACCATAAAAAAAACCTCCACCAACGAACTCCTTAAAACAAAAAAGGCGGCGACCTAGGTCAACCCTAGCCAGCGCCATGTTTGTCCTGACTTTGATAGTGACTCGACGGGTCTCCGTCTCCTCTGTTTGCCGCTCTGGCGGCGGGAGGAGGTGGGGATCTCGGACTGCTCTCGGTGCTGTTGCAAGGTTGCTAAAGTTAGAATTTGTTTTTGTCTCCCTAGCGGCATCGACGAGGTGGTGTGACGATGATGTAATGGAATAAGATATCTTCGGCCTCTCCCTACCTCGTCAACATTTCCGGCATTGGCAAAGGGGCAACACTGGTAGGTGCTGCTATCCGTTGAATTACTTTTGATCTTGGCAATTGTTTTTTTTATTGAGATCTTGATCTTGGCAATTGTGACGTTTAAGGGAAGGCGTTCTTTGGTCCATGGTGCGACATCTTCGATCTCTTCGTTCATTGTGGCAAGGATCTGTTTCTCTAACCCTCTGAATTGGTGGGAAGGATTGCAGGTATATGCTGCTTGGGGTGTGTCTCCAGCCGATATTTTTTCAGTGGTTATTTGATGACATAGTCCGCGGCGAGTGGCTATTGTACTCTTCAAAGCCTTAGTTGGCGATCACGTTTGCATGTGTCCCGGTCATTTGCTGCTATCGCGCAATCGAAGGGAGAACACGACCAATGTGGTTTTCTGTGTATTTATTTTTGTACTGGACTTGTTAAGTCGAGGTGTATCTACTTTGTAGCAGCTGTTGTATAAAATATCTTTGAGCGTCTTTTCTAAAAAAGGATATCATTTTAGATTAATTGATTGTAACTTGGAACTTATAAATGGTTTAACTCTCAAAAGGTGAACCGTATTTATGATCCGTCGCCATTGTCGTCTTTAATTTAGTTCGACAAGGTTTTCAAAACTAGACCTGATGTCGTTGATATATTTTGACCAAGTTTTTACCTTCAAAGTTATTAACCGACGTGAAGTTACGATTTAATTGGCACTAAAGTTGCCCCGTGGTAACTAGCTTATTACAAAATATGATGGCAACTAATGCGTTATTGATAGAACATATTACTTTTTTTTTGGAACATAGTCATGTGGGGTCTAACTTGTAGCCCTTATCGAAGCCAACTGTCAAACTGATTGCGAATCAGGCATGGTTTAGACTACAAAAAAGTTTTAGTCTTCAAATTTTGAATTTAGTTTGTAAATGGCAAATGTTTGTCCCTTTGTGTGGAGTTTGCTACTACATGTGTACATTGCGCAAACATGTGCCTAGAAAAATCGACCGCACATGGGAGCTAACACTGGAGTTTTTTTAAATTTAAACAAGGCATTCGGGGGCTTTCCCAGAGCATGAAACAGTCGACACGAAACTGGTACGGATAAGAAAAATCCGACTGTTTAATGAAAACAAATTATTGCGATGGTCCTCCCGAATGCTGATGCAATGTGTTTTCTGCCAGTGCTCTTAATGTCAAAGTGAAGAAACTCAACCAAGTGCGGATAAATGATCATTTTCATTGATTATGAAGAAGTTTTTTAGAGGTCTTACAAAACAACTCTTGGCCAAGGCTAAGGTACGAAAGAAAGCCTACTAGCGTGATATTATATTAAATAAAGCTTTTGCCCCCGTGAGTGTTGGGTCTATTGTTGTTTTGAAATGCAGCAAGAATTGCTTATAACCTTGTATTTGTTTTGTTGGAAATAATGACAAGTGGCTTTCGGTGTAAAGAGTTAAAAGCTACAACATCTACCGTATAATCCATTTTGTGTTTTTTACATGAGTCAAACGGCCATATTATTTTACAGAAAATTTCAAAGATAAGTTTGTGCGCAACATTTTACATGCATTAATTAATTTTTTCATAATTTTCTATGGAAACTAATTTTATTTTCTAAGTTAAAGAAAAAAGAAAATTGCCATTTTCACGAAGCCTATGAAGGGATTAAACATGAACTTTGACGTCTTGTCTTGTGTGTCCTTTTTTTCTGTGGAGAAGACGTTTATTTCCTTTACAAGCTGCATGCATGCAGTCTATCTTAAAGCTCCGCAACTACAGTATCCGACTCTCCGTTAACATATATATGAGTGTGTGTATAAGGTGAAATTTTTGGTCCACCTTGAATCCAAGGTTTCAGCATAATACTCCCTCCGTTTCTAAACGTGGAGTGATAAGTTCATGGCTATGCCATGATTTTCTAGACTGAAGATAAGTGTGATCCATTGCAAAAGAGTGGACCCTGCAGGCTTAGTAATAATTGGTAGCGTATCAGGAAAATTCAGCGAGGCATGGAGCAAGTTGAATTGGTTTTGGTGTTCTACTATTTTATATTGTATGCACTGACCAGCTCAGGCATATGCATGTCCAGATTTTTTGGGCGTGTCGAGTTACAAGCGTGAGTGCGTGACTGACGCCGATCGCAAAAGCGAAAGTTGAAATTGTTCTTCCGAACTCTTTGCCATAGCTACTGCTACCGAACTGCACGAGGATCCACTAGTACCGCTGTCGGCCTCGGGCACAGGAGATAGATACGTATGCAAAGTGCAGCTGGCACAAGTAGTTTTGGCTTTTTTGGTTTTTCTAATTTTACTCGGGTGAGAATTAGTTAAAGTTCACTCAGCTTTAGAATCGTCAGATTTATGTCGTGATCCATGCTATCGGTGAGTTGTATATGAGTTGTAATTGAAGTTTCCCACTTGCATGTAGCTCGCAATCGAGATATTTCAGTTGCATGCGGATTGCAAATATTTTCTTCTGGAATTGAGGTTGAGACCCGGCCTCTACATTGAAGTGATACATCGGTGAGTTGTATATTCATTTATGTTCAATAAAAACTGGCAAAAATCTTACAACGAACATACAGAGCGAAGTCGTCAAACAAGATGACAACACCATCAACTAGCACAACGATATAACACAAACGGGTCTATTTTCCCGGGTACAACCATCGTCGCTTACCGGCCAAAACTAGAGATAGTGCCTAATGCCCACTCCAGAAGTCGCCCCCGCCATCAGGTGTCGGCCCACCTCTAGAGTGCAGCACGAAGCAAAGGCCCTCGCCAGACCAGCCACCTATGCCACCATGGTGCCAAGCAGCACTACTGCCCTGTGAACGATCACCTATGCACGCGCTGTCGCCGCCGAGACCCCTCGGCACCATGCCGCCGAGTCCCACCAACCGATGCAGCTTGAAGCCTCCAAAATATCAGCCATGTGTAGCACCTGCTGCTAACATGCATGACTGAGTATAGCACCTGCCGGCCAGGCATAGCTTGACACCTCCGCCAAAGACTACGTTTAAGACGAAGCTGCTCCACCATCTCGGACGTACCACATGACCCTCTAGCTGCGCTCGACTAAAAAAACGTTTACCCCCGAGAGGGTCATGAGCTACAACTGTGATGTATCTCTAGTGGCGGATGGGTTTTACATGAGTTGCAACTAAAAATTTCCAGTTGCACATATGTTGTAATTAAGATTTTCTAGTTACACATGAATTACAACTAAAATTAGGTGACGTAGTCTGAGCGAGCCCTAACCGCTCCAATCTATTTCTATCAAAATTAACACGAAATTTACTAAATTTTCTTCCATTGGTAGAGTTGCATTTCTATCAAATCTCCTTTAAAACCCCTCGGATCTAGTTTATCTGAGAACAGAATCATTTTTTGTTTCCAATAGGAATAGAAAACTAAGAAGACTTGAGACTGTGCGGTTAGAACAAAAGCTGAGAACTACTTTTGGACGACTCTGCTCGATCTGCCGCCAGGCGTAAAGCTCCGGGTAGGCAACAACTAACTCGGGGATGATAATTGGCTTTCCGCCATGGACACCACTTGGAAGCTTCTCTCTTTTGTCCTCTCTGTTCCGAGATGTATGCAGCTTTCCGAAGCCGCTCGGCGCTGGCGATGCATATTTGTCCAAGAGGTAAGAGGGTTGTGCGTACGTGACAATGCTACTACCGTGCATGCACCTGAATAATGTTCTTTTTGAAAGGGCGGCCGGTCACGATCATCAACTGGTTATTCTCAACTCAGCATATGAACTTAGCTAGCTAGGTTTGCTGGTACATCCGTTGAAGCCGTCAAGCGTTGAGCATCGTTCTTTGGGGACCGGCCGGAAAGGAACCTGAGACAATTCCATAATTTGATCTCGCTTGAACATGTGCCTAGCAACTTTCTTTTCCTGGAAAAGCAGAGCTTTATTGGTTAGGTAGTAGGTCCAAGGATCCACATCGGCACATCACCAGGAGAATATTGGAGTTTATGCACGTCTGCATGAACCGATGTACAGGCCAAGGATTATCCTTTTTCCGGAAGAAAAAACTTGTTGGAGAGTTACCACATAAAGATCGTGTTACCGCATAAGATTGTCTTTTATAAGAATAATCTTTTTAATAGAGAAATCACATAAAGATTTTAATCTTTAGTGGCGCCTTTAGTTTTCAAATATATTTTTGAAGAAAGGTCGTGTGCCCATTCATGATATCGGCAGACATAGGTTTAACTGTAAAGGAACTAGTCGTCTGAGCTTCCACACAAACGTGTTTAGGTCTTCCGTTAACTGTACCATCGTCAACCGTTGAACAAGCTATGTGCAGCCAACTATTCCACTTATTTCCGGTTAAAGCCATTCTAAATTTGTTTTTTAGGGGTGATACTAATAAATCATTTGCAATGGAGACGTCTTCCCGTTTAACAATGCTATAGAGATGGATACTAGTAAGATAACTGCAATTCCACTAATTAGGTGTCCTCGCAGAAGCTAATGTGCACCGCTTCCTACCTTACAAAAAATCCTCTACTAAAAAATCGTCTTGGACTCGCATAAGCCCCTTCCAAAAGGGAGAGCATGAACGTGTTGATTACACATAGGCCTACGTTTTGTTCCTCCTCATTCGGGAGTTTATATAGCCACTTACTAAGCAAACATTTATTTGTAATCTCAAGCACCTCCACCTCAAGACCCCCTTGGTCCTTGGACCCTCGTATTATATTCCATTTCGTGAGCGGTTTTGATAAAAAAAATCTAACCTTTTTCATACCCCCCCCCCCTTAGGTATTTCTATCAAAGATAACATAAACATCGAAAAACTCGTTAGAACCGACTTAATTAGTACAAGTCTTTCTGGTTTGGAAATACTTGCCAATGTCGTCACTAACCCTTATCCCCACCGAAATTCCTTGAACAAAACTAGCAATCATCTCACAACATTGTTGTGAGAAAACTTTCATCGCAAAGTTTGTTGGAGGAAAGACCATTTCACTTAATTGTGAGCTATTTCGAAATCAAATTTCAAGAGGACACACCACACATATTCTTCCTATAAAACTCGGGAATGGTCTCATGAAGCACTGCCACCCCTCTATGATGTGTCAGCCTGGCATGAAAGTTGTTTGAGTGGGACTAAGGCCCTGTTTGTTTGGGCTTGTGCTTCTGCTTCTACTGCTTTTGGGGGTCTAAAAGCGGAAGCCCAAACAAACAACATCAGATGGAAAAGCACTATCCAAAAGCGCTGCATAGAAATGCACCGGCCGAGTGAACGAAAGCGGAAGCAGGGCGGGAGGTGCTTCCCGCTGCTTCCCGCAGCTTTGCACTCAAAGTCCGAACCGTTTTTCGTATTTAACCATTCCGTTGCCCGAAATTACAACCTTACTGCCACCGTGAGCCTTCCTTTGCTACTTTTGCTTCGCACGCGCATACTCCGCTGGCGAGTGCACGTACGTAGGGCCAGCCCTTTCACGCATGCAACGCACAGTACGCATATGCAGGTAATTATTTCTTCTCTCAGCTATGGCCTACGCAATCAGTTGTTCGTGGCTGATTTTTTTTCTAGCATGCAGCACATTAGCTTATATTGTCATGCATGCATGCACCTTTTTATTATTTATTGAGCTAGGTTGCACGCAATCTACAGACACAAGAATAGCGAGGACCAATGTATCATCTACCGGAGTTCAGACTAGCTCGAGCTCCTTCTGGCAAGCAAGAAATATTCAACCATGCCCACTCATCTTTGCGGAATGCTATTGAGAGAGCATTTGGTGAAGCAGAAATGGCGCATCTTGCATGGTATATCAAGTTACCCGATAGAGAAGCAGACCGAGATTATCATTGCATGTCTAGCACTTCATAATTTCATTCGTGATAGTCAGTTGTTTGATCTACACTTCTATCGATGCGATAACGATGAGAACTACATGCCTCCAGGGCATGTTCCCACATCAGGAGGCAATGTAGGCAATGATTTGGGAGGTGACCATGTTAGCATGAACAACACTCGTGACAACATAGCTGATGCTTTGTTTGCATCAAGGGGAGGTGTCTAGATGTGAGAAAACTTCTATTTCTTTTGGGTTCACATAGAGATGTCTTGTAATATATGTCTTGTAATATATGTCTAGATGTGAGAAACTTGGAGCTCTTTTGATTCGTATGGACAAGTCATATAATATAAATGTCTTTGAATATATGTGATGTTTTATGTTTCATATAACTCATTAATTAATTTGGTAGAAAACATGTTCACAATTATTTTGAGAAAAAAAGTGAATTAAGATAATTCAGCCCTTAAGCGTAATAATTATGTTAAAAAAAGAGTCGGAATTAGCAAATTCGCTTCGAAACAATATTTATACGACTTCTTCAGCATTTAGGGGCATTCCAGACATTTCACTCAGAAAACCAACAGCTACAGCTGCCAACAGCACTCCTGCCAAACATCAAATCTCTGCTTCTAGCAGCTGCTTCTCACAGCTGCTTTTCCACAGCTCAACAGCTACAGCTGCTTTTCAAAAGCTGCAGCCCAAACAAACAGACCCTAAGTACTTTATGTGCTACTTCAGAAAAATTGTCTATTCCAACCTTCGTATTTTTTTGAAGCTTGCATTATGTTGGCAAATGGGCCAATATTGTTGAATCTGAACCATGTCTTATTTTTTGGGTAACAAGGTTATAACACCAAAATTAATTCCATAAACATGTCCATTAAGTCATTTTTAAGGATATTCCAAACAACTTGTAGAACTCCGCAGGAAACCCGTCTGGTCCTAAAGCCTTATTATGTTTCATTTGAGAAATAGCATCAAACACCTCTTTCTTAGTGAAATTTGCCCGGGGCTACTGTTCTCCTCTGGAGAAAGCTACGGTATATCAACAATCAATTCTTCCCTAAGACTGGTACTATTTTTATAGGTTCCCCAAATAAACTCCTATAATACTCAGTGATGATGTATATTTTCATATTTTCCTAACCCACAATAGTTCCTTTGTATTGTTCAAGCTGGAAAATTCTCGTTTTCCTATGTTTTACATTCCCAATTAGGTGAAAGTATTTCATGTTATTTCCATCGTTTTGCACGATGTACCCACTCAGCCTCTTCATCGCGGCTAAGTTAGCCAACCTATCATTTGCATCCCTTAAGACTTTCCTTTAGGAATCATTTAGCGGTGTGTTTTCCGCTTTAATGTCTAAATCGCCTATAATTATTAACAATCTTTCTTTCTCCTTTTGTACACCCCACTACAATTACAGGCCTAGCCTCTTAAAAAAGTCTAAGATTTTGAACGTCAAGATTTTCTTAGTTGGTTAATAGAGAGGAATAGGGACGGAGAGCGAGTTTATGCTCGATCTTGTGCCAAGCGCATTACATAGTAATTCTCATCTGTGGCATGAAGAGAAAACTCATGTGAGGTTAAAACATGTAAAGCATAATGTCAACTCTCACTCTCCATACAGCCACATAGCATCATGCCACCCGGAGGAGAGAATAACTTTGTTACTGTTTGTTCACTCTTTTTGGGCGTTGGCATGGTACATTTTTGTAAATATTGTTTTACTTGTTTCGAGTAATAACTTGTTGTAGGGGTTTTGCCCTACAGATTCATGGTGATTTTTTATATGAACTAAATATGAATTAGACTAACGCAGTTATTGTCATCTCTGGTTAATACATGATCATGAATTAATTAAAAATATTTGAGGGGGTAGTAACTAATGTGACAAAAAACACATTACATTGTCATATTTAAACCTGTCATTGTGTATCTATAACAAATGATTCCACCTGACGAAATAGAAAATACATCTTACATAATGCAGCGACCAACAGGTGGGCTCGCATGGCCCCACTGCCTGCGCCTTCCCTAAAGGGCGTCCCCGGGGCAATCGACCATTATGGCGCCCCTCGGGTGTCTTATTCCACAAATCTCTTTGTTACAATCTGTGACATACTCATAAAATATTGAGTTAATAAAAGTTTTTTTTTACTTCTGTTGATTTTGTACAAAGAATCAATAAAATAATTGGTAAATAACATTAGAACTATGACATTAAACTTCAAAAGGAACATATATGTTTACTATGCTAATATATGAAATTTACAAATATTGTGACATGAAATTATTTGTTCTTACTAAATTTGAAAATGAAGTGTATTATTGTGTGTTATATCCAGCAACAGAGTTGAGGAATGACAAGAGTTATTATTTTAGTGTAACTTCATCATCATAATCTGGAGTTGAAATCAGCTACGAACATAATATATGAAATTTACAAATATTGGTGACATGAAATTATTTGTTCTTACTAAATTTGAAGATGATGTGTACTATTGTGTGTTATGTCTGATACGTCCAAAATGTATCTTTAATTTTTCATTATCTCATGCTACTTTTATGCCTTTGACACTTGTTTTTATATTAAATTTATGATTTATTTGGACTAACCTATTAATAGTTGGAAAAGTGCACAATGTTCTTATTTTACATTTTGATGTGTAGGATTCGCTTGGAAATAGGCAAAAACGCAAAAGGAGACTTGTTGGAGGTGGACTCTGACTTTCCTGAAATTTGTCCCTTCCAACAGATTTCAGAGATCATCAGTTTGACGTCAACTAAAGATCTTACAACGGACAAAGTTGTGGGAAATTTCTATAGCTTTAAATTAAGCCTAAGAATAGCCCAATCGGAGATCCGTAACTCCGGGAAACCCCGTTTTACTGAAGGCCAAATATCTGATTATGGGATTCCGAAAGTTGGTGACGTGATTGACTCTAACTATTAGCAAACTTGCAGGATTCGACCAAACCACGACTTTGGGACCTCATTAAGGATGTGAGGGGTCCCTAGGAAGGTTCTAGAGGTGCCCAAGAGCCCTTGGATCAAGGGGCAATCAATCGGAAGGCCGGGAAGCATTGTCTCCACCTATATAAAGAGAGGAAACCCTAATTTTGGGGGCAGCCACCAAAAGCCACGAATTTGCCTCCCCCTTGGCTCTCATCTACAAGGGGAGGGCTCCTCTACAGCACCAAGAAGCCATGGAGTAAGGGGGTTAGGGGCGGCATACCCCTTGTGGCCGGCCGGCGCAGGAGGAGCCCCCTGCGCCACGCCGCCGGCTGCCGCCGCCGCCCCGCTTTGCCTCTTCCTCCATGGCCGCCACCTTCACCGCCATCTCCATCGCCAATTCCTCCTTGTATACAGTGGTTCATCCTCCCACACACCTCTGTACCCCTCTATGTAAACATGGTGTTTGATGCTATAAATCATTATCCTATGATCTATGTCATGTTTGTGTAGTTCCCTTTTGTCTTATGGTTGAATTATTGAATTTGTTTGGTTGATTCGAGTTGTATGTTGATATGGTACAGTCCTTTGGTGCCATTATATTTATGCGTGCATGGATCATCATCATATGGTTTGTAGTATGTGTAAGAGGAAGGGGGAAGTTTTGCCGGATTGACAGAACCTAAGAACTCGAACCAGAATCTTACATGTATGGGATAAAGAGGACCTTAAACTTAAAGCTATGGTTGGGAAAACCTAAATGAATTGTTAGTATTTGCGGAAGCTTGCTAATTAACGTTCCAATCATATAGTATGTGTAATCACAAGTAGTTGAGTACATGTATATTTGCCTCTTCCGCTTAGAAAACTGCATCAAAGACAATGAACCGAGTATCTTCTTTAATTACTTAGGGACAATTCCACCACGCCATCCACCACTTTTTCACACTCATGGTTTGGTTACTTTATGTCACTTTATGCTACCTTATTGCTGCAGCAACTAACTTTACTTTAGTAATCTTTATTATCTTGCAAAGCTATCGTTTCGCACCCTTATTGTTCCTCTAGTTTTATTTCCTAGATAGAGTAAGTTTTATTTCCTAGATAGAGTAAACGTCTAGTGTGCGTAGAGTTGTGTCAATGGTTGATAGAGCTTGAGAGAATACTTATCCTACCTTTAGCTCCTCGTTGGGTTTGACACTCTTATTTATCGAAAAGGGTACACACGATCCCCTACACTTGTGGGTTATCAATGTCCAGCAACAGAGTTGAGAAATGACAAGACTTATTATTTTGGTGTAACTTCATCGTCATAATCTGGAATTGAAATCAGCTACGAACATGATATATGATTGAAAGGATTATGGATCAAGCCAGAAAAGATCTCAGTAAACATTTCTTCTTTTAGGTTGTCATTCTAGATGGCCGGCACATTTGGAAACACGGGAATGGAGCCATGTTTCATAAAAAAATTCCTACTTCGGAACATGGAAGGGTGCATTTATACATGATATTACTTTGCATATGCATAGAGTGAAAGAGAAGAACTTTCCATCTTTGTCAAAATGGATTCACACTTTGTTATAGTTTGTTCTTTCTCTTTGGGATGGACCTTGTACATTTTTTAAATATTGTCTTTGTCCTTTTGAGTAATAAATTTATTGTAGGGGTTTTGCCCTACACTTGGATGGTCAAGTTATTTTCTATAGAAAACTGAACTGAACAAGAATAAGACTAACATATATAGTTATTGTCATATCTTGTTAATAAATGATCATGAATTGAAATACGAGGGAGAAGTAACTAACATGACAAGGAAGTTCATTAAATTTCACATTTAGGCTTGTCATTGTACCTATGAAAAATTATTTCACCAGACGAAATAGCAAGTACCGTACATCTTACATATAGAAGATGGTTATGGGAATACCAAACATGATACAAATCCCCACGTTTCGTGTTGGTGAGATATGAGAGGAGGGGAGGACCCATGTACTCTCATGCATTACCCATAAAGAGAACTAAAAACGTATGGAAATCGTTCTTCTTACAACTCAAAATGCACACACTTACATGAGTGATTAGCCTGGTAAGTTAATCCCCGAGTGTGAAATTGCAAGGGTTTTGCTAAAATTCAGATATAGATGGATGGATTAGAGCACAAGATTTGAGTAGATGGAGGTAGAAGATGTAGCTGACACGTGAGACCCACTAGTAAGAGAGAAAAGAAATGGTGAGATTGATGAATACACTCAGATATGCCATGGTGGACCGTCTTGTGTTAGCTCATGCATGTTCAATACCACTCCACCATGACATAGGAAGAAACTGCTTCATGTCACGAAATTGACCAAAAGTGTCCAGCTTCGTCACTTGAGAGGTTAAGTTGTCCGGTTTTACGGTTGAGAGACCAAAATTTATCTGCTTGGTAAGTTGAGGAATGAAAACGTACTTTGCTCCTTTCTTTATGCACCAATGTACGTTTTTATTGGCTTGTCTATTCATAATTTTCTTAGATTTTCATAAATATCTGTCACATTTCAACGAGCATCATCTCAAATCACTCCATATATGTAACACGCAAATCAAAATTTGCATTTATATTTTACTAAAGTTGCACTACTTCACCCACTGTTTGGGAGTAATAGTGTGAATTTTAAATGACCGAGATTTTTCAAAAAATTGGGCAGCTGAAAATTAGCAAACTCATTTCCCTTTTTCTTCTCGCGAACACTTGGAGGTCACGCACTAACCATGGGCCACGTGTAGGTGCAAATGCTCTCGATCCACACGGCACCATGCAAGATCGAGGCTTGAAGATGTGCAATCAGCATAGTTAAGCTAACCAGATGCACTATTATCGGGCAAGCTGCCGTTATACATTCAGATTCTTACAACGTCTTCACTGCTCCACGAATATTGCACCCATTAGCAGGAAAGGATTCCTCTGCTCCTTTTCCCCTAAAAAATCTAGGCCGGAGGTCGACTCGGCGGGCACTAAGCGGAGCTATGCCGCAATATTTCTGGAATCTACGAATCCAGCCTTCACTACATCACATCTTAAAATTAGAGACGGTTGAAAGTACCTCTAATTTTTCTAAAACTGTCTCTAAATAGTTTTGAAGGCACTTTTCAATATGTTGGACTTGATTATGTAGGGAATTCTATTTTGAGGCACTTTTAGATAGTGCCTCCATTTGTAATAGCCAACACTTTTATTAGTGCCACCAATTGCAATTTGAGGCACTATTGGATAGTGCCACCAATTTCAATTTGAGGCACTATTCAATTGTGCCTCCAATAGTAACCATTCGAGGCACTATTGGATAGTGCCTCTAATTCAAATTTAAGGCACTGTCAGGCAGAAAATTACACAATACTCAAAAAATAAACATCAGAGACAGTTTTCAAATGTGCCCCTAGGAAAGTGCCTCCGTTCTAAGGATGTGTGTTAGACTGTATATACGTAGAGTCTGTATATGTCTTGTATTGTACGACGATCACGTCCGGGACGTTGATCTGGTGCATGCGCCATGCACGTCGGGTCGCGCCAGCCAGCCCGCCGCTGCCTCGCCCGCAGCAGCCATGCCCGCTCTGGCCTCGCGTGCGGCCTCCTCTGCCCCGGCTCCCAGCGGGCCGCCTTCGCCCGGCCCGACACCGCCTGGCTCCCCATCGCCAGGGGCCTCCGTGTTTGGCCCAGCATCGCCGGCCTCTGCGCCACCTGCGCCAGGCTCGGCATCGCCTCCGTTGCCTGCGTCTGGCCCGTTGTCGCCAGCACCACCTGCTGCTGTAGCTCTTCGTCCTCGCACACGCAGTCAGGCTGGAATCGTTCGTCCGAGGGTGCGCACAGATGGGACCATTGCGTGGATTGCTGCTTGCGTGGCCCATGTTGTTGCTGATCCCACAGCCGAGCCCCGCCACTTTGAGGCTGCCCTTGGTATTCCTCACTGGCGCGCTGCGATGGAGTAGGAATTTCAGGCACTACTGAAGAATGATACTTGGCAACTTGTTCCTCCTGTTTCGGGTGTCAATATTATTGATTCCAAGTGGGTTTTGAAGGTTAAGAAGCATGTTGATGATTCTATTGAATGCTACAAGGCACGGTTAGTTGCCAAGGGCTTCAAACAGAGGTATAGTCTTGATTATGAAGACACGTTCATCCCAGTTGTCAAGCCTACTACCATTCGTTTGCTGCTCTCTCTGGCTGTTACTCGCGGATGGTCTCTATGTCAGCTTGATGTGCAGAATGTTTTTCTGCATGGAGTTCTGGAGGAGGAGGTTTATATGCGTCAGCCCCCAGGTTTTGTTGATCCTGCACGTCCTCAGCATCTCTGTCGCCTTGTTAAGGCTCTGTATGGACTTAAGGAGTCTCCTCGTGCGTGGCATGCACGTTTTGGCTTTGTTCTTCGGGCTCAAGGGTTTGTTCCCTCCACTGCTGACACGTCCCTGTTCCTCCTTCAGCGTCCTGAGGTTACGATGTACCTGCTGGTTTATGTTGATGATATCATCCTCATCAGCTCCTCCACTAGTGGAAACAGGGGCTTCGGTTTGGCCCTTCCATCCCGGTTCCCTTACGGACCGGTACCAATCGTGGCACTAGTCCCGGTCATTGGTCCCAGGGCGCCCGCCAGGACCAGTCCCGGTTCGTAGGGGACCTACCGTCCCGGTTCGTGTTACGAACCGGTGACAAAGGGATGCGGGAGGAGGCGACAGAGGTGGGACCAGCCCGGACAATGCACTGTCCCGGTTCTATTTACAGACCGGGACTAATGGAGGGACTTTAGTACCGGTCCTTGTTACGGACCGGGACTAAATATATTCTATATCATCTTCCACCCCCCGACCCGGCCGTGGCCATTTTTTAGCTCCGGGTTCATCTCCATTTTCTTAACCCTTGCTCCTCCCAACCACGAGTTCGGCCCCTATTTTCTCCACCATTTGTCAAGTTTGGCGGCACCTCATCTACCCGACGGTTAGCACTCCGGTGTTCCTTTTTTAGCTCATTTTGGTGCTACTTAGCAAATTTTATTTTTCTAGTGCTAGCAAGGTGTTTGATGAAATGCCTAAGTAAGAGATTTCATTTTTTTTACATGCAATTTTAGCTCAAATTAAAGTATAATGTATTGGGTTTACAGTTGTCCGGTGACCATATTTACCATCGTCGATCGCCCGCGCCATCCCGTCGCCGGCACCTCCTCGGTGAGTCTTGTTTTTATCCCTTTTTAACTTATTGATATACTTTAGATGCATGTATATTATCTTACTTTTTTTATATGTATAGTGTGTCATGGTTTTGATATCCGTCCCCGTCGGTCCTCGTCCGGTCTATAACGATCCGGATGTCGTTGTTGAACCGGAAATTCCAACCGACCCTATCATCGAGTTTTTTGAAAATGAAATTAATGATTTGAAAGCAAAACTGGAAAGAAGTGAAAATCTCCGTCTCCAAACCCTAGAAGAGAAGATGAAATTGGAGCTCCATATTGCCGACATCGTCGATGAGCACAAGATCAAGATGGATGCAATGCGCTTGAAGATTAGAAAAATTAGAAATTATGCCATTCATAAAGAGGCTTGGTATCATTATGGTGTTGGTTCGATAGTTACCATAGTTGTGATTTTTATCGCATTTGTTGTTGGGCTTAAATTCTTTAGATAGTTGTATGTTAGTTTGAACCAATGTATGTTTGTGAGACTATATGTATTACATTTGGTTATTTGCTCTACTTTGGTTTGAATGTGATGAACTTATATATTAATTCACTTTATCACTGTTATATATTGAAGAAATAGTGTTAATGGTTTTTTATATTTTATTTATATAATGCAGATGAGTCAGATGAGTCGGCAATGGATGTACAGTGACCGACGTTATCCCGACTTTATTAATGGCATGCATTATTTTCTCCAAGTGGCTGAGAAAAACAAGCCGCCAAATGGTTTTATTTCATGTCCATGTAGTGTCTGCAAGAATACTCAGGACTACTCTACCTCACAAACCATTCATGTCCACCTGTTGAAGTCCGGTTTCATGACCGGTTATAATTGTTGGACCAAGCATGGAGAAAGAGGAGTTATAATGGAAGACAATGAGGAAGAAGAGGATAATGACAACTATCCTATGTTCACTGATCACGGTGGTACATCAATGGGGGAAGATGAAGCTGAAAAAGAGCCCATTGTTGATGAGCCCGATGATGATCTTCGTCGGGCCATTCTTGATGCGAAGATAAACTGTGGAAGTCAAAACGAGAGGTTGAAGTTGGAGAGAATGTTAGAGGATCACAACAAATTGTTGTACCCAAATTGTGAAGATGGGCAGAAAAAGCTGGGCACCACACTGGAATTGCTGCAATGGAAGGCAGAGGAAGGTACTTCTGACAAGGGATTTGAAAAATTGCTGAAAATAATAAAGAAGATACTTCAAAAAGATAACGTATTGCCCCCCAGTACGTACGAAGCAAAGAATGTTGTCTGCCCACTAGGATTAGAGGTGCAGAAGATACATGCGTGCATCAATGACTGTATCCTCTACCGCGGCGAGGAGTACGAGAATTTGAATGCATGTCCGGTATGCGGTGCATTGAGGTATAAGATCAGGCGAGATGACCCTGGTGAAGTTGAGGACGAGGCGCGCCCCAGGAAGAGAGTTCCTGCGAAGGTGATGTGGTATGCTCCTATAATACCACGGTTGAAACGTTTGTTCCAAACAAAGAGCATGCCAAGTTGTTGCGATGGCACAAGGAAGACCGTAAGAAAGACGTGATGCTCAGACACCCTGCTGATGGGTCGCAGTGGAGAAAAATTGACAGAGAGTTTCCGACATTTGCAGATGACGCAAGAAACTTAAGATTTGGTCTAAGTACAGATGGCTTTAATCCCTTTGGAGAGCAGAGCTCCAGTCATAGCACCTGGCCTGTGACTCTATGCATCTATAACCTTCCTCCTTGGTTGTGCATGAAGCGGAAGTTCATTATGATGCCAGTACTCATCCAAGGCCCGAAGCAACCCGGCAACGACATTGATGTGTACCTGAGGCCATTAGTTGAAGAACTTTTACAATTGTGGCGCGAAGAAGGTATACGTGTTTGGGATGAGCATAAACAAGATGAATTTGACCTACGAGCATTGCTGTTCGTGACCATCAATGATTGGCCAGCTCTTAGTAACATATCAGGACAGTCAAACAAGGGATACAATGCATGCACACACTGTTTAGGTGATACTGAAAGTATATATCTGGGAAACAAGAATGTGTACCTGGGGCATCGTCGGTTTCTTCCGGAAAGGCACAACGTAAGAAGGAAAGGCAAGCATTTCAAAGGTTTGCCAGATCACCGGCCAAAGCCTAGACGGCCTACTGGGGATGTTATATATGATATGGTAAAGGATTTAAAAGTAATCTTTGGAAAGGGTCTTGGCGGACAATCTGTTCCAAATGATGCTGACGGACACGTGCCGATGTGGAAGAAGAAATCTATATTCTGGGAGTTACCCTATTGGAAAATCCTAGAGGTTCAGTCTGCAATCGACGTGATGCACGTGACGAAAAATCTCTGCGTGAACCTACTAAACTTCTTGGGCGTGTATGGGAAGACGAAAAATACACCGGAATCACGGCTGGACCAGCAACATTTGCACGAACGAGACAACCTGAATGCAGAGAAGTATCAAGGTCCTGCCAGCTACGCTCTTACCAAAGAAGAGAAGAAGATCTTTTTTGAAGTACTAAACAGTATCAAGGTCCCGTCAGGCTTCTCGTCGAATATAAAGGGAATAATTAACATGACAGAGTTGAAGTTTCAGAACCTAAAGTCTCATGACTGCCACGTGATTATGACACAATTACTTCCGATTGCACTGAGGGGGCTCCTGCCGGAAAATGTTCGAGTACCCATTGTTAAGCTATGTGCATTCCTCAATGCAATTTCTCAGAAGGTCATCAATCCAGTAACTCTGCCGGATTTACAGAAGGAAGTGGTCCTATGTCTTGTCAGCTTCGAGTTGGTGTTCCCACCCTCCTTCTTCAATATTATGACGCACCTCATAGTTCATCTAGTCGAAGAGATTTTCGTTCTCGGTCCCGTATTTCTACACAACATGTTCCCCTTTGAGAGGTTCATGGGAGTCCTAAAGAAGTACGTTCATAACCGTGCTAGGCCAGAAGGAAGCATATCCAAGGGCTATGGAACAGAGGAGGTCATTGAGTTTGTGTTGATTTTATTCCTGACCTCAAGGCAATCGGGGTTCCTCAATCACGCTATGAGGGGAGACTGCGGGGAAAAGGCACGCTGGGAAAGAAAGCAATAATATGTATGGACGGGCATTCTTATAGTCAAGCACACTACACGGTTCTACATAATTCCAGCTTGGTGGCTCCGTATATCTAGGAACATAAGAATATTCTACGTTTGAACTTCCCAGAGCAATCTAAATATTGGATTGATGAAGAACACGTGAAGAATTTCGGAGGTTGGTTGCGAACACGTCTCTTTAATGACAGCACTGTTGGAGAACAGCTATACTTGTTGGCCAATGCACCATCTTCGACTATATTGACTTATCAAGGGTATGAGATAAATGGAAATACATTTTACACGGCCAATCAAGATAAAAAGAGCACCAACCAAAACAGTGGTATCCGCTTTGATGCAACAAACAGCAATGGGCAAAAGGACACATATTATGGTTACATAGAGGAGATATGGGAACTTGAATATGGACCATTTTTTAAAGTCCCATTGTTCAAGTGCAAATGGTTCAACCTGACAGGCGGGGTACATGTAGACCCGAAGTACGGAATAACTACAGTGGATATGCAGAATCTTGGATACGACACCGAACCATTCGTCCTAGCCAGTGAAGTGGCTCAGGTTTTCTATGTGAAGGACATGTCTAGCAGACCGAAGAAAAGAAAAGATAAGCAAGCACTGAATGCATCGTACGACGTCGAGCCAAAGCGCCACATAGTTCTTTCAGGGAAAAGAAACATCGTGGGAGTGGAGGACAAGACAGACATGTCAGAAGATTACAATAAGTTTGATGAAATTCCCCCCTTCACAGTGAAAATTGACCCAACCATCGCGTTGAATGATGAAGATTGTCCATGGATACGACGCGATAAGAAGAAAAAATGACAGACACGAAGAAGTGTTGAATGATGTTGATGTATTGTGGTCATTTGTAATAATGTATGAGATATTTATTTATCCTAACTTGTTCTATACATATGTGTAATAATTGGTAGAATTTTGTTTTGACTGTTAAAAAGTTGAGGGTTTTTCATTAAATATTTAAAATATTAAATATATTTATCCTAACCTCGGATTTTATTAGTACAACGGTTTTACTCAACTCATCTATTTAAATGTTTAATATGTATAACATATTCATATTTACATTTGGAAACATGTAAAGTTTATAAAATATGAACATTTGAAAATGAAGAAAAAAATACAAACGGCCGTTTAGTCCCGGTCCGTGGCTACAACCGGGACTAAAGGCCATTTTCGGGCCGCTGCGGAACTTAGCGCGCCAAAAAGCCCACCTTTAGTCCCGGTCCGTGACACCAACCGGGACTATAGGGGTCTTTAGTCCCGGTTGCTGTCACGGACCGGGACTAAAGGCCGATTTGAGCCTACTTGGTCCCTCTCCGCGGATTTCTTCCCCATTTTTGCCGCCAGGCCCAAGACGCAGACGCCTCCGGGCTCCTCTCACGCGACGACGCCGCCAGGCTGCCAAAATCTGGCCGCCGCCGCCGCCGCCGTCGCTCGCGTCCCTCTTCCTCGCCGCCGTCCCCCGCGCGCTCCGCCTAAGGTACGGCCCTCTCAAACTCTAGATCGGCGGCGGCGGTGGTCCGATGGCACGAACCCTAGCTAGAATCGGCGGCGGCGGTGGTCCGGTGACCTTAAATCGGCGGCGGGGACAGTTCGTAGATCGGAAATAAACTTTATTACATTGCTAGGGGTTCATTACATTTACTTAGGGGGGGAGGGGGAGGTCCTAGCTAGTCCTCGTCGCCCTCCTCGTCGGAGAGGACGACGTACGGTGGCGCCTCCCACAGATGCGCCGGCGGCTGCTGCTGCTGCTCCATGGGGACGTCCCGCGGCGGCGTCCCTGGCTCCTCCAGGATGGCGTCCTGGGGCGGCGGCGGCGGCGGCAGCTGGGGCACAGTCGTGAATACCCACGACTGCCCGAACAGCTCCGGTGGGAATCCCACCGGCTCCTGGTACTCCTCCGGCGGGTCGTAGGCCTCCTCCTCCTGGGCGAGGGCCTGCACCCAGTCCAGCCCCGGCTGTCCCCGTGGCGGAGGCGGGGGTGGAGGCGGTCCCTGCGGCGGCAGACCGTGCGGCGGCGGCGGCGGCAGTGCGTCCTGCACCACCATCTCCCAGCGGCGGCGCTCGTCGTCGACGAAGGCCTGCCGGGACGCCGCCATGGCTGCCTTCAAGGCGTCGTCGATGTCGTCGTCCTCGTCCATGGGGGCGGCCTCGCCGTCGGAGTCGACCTCCAACATTGGTCGACGTCGTCCATCCCCTCCGGGAGCGCCGGGTACTCCGTGCGCTCCACCGGCGGCACCGGGGCCGGCGCGAAGTAGCTCCGGCGGCGCTCGTCGTGCTCCTCCCGGAACCATTGGTCCCAGTAGGGGGAGCCCGGCGCGTACGCCGGGTCGTCGAGGAGGTGATTGGGGAGGAGGCTGCGCCGGCGTGCGATCTCCACCGCCCTGGCCGTGGGGTCGGTCGGGATCGGCGGCACCGGAATCCGCTGCGGATTCAGGTGCCAGTTGTCCGGGAGGTGGACGTCCGGCCAGCGCACCGGGATGGCGTTCTCCCAGTGCCACTGCGCCTCCTCCACCCGGACGTACCGGCGGTAGCGCGGCGTCGGCTTCTTCTTCTTGGCGGCCGGCGGGCCGGCCTGCGGACCGGCACGATGCGGGTCCGCGCCGACGATGCGCACTCCGCGCGGCGCCGACGATGGCGGTGGTGGAGGAGGAGCAAGGGGAGGCAGTCCAGCGCCCCGGCGACGGCCGGAGCGGCCAGAGCCCGAGCCGCTGGACTCGGACTGGTGCTTGCCGCCTGGCCACCACCGCTTCGACATTGCTCCGGCGAGGGCGAGGGGCGAGGGCTAGGGCTAGGACTAGGGCTAGGGCTCGATGGAGTGTGGGGAGGGCGGCGGGGCTAGCTGTGTGAGGTCGCCATCGCGTACGGCCGGGGTTTAAAAAGGACGGGGGCCGCGTCCACCGTGGCCAGCATTGACTGCGGGACGGGAAGCCGAGGAGGCCGTCCAGTCGCTGGCAGGTGGGCCAGGAGCATTGACTGCGGGGCTCGGACGGTTGGGTGGCGGGGGAGACGAGGGAACGTGGCGGCCGGGCGGCGGTTCCCACGCGCGACGTGGCCGAGTGGGCTGACCGCGCGGCGGTTGGGTGGCGGGGTGGCCGGGTCGCTGGCTGGTGGGCCAGCTTTGACCACGCGCTACTGGCCAGTGGGTGGACGCGGGGGCTGGATTTTTCTAAGGGACCAGCCGCTACTGGCCAGGTGCCGGGCAGGGTGCTGATTTTTCTAAAGGACCAGCCGCTAGCAGGGTGCCTGGCCCTATTTTTTTTTCAGGACCAAGGGCTGTCATTTTATGTGACAAGTTGCACAATGCCACCCCTAATTATTTTGGGGTGTCATTTATGTGTAATTCTATGTCAAAAAAATTACAAACACATATAATTGATTGCAGGTACATTGAGCTATGGCGGACATTCCCTTAATTAGAGACGAGGAGCATGAAGATAAAATGCAACGAATAATCTATGCGAGTGCCCGTGAAGAAGGCGGTGGAGATGATGATGGACAACAAGGCGGTGGAGAAGATGATGGACGACAAGGCGATGAAGATGATGATTTCAGCTCACAATTTCTGAACGACTGCGGTGAGGGACTCCAGTTTGACGATGAAGCGCCCTTAACGACAAACTCCGGCGAGGTATATACATATATTATATAGGCTGACAATTGATCGATCGATCATGTATATATATGCATTTGTTAATTGCACGTGTTAATTAACGATTCATTTTCCAGCCGGCTGGATCGAGCAAATCTGTAAATAATGTTCCTCCTCGAGGCCTGACGAAGAGGATGGCCAGCGATGCTCCGAGGCTAACGATAGAGGAAGTTTCTCAGAGTGGCGAACCGCTGGCACCCATAGCGACCTGTCGTAAATTTGTAAATCAAGCTGGAGTCATTGTTAGGGACATTCTCCCGATCACCATTGCAGAATGGCATAAGCCGAAGGGTGTGGATGAGGATGATGCTTCTTATGTCCCTGATCATACGAAAGAATTGCTTTTCGATACGCTCATGATACATTTCAACATACCAGAAGGCAAGACGGAGAAAGTGAAGGAGTGGACTCTTAAGAAGATGGCCACACAATTCCAGAGCTGGAAGAAAACACTATGGAGAAAGTATGAAGATGAAGATCCAGCTAATTTCACCGGAGCACTCGAGAAGATAAAACATTCCTGGCCCGCATTCAAGGCGTACAAGAATTCCTCTACTGCCGTGGCTCGATCGGTCGTAAATAAGAGAAATGCTGGGAAGAAGGAATACCACCATAGGTTGGGTACAGGTGGCTACAAGTCTGCCATTCCAAATGGTTAGCCTTTGAAGCGGAACTGGTTGCTAAAGG
>QRDG01000451.1:1298286-1449010 GCA_012064385.1 Puccinellia tenuiflora | reverse complement strand
TTTCCTGGTAGTGAGAAGGAGTTAGACCGTTTATCAGAATTGGAGCGCATGGTTTTCCGGACTGCGCTGTCAGATTGACTCAATCAGCCAGCACCGGGCACCTGATCAACAGCAGCAACAAGTCGACGTCGTCCAAGAACCGCGAAGAAGCAGCGTGGGTTCCACGCCGCTACAAGTATTCTGCCGCAATAATAGAACAGCCGGCAGCTCACTACCCCGTGGATGATATCACGGAGAAGACGGAGTGTGAGCTTCATATGTTAATGAAGAACATATCCTTCAAGGTGGCGGTCGGCTATGCGTTACCAAACGAACCTGGAGCAAGCTACCATCTTGGTCAGATTCCAGCTGGCTATGCTCGTGTCGGGGTGGATGCTATTATACCGGGATTTGAGGCACTTGAGCTTGACTATCCTGGAGGTGACGATGAGACGACACTGGGGACAAGTCAAGCACGGTTTCGTTCTATGGAACAAGAATACACATCGTGCTTCCAGGCTCAGCACCAAGGCCACCGACTCCTCCAAGTAGAAGTCCACCACCTACAAGTCCACCCTTCCTACCCCAGAGGGACCCCAGCGCGAGTCCGTCTCCATCTCCAGCTACACCAGTACGGTCTCCATCTCCAGCTACACCAGCACGGTCTCCATCTTCAGAGCCAGTCCAGCGGTCTCCATCTCCAAAGCCAGTCCAGCGGTCTCCATCTCCAGAGCCAGTCCAGCGGTCTCCGCCTTATAAGTGGTTTGATGCGAAGAGGGCCGTTAATGGTTCGCCTCCTAAGAAGAGACAGAAAAAGCCGCGAAAAGTGAAGACTCCTGAGAAGTTACCTTACGAGAGGACTGTCGAGGAATCCGAAGCCATCAGGAGGGCCGAGGTTACAGCCCATTTTACAAAGAAACCGCCCCCGGAAGAACTACCCAGCATCAAAGGGCTTCCTCGTGACAAACTACATCACACTATTAGGTGCTTATACAACCCTCCACCAAGGCCGTCATCAGACTATGAGCGCTCTATTGAAAAGTCATACGACTCGGTGTTGGAGAACCGGAAATGCGGGAAACAGATAGCCCAGCTGGGACAACAAGCTACGCAATCGCTCCCTCCGCTTAAGGTACTTACCGACAAAGACGCCCACCGTATGGTACCTCAGGGAAGTGTCCGCCACTTCCCTGAGGAACCTTATAGGGTGCCTTATCAATATGTTCAAGGCAAGTCTTTGGTCACAACTGAGGTGGTCAAGTTACTACCAACAAGGATGCGTCAGTTGAATTCATGGTACATGAAAGTCGCAAAGAAAGGTATAATAGGTATCATGGCAAAAGTTAGAAAGGAGGAACACTTCTACGATGACTACGGTGTGCAAATTGATTTCTCCGAACTTTTCCAATTATACAATGGTTTACCCCTCGATAAAGCAATCATCAGTATCTTTTGTCTGTAAGTTATTATTTTTGTAATTTAATTAAGTCTTTATATATATATATATAGCTCACAGCACATTCTAATTTTGGTACGCTATTTGTGCAGAAAGAAGATGATCGACTACAAAAGGGAAATAATAAACCGGTGGAGATTGGTTTCATGTACCCTAATGTTATTCATGAAGTGAGCATAAGGGAGAAACCACAAGTTGTAAAGGGAGTAATGATAGAGGCTTTCAAGCGACACCAAGACAAAAAAGAAATATTTCTTCCTTACAACTTCAGGTAAGTGTTACTAATTGCTTGTACACATTCTATTTTTGCTCACCCGGTATCTTAAGTCTAATTGATGAGTTATATGCGCATGCCTCTGTATGTAAATTTGCAGCTACTACTTTATTCTCGTGGTCATTAGATATCATCAGGGAATAATTGAAGTCTACGACTCATTAAGGAGAGACCCTAGAGAGTACAAGAGCTTGTTTGATGTCATGAAAGAGTAATTTAAATTCTTATCACATTACTATACCGACCTCTCTTTCATTCATTTCGTGATATCAAGTAATTAATTAATAACAGATGTTTTGTTCTTTCTTTGTCGAGTAGAGCATGGCAGACATTCGTCAAGGAAGTACCCGGTAAATGGCACGAGAAGCTGGTATGGACTCTGAACCAAGTAAGTAGTACTATACCTATATCCATGAATTAATGTAGTTTGCAAT
Organism: Puccinellia tenuiflora; assembly: GCA_012064385.1. Taxonomy (NCBI): domain Eukaryota; kingdom Viridiplantae; phylum Streptophyta; class Magnoliopsida; order Poales; family Poaceae; genus Puccinellia; species Puccinellia tenuiflora. The sequence continues at coordinate 1,446,867 of QRDG01000451.1, read as the reverse complement.
ACCATTACCAAACTTAATGTGTTGAATTCTATTCTCGAACAGTGGTGTCTGGAACAGCCAAAAGGGACCCTCTTATGTGGGTACTACGTTTGCGAGTACATTCATAGGATGACTTATGAAAAATTCGAAAATCGAAGAAACGCAGAGGTACGTAATTATACATTGTTCACAAATTTTTTTTGACAAAATAATATGCATATCAATTGTGTGGAGTTTCATTCATAATTGTTTAATTTTCTCCTTCTTTTAAAGATTGTAAGGAAGCGGGCCGGCCTCCTACTAGATGACCGTATAAGAGCAATTGGGGAGGAGCTGGCGGGATTTCTTCTTGATGATGTCATACCTGAAAATTCAGAGCACTATTATCTACATATATAAATGTACTATGATTTCATGCATGTATAATTAATGCATTTGAGTACTTTGTGTACGGAAACGTGACGACAAATTCATGTGTTACAATTAATTTGTAAGTGTGTTATATATATGCATCAACGTGTGATCATAGTACAATATAATTTATATCGACGTATCGACGTGTTTCCGAAACTATCCAAAACCCCGGCACTAAACACACACGACACCCGGTCCGTGCAATTCTGAAAAAAATTATAAAAGAAAAAAAAAAGGCCTAACGGTAGTCCCGGTCCGTAACACGGACCGGGACTAAAGACATCCAGCCCGCGGGCTCGCCCGTGGCCACGTGGGAGGCACTCTAATCCCGGTTCGTAGCCAACCGGGACTATAGGGGGGGGGGGGGGGGGGGGGGGGCTCTAGTCCCGATTTGGTAGTCCGGGTTGCCCAGCCGGGACTAGAGGCCGTCTGGAACCGGGACTACTGCCCCGTTTTCCACTAGTGTTATCTCGCCCGGTTACCCAATCCTTGGTCCAGACCAACCACCCGGACGCATAGAGAGCTTTGAGGGGTCCGTGGGAGATGCTTAAATACATTCAAATTAGAGTGTACATAAAGCTATATCTAGCTAGTAGACCGTGTGTTGAAAAACATGAGCCAGCTAGCTAGTGTAAGCGAGGCTGCTAAGAGTCTAAGAGAGTTTGGCAAGTAATTTCTCTCGTGTGAATGGTGACTAGAAGGAAACCGTTCCAAGTTCCAACTGTGTTGGATTTGTGGAATCATCGTAGTATATGCTCGATTCCTTGCTCCTTAATTAATCAGTGATTACTGAAATATACCTTATTATGCAAGCACTTCACGCGTGCGTGAATGCATCATGAAATTAAGATCAAGGTCATTGCATTGCACCTGGAGTGAATTAGAACAAAATAGTCCAAAACGCAGAGGTCTTCCCCGCAAAATTAAAACAAAATAGATATGTGTGGATTATTATCAAGAGGTAAGACACAAAGATGGTGCAACATGTTTTGCTTAGTTACACACATTACACACGAACTTCTTCTCTGTCAAATAATTTTGCTGATGATCATCGCACATTGATTACCGCTAGTCTCAGTTTGCAGCACATCACAGTGAACCGATCATACATACTACATGCATGATGCATGATGCTTCTATTCGATCAACTTAATAATTTCGGCATACATGACGTTCCATGGAGTTTCTTTTGAGAATTTCGGCATACTAATATTTCTAAGATTCAACATATCATCCATACTATTTACACAAATCCTAAGACGTACAAATATACACCGATCGACTTCAAAGAACAAATTATAAAATAATGCTAGTACACAATTCAATTTTTACAGGCATGCCTAATCCTATAGCCTGCACCTGTACACACATAGCTATCTAGCTAGCTAGCTACGATTCCGCTTTGCTGCATTTTCGGTAGCATCCGCGGCAGCTTCCTCCGCCGCTATCCGCCGGTGCACCCTCTCGATGTACTCAGCCGCGGCCGCATCGATGCCGACCAGCTTCCGCGCTCCGGCGGCGGCGCCGGCGCCGTGCAACCTCGCCGCCGCCGTGGTCGTCGTCTTGCTTCCCCCCGCGTCGATCTTGTCCACCCTCTCGACGCGGATTTCTCCGGCACCCGACATGTCTAGCTAGCAGTGTAGGTTGAGCTTTTGCTTTGATCGATCTGGACTGAATGAATATGATCGTCGAGGCTGGTGAGTCAGCGGGGTATTTATAGAGCCTCCGTGCACGCGGTGGCGTTGTTTCCAAGCAAGAAGGAAGAAGAAGTCTTGTACATGCATCAGTTGATGTACTACTTTTTCCAACCTGTGTTTCAGTTGATGTACTACTTTTTCCAAGTCGTTTCAAGATACTCTCACTGGTAATTTACACAACGAAAAATCTGTCACTCATGAAATATTGAAATGTGAACTGAAAATAAGGGGTCGGTCGCATCTACCTGCGCTACGCGCATAAGAAATGTGATTTACATTTCCGCCGACCAAAACAAATAAGCATACATACCTGCTGATCTGCCTTAATAGCTAAGCTAAGATGGTATACTAGCACGGCACTGCTAAGCCAAGCTTCTAGAGTTCTAGTCGGACATTAACCACAACATCATGCATGCAGAGGTCGATCAGTCGTCCTCTAGTTGTCAGTCTTTTTTGTACAGACCACAAAAAAAAGCCATTTCATTTTGAAACTTTACACAAATATTGAAAACTTATATATATGTTAGTCTCCAATTTTTTCACAGATTGTTTTGCTATTTTTTTAAACTAGTAATCAAGCACGTGCTATGCATGTTGAACACCAAATAAAAAACCTCCAAAAACTTACCGGACTGCGTAATCCTACTCTCAATAGCACTTGTTTATCGAATCAGCAGCTACCTACAGTGGCGGACCTTGACCAACATTGTAGGAGGGGCAAAATGACATTACATGGCAGCCGAGGGGGGCAATTTGAAATTTTGTGTATTTTGTATGGTAAAAAATGATAAATACAAAATAATATTATACAAATTGTAATTGAGTTGGGGGGGCCATGGCCCCTTTTGGCCTCCACTAAGGTCCGCCACTGGCTACCTAGTTGTTGTAGCTCATCGTAGACCGGGGTGTAACGGACAAGGGAGATGGTCGTTTGATCTCATTGGAATTGGAATATTATCAAGAGAGTGTGTCTGTGTCAACCGGAATTACAAATCACCAGCAAAATAATGCAAATAGTAGATAAATAGAAGAGAGTTATGTTATATGCTGACACTGGAGATAAAACAACGATTTGATGTTAGAAACGAAGATTAATTGCATAGTAACTGTTGCAGGTGTTAAGCTGACACAGTCGAATCGGTAAATATTTAACAACTCGCTAAAGCCCTCTTCTGAACATCAGTGTGAGCTGGCCCCAAAGTCACCTTGTTATCCGGTGTTAAACTCTCTCATGGAATGAACATAGCCCTACTACATGGACTTTTTTTTGAAGGACCTACTACATGGACTTTGTGGTGCCTGTTGAGGAGATGCAGATCAGATGTCCTATGCATTGCAGCACTTCGACAATAACTTCCGGCCGGTTAAATCCATCAGCACTTCGACAGTGCAGCAATACATAATCAAAAGCTCAATCTATGCATTGACTGATCACTGATGCAAACAAAACAATCAACCATAGGTTGTCCTCCATACCATGAGGGGGTGTATAACAATCCTACCTCCTAATCCCTCCGTGGAGAGGCCAGCTTGAATATATAAAAATCTCCGCGTTGTAAACCAGCAAGCATCTCTTAGAAAATAATAAAACTAATTGGGATTTTGTGCTACCATGTGAAGAATGCATGGTTCTTCCAAGAAAAAGAACAAATCTAAGAGCATATGAAAGATCAAACTAAATTTACGTACGTAGCATAGACAAGAGTTTCCTGAGTCATCTGAAAATTCGTGACGCATTGGGTCGAGCACATTGTAGGCATTATACAAGCGGTTGCTGTTTGTGCTAGCGGGAAGTTGAGGAGCAGGTGTAGCTCAAATGAGGATGACGACGCCTCCATCGGCGGCAGCGAGGGCGTCCTACCCGCAGTTGGTGAACGCCTGCGCTAGAGGTCTCGCGTGGGGAACCTGGCGTCGTCGGGGGAGCGGGTGCTGCACCTTCGCGCGGCCGGCGAACGGGCGTGGGCCGGGCGATCGCGGCGATACGGTGATTGGCCCCGTGGTCAGCGCCGGGGTCATGCGCGAGTTGTGGAGATAATCAGCGAAGATAACACGGATTACGTTGTGCTGCTAAATATGGATCTAATTCCGGCCACGAAGGACGGAGGTAATTACGGAAATGATAACGTGTATGAGAATTAAGCGGATCGGGGATTGCGAAACCAGATGGCGAAAACTTTCGTCCGGCAGAGCATCGTCTGCCCAATTTAATTGCTGAGTACACCCAGGGCATCCGATTAGGTTAATCCAAGCTATTAGATCTGTTTAAGTGGGATAATCTAACGGTGCTAATAAGCCCTGTGTACACACAATGGATGATCATAGGAAAGAATATGTTTACTCTTTTATAAGTAGTATAGATAACAGGAGCATGTATTGATCAGGAGCCAAAACTCCTCTCCCCAACGAATTCTCAAAACAAAAAACAACGAGACGGACATAGCACTCGAATGTGCGACATCCAGGACGGGTCCAGACTCAGCACTACCAACGAACCACATCTCACCAGCATGACATACTAGAGATGCATTCGCTATGTGTGTATAGCTATGTTTAAATTAAAAAAATCGGGATTTTTTTTATCCGCTAAGGCTTTTTACTGAGAGTGTTCGGGATTTTCGGTTACCATCAGGTAACCGCCCGGTTACCCAATCCTTGTTCCAGACTAACCACCGGGACGCATAGAGAGCTTTGAGGGGTCGTGGGAGATGCTTAAATACATTCAAATTAGAGTATACATAAAGCTATATCTAACTACTAGACCGTGTTGAAAAACATGAGCCAGCTAGCTAGTGTCAGCGAGGCTGCAGCGAGTCTAAGAGATCGAGTTTGGCAATTAATTTCTCTCGTGTGAATGGTGACCAGAAGGAAACTGTTCCAAGTTCCAACTGTGTTGGCTTTGTGGAATCATCGTACTAGTAGTAGTATATATTCTCGATTCCTTGCTCCTTAATTAATCAATGACTACTGAAATATACCGCATGCAAGCACTTCACGCGTGAATGCATCATGTAATTAAGATCATCGACCTCGTCACAACTCACAACTGTATGGATTTCACGCGGCAAAAGATTACATTGTTAGAATTACACACGTATACCTTTATCTATACTAGTAGGACAGTATTTGTAATATGTCTACACTATATAATAAAGAGATCCCTACCCGTAGAGGCACCACCACGGGACAGCACAATATTTTCCCTTTACGTCCCTACACTATGTAATATGTCTACACTATATAATAAAGAGATCGTCCTCTGAACGTCTTTGCAGCACTGATGGTGATCCACTCTCTTCTGAGGAGACTACTCAATATCGTAGCATTGTTGGTGGTCTTCAGTATCTTACTGTGACATGACCTGACTTGTCATTTGTTGTCAACAAGGTGTGTCAGTACCTTCATGAGCCCCGTACACCTCACTGGTCTGCAGTCAAGCGCATTTTGCGCTATGTTCGCCACACCTTTGACAGTGGTTTGCAGCTTCGGTCCTCCTCCTCTACACTGCTTTCAGCTTTTTTAGATGCAGGCTGGGCTGGCAGTATGGATGACCGGCGATCCACGGGGGGCTATGATGTCTTTTATGGAGGAAATTTGATCGCCTGGAGTGCTCGCAAGCAGTCTACAGTCTCCAGGTCGAGCACTGAATCAGAGTACAAGGCTCTTGCTAATGCTATAGCTGAGCTTGTCTGGGTACAGTCATTACTGAAGGAACTTGGTGTTGTTCAAGCACAACCTCCAGTATTGTGGTGTGATAATATTGGTCCTACATATTTTTCATCCAACCCGGTCTTTCATGCACGGACAAAGCACATTGAAGTTGATTTTCACTTTGTTCGTGAACGTGTGTCACAAAAGCAACTGCAGATTCGATTCATATCTTCAAAGGATCAAATTGCTGACATCTTTACTAAGCCATTTCCTTTACCGTTGTATGAGCGTTGTAAGCGCAATCTCAATCTTTCACTAGCTGAGATTGAGGGAGGGTGTTAGAATTACACACGTATACCTTTATGTATACTAGTAGGACATTATTTGTAATATGTCTACACTATATAATAAAGAGATCCCTACCCGTGGAGGCACCACGGGACGGCACAATATTTTCCCTTTACGTTTTTGAAGGATTGCAAAGGATCGGGCGGCTTGATTAGCTCGCCTCGTCCTGGTCTCTATTTATATATGAAGAGTACATGTACAGATACAATTACAAGACCTCAATAATACGTAAATGACTAGGACTTGATGCCTTGTCATGTGCTCCAAGATAGGCCACGTCCGGTTCCTTCTCCATGTCTGTTTCCTTCTCTAACACGCCCCCGTAGTATGAACCGTGGAGAGAATCGACGTGAAGACTGGAGCGAAACTCCTTAAACAGTATAGTAGGCAGCCCCTTAGTGAATATATCAGCGAACTGTGAGGTCGACGGTACATGTAGAACTTGGACAGCACCAAGAGCAACTTTCTCGCGAACAAAGTGGATGTCCAGCTCAATATGTTTGGTGCGCCGATGATGAACTGGATTGGCCGACAAATATACGGCACTGACATTGTCGCAATAGACAATTGTCGCAGTGTCGATGGGTCGGTGTAACTCCTGCATAAGCTGTCGAACCCAGCAAGACTCGGCGACGGCGGTAGCAACATCACGATATTCAGCCTCGGCACTGGAGCGAGACACTGTCGTTTGAAGACGTGAAGACCAGCTAATCAGATTATCCCCAAGATACATACAGAACCCTGACGTGGAGCGTCTGGTGTCCGGGCAACCTGCCTATGGATGGCAATGGGTACCCGAAACCCGCAAACCCGACGGGTACCTGCCTTAAATGGGGAGGGTTTGGCTTAGAACAAAACCCGCGGGGCTGATTATTGGTAAAACTCCAGACCCGTCGGGTCTAGCGGAGGCGGGTATGGGGGTGCCAAACCCGTACCCTCTAACCCGCATACCCGGCTATGATAGGTGGACCCTACATGTCAGTGTCCAAATCCAAAGGGAAACCCTAACCAAGTAAATCCCCAGCCCCACGCACGCGGCACAACCCCCACGATTTGTTTTCCTCTCCCTTCCCCGAGTCCCCGTGAGGTCGAGACGCTCCCATGGCGTCATGGCTCCTGCGCCGCCTCTCCTGCATCCCCGCACATGCTGCCCCGCCGTCGAAGCTCCTGTGCCTGCTGCTGCGCCCCCGCTCCCGCGCGCCTGCTGCTGCGCCGCCGCCGCCACATCTGCAGTCCCGCGCTGCCGGCCGCTGCTCCTGCGCCCCCGCTCGTGCAGTCCACGCTCCACTCCACGATCCCACTCCACTCCTGCACCGCCGCACGGCCTCGTCCTCGACGCTGTCCTGCGTGTCCCCATCGACCTCCAGCACGGTCTCGTCGGCGTTCTGCACTGCCGCTCGCCGCCCCTGTCCTCCTCTCTCGCGGGTCCCCGTCGGGTCCCGCAAACCTGACGGGTCGCGGGTCTGGTTGGGAAAAGGACCCGGCGGCGGGTATGGAGGCGGGTGGCGGTGCCGAGGAGAGGTGGCAGGGGCGGGTATGGGGGGGTCGGACCCGGCCCCGAACCCGGCGGGTGCCATCCATAAACCTGCCCAATCGGCATCCGAGTAGGCAACAAGAGAATGAGAGGAAGAAGGATGAAGAGTGAGGCCATAATGAAGAGTACCTTTGAGATAGCGAAGGATACGCTTAATGAGAGAAAAATGTGGATCTCGAGGATCATGCATATGGAGTGATACTTGTTGGACAACATACGAAATATCAGGAAGAGTGAGAGTGGCATATTGAAGAGCACCTGCTAGACTACGATAGAGGGAAGGATCAGAAAATGGTGGCCCGGCATTAGAAGAGAGTTTGGACTTTGTATCAATGGGTGTGAGAACAGGATGACAATCACGCATGCCGGCACGAGAAAGTATATCAAGAATATATTGGTGTTGAGATAGGTGAAGGCCCGAAGGTGTACGTGTAACAGATATACCAAGGAAATGATGTAGAGGACCGAGATCCTTCATGGCAAACTCACGACTGAGGGTGGTGGTTATTTTGGTTAGGAGAGCGGAAGTGGAGGTTGTGAGAATGATATCATCGACATACAGGAGGAGATAAGCAACATCACTACCATGGCGAAAGATGAACAAAGAAGCATCAGATTTTGACTCAACAAAGCCAATAGAACGAGCAAAGGAGGAGAACCGATGAAACCATGCGTGCGGTGCTTGTTTAAGACCATAGAGAGATTTGAGAAGACGACATACATGATTGGGGTGTTGAGGGTCAATAAACCCGGAGAGTTGTTGGCTATAGACAACTTCGTCAAGATGGCCATGAAGGAATGCGTTTTTGACGTCGAGTTGATGAACCAATTTTTCGACAAGGATAGAGAAAGAACGATACGAATGGTAGCTGGTTTAACTACCAGACTGAAGGTCTCATCATAATCAATGCCAGGCTGATGGGAGAAGCCACAAACAACCCAGCGAGCCTTGTGACGAGCAAGAGAGCCATCAGAGTTGAATTTGTGTCGGAAGATCCATTTACCACTGACAATGTTGGCGCCGGGGGGTGGAGGAACGAGAGTCCAAGTGTGATTGAGAGTGAGGGCATCAAACTCCTCTTGCATGGCGTGGTGCCAGTTTGGATCACGAAGGGCGGTGAGATAATTATGAGGCAGCGGTGAGGAGACGATGGCAGAAAGGTTTAAACGGGGACAAGGACCCGGGAGGCGGCCGGTAACAAAACGTGTACGATGGACAGGTTGTTCGGGAATAGGAGAAGGGTTTGGTGATGCGGTCGAGGAGGCTGGTGAGCTAGGGTCAGGCGAGGTAGGCGCAGAAGATGGTGGATTGGGCGCGGCAGGCGAGGGAGGCGGGTAGAGATGCGGTTCTGCCACAGGAGGAGAGGGAGGCGTGGCAGGCTACCGTGAGCCATCGGCAGGCTGCCGTGAGCCTGCGACAGGCAAATTTGCTGCCACGGCAGGAAAGATGATGGGTGGTGGGTCAAAAAATTCTGGCGAAGCAGGTTTAGGAGGGACTACAACAGGTGCATAGGGAAACGTGTTTTCATCAAAAACAACGTGACGAGAGATGATAATACGTCGAGTGGAGAGGTCTAGACAACGATAGCCTTTGTGTCGTGTAGGGTAGCCAAGGAAGATGCATCTAGTCGAGCGGGCAGAAAATTTGTTCTGGGAGGTGGAAGTGGTGTTGGGATAGCAAAGGCAACCAAAAACACGAAGTGTGTCATATGGTGGTGTGCAACCTAGAAGAAGCTCATAAGGGGTAGTAAGAGATTTGGCGTTGGTAGGGCGAATATTAATAAGAAAAGTGGCGGTGTGAAGAGCTTCGGCCCAGAGAGAGGGTGGCATGGATGCTTGAAAGAGTAGGGTGCGGATAACATTATTGGTGGTGCGAATAGCCCGCTCAGCTTTGCCATTTTGCTGGGATGTGTGAGGACAAGAGAAATGAAACAAGGTACCATGGTTGGTGAAGTAGGAGTGGACGTTGGTGTTGTCAAATTCACAGCCGTTGTCACATTGTATGGCGAGTATAGGGAGATTGAATTGAGTGCGAGCATAGGCATGAAAAGCAAGAAAGGTGGCATAAACGTCAGATTTTTTATGAAGTGGAAAGGTCCAGAAGTAGTGTGTATAATCATCAACAATAATTAGATAATAGCAAAAACCAGAAGTACTAGGTATTGGAGATGTCCACAAATCACAATGTATCAACTGAAAAGGTTTAACACTAAGAGACTGTGATGGATAAAACGGGAGACGAACATGGCGACCTAATTGACAAGCATGACATAAAGACGTTGACGGTTTGTTGGGCGGTAGGTGTTGAAGATGGCGAAGGCGATGCATGGTGTGGTGGCCGGGGTGTCCAAGACGACAATGCCAGGTGTCGGAGGTGGTGGTGGCGAGGAATGCTTGAGCGTCTGGTGGGCGACAGAGAGAGTAGAGCGGACCGGAGCTATTGCATCGAAGAATCACGGTCTTGGTAAGAAGATCCTTTACAGAGAAGCCAAAGGGGTCAAACTCAATAGAACAAAGATTGTCACGAGTGAATTGTCGAACAGAAATAAGGTTTTTGATGATGTGAGGAACAATAAGTATGTTGCGAAGATGAAGTGGTTTGGGGTTAGTGGATAGAGTATGAGAACCAATATGTGTGACAGGAAGAGAAGCACCATTACCAATGATGATTTTCTGAGAGGAAGAAGGGGTAGAGAAGGGAAGTATACCATGATCAGATGCCATGTGAGATGATGCGCCGGAGTCCATGTACCACTCTTGATTGCCGGGGAGCTGCATGTTCTAGAGAGCCATGAGGAGAGCCGGGTCGAGTTGCTGTTGCTGTTGCTGTGGAGCCTTCATGATGTTGTTGTTGTTGGGGGGAAGCTGGTGACCGTAGGCAGTGTACGCTTGAGGTGGTCGAAAGCTGGGGCGAGGGCCGAGGACGCCAGCGGTGGGGGCACGCCAGCGTGGCTGCCATGGAGAGGTCGGGTGCGGCTGCTGTTGGGAGGACCGTGTTGGTTGGCCTGTCCATGGATTGAACATCCAAGGGTTATCGCGCCCGCGGCCGCGGCCGCCGCCACGACCGCGACATCCGCCAGTACCCCCGCCACGGCCAGAGTTGAAGTAGTGCCCGGCGGGTTGAGAAGGAGCGAGGCGCGTGTCGCCGTTGCCACGTCCAGAGGGAGGAGCACGCTCGCCCCCGGCATGCGGAAGGATGCTGTTCCCGCTAGCCCAGAGCGCCGTGTTGGCGGCGTTTTTAGCGGTGGTCTTCTTCTTGTTGAGAGGCACGTGGGTTTGGCGCACGCGAGCCCCGGTAGTGCCCACATCGCCGAGGGCATCGGCGAGAGACTTGAGTTTGGCGCAGTAGTCGTGGACGGTCATGTCGCCCTGAGGTGTATTGCGGAACTCTGCGTCGAGAGCGATGGCGCGGCTTTTCTTGTTGTCGTGGAAGAGGTTGTCGATGGAGTCCCATATCTGCCGTGCCGTAGATCCTGGTGCCATGATGATGCCAAAGAGCTCGGTGGAGATCGAGCCGTAGAGCCAGGATAGCACGGTGTAGTCGTCTCGATCCCAGTCCGAGGTGGGATCAGTGTTGGAGGGGGTGCCTTCGCCGATCACATGAGAGGTGAGGCCATAGCGACCTAAGGCGACGAGGAAAAGCTCACGCCACTTGGCATAGTTGGAGTCTTGCAGATCGAGGGTGAGAGGCACGTGGGTTTTGATGGAGGCAACATAGATGGAGGGAGCAGGAGTGGAGCTAGGGTTATGGGCTAGTGGAGAGGTTTTGGCCGCCTTGCCCATATCAGCAGTACGACGATCAAGTTCTTCTTGGCGCGAGTTGAGGAGGGACTCGCGTTGCTTCAGGTCGTCTTCGAGTTTTTTGAGCTCGTCGGGTGTCATGGTGATGTTGGTAGGGAGGACCTAGGAGGAGAGAGGCGGCGGGATTAGGGTTAGGGTTTTGCTTCGGAGGAGGGAGATCGGCTAGAGGAGAGGGATCGGCTGGTGCTCTGATACCATGAAGGATTGCAAAGGATCGGGCTGCTTGATTTGATTAGCTCACCTCGTCCTGGTGTCTATTTATATATGAAGAGTACATGTACAGATACAATTACAAGACCTCAACAATATGTAAACGACTAGGACTTGATGCCTTGTCTTGTGCTCCAAGATAGGCCACGTCCGGTTCCTTCTCCATGTCTGTTTCCTTCTCTAACAGTTTTCATACATATGGATTTCAGGCAGTATCCCTTGGCCAATCGGTCATGGATTTTGCTTGGCAGCATGCGGCCAAAATTTTCCTTGATACTTAAGGCAAAGCAAAAGTCCAAAAACGCACATTCCCCGCAAAATAAAAGTTTGTATTATTATCAAGAGGAAAGGCAGAAAGATGGTGCAACATGTTTTGTTCAGTACACACATTACGCACGAGCTTCTTCTCTGTCAAATTACTAACTATATCAAAGCTGCCGGAAATGGAGGCCTGAGAGCGCTCCTCTCACTGTAGTACTGTAGCTAACACTGTAGCTATCTACAGTACTACAGTGCAGCGATCCCGGCCGTCCGCTGCCGATCTGACGGCCAGCAGAGGCGTCGATGACACTTTTTCAAAAAGGCCCCTCGGAAAACCGGAAAACAAACCCGCAGTCCAGCGAAACGCGAGGAAAGGGGCCGAACCAAAAATTCCGAAAAATACGAGGACGTTACTGAAAAATGGCCACAGAACCCCCCTCCCTCCCTCTCTCTCCCCGCGCGGCGGCGATGCCGCCGACGCCGCCGACGCGCCGCGCTGCTCCGGCACTCCCCGATCAGATCGACGGACGCGGGGAGCTCCGCCGTCGCGCCCTCCGTCTCCTCGCCGAGATCCGGCGTCCTGGGACGGCCGCGTTGAGCTGGAATCTTCGCGCGGCGTCCGCTGTGTCCGCCGCCGCGTTTTGGCGTCGCCGGCGACGCTCCGGCCACCATATGCGGCCGCGCCGCCACCTGCGGGTAGCCCGCATCGCGCCGCGCCCGAAGCGCCCACCCTCGCTTCCTATCTCGGCCGGATGCGGCGGCGCTGACCTCGCCGTGGCCGCGGCAGCTCCGGCCACTGCTGACGTCAGCGCGACGTTGCAGTAGGCCTGGGCTGGCCAGGCCGGCTTGCTAGCTGGGCCGGGCTGCTGTGCAGCTCGGCCGGCCCTTTTTCTGCTTTTTTTACTCTGTTTTTTTTTTTCCAACTCTGTTTTTATTTTCTTATTTAAAAAAAATCTTTTACAACTTGCAAAAATACAACTCCAACCAAACAATTTCTAAAAATCAAAATGTTCATTTCAAACACTTCGGGACCTTTTCCAATCTATTTGAAATCCACTACATAAATTAAAAAAAATATTACATTCCACAGACTTTACATAAAAAAAAATATAAAAAACCAAATTCCATAAGTAATAAAAAAAAAAGACAAACAAATTTTTTTCCCAAATTGAACACAACCAAATTACACAAAAAATGTAAACACACAAAAAAAAAATCACTATATTATAAAAAAAACAAATTTCACAAAAAAAAATGCAAACACAAAAAAAAAGTCACTATATTATAAAAAACGAAAAGACGACTATTTCAAAAAAAAAAAAAATGGAAAAAATGAAAAAATACAACAGAATACTCTGACAAAACAAATACTCACTGTTAATGCTTAACAGCAAATATGTTTCAATATTTCAAATTGGTTAATAATCAAAGAACATGAAACTTTTTCTATAAATACCCTCAGAAAAAAAATGCTGGTTGTTTGTGCAACACAATCAAAATTCAACAGAGACTTAAATACCTTAAAAAAAATTAAAAAAAAAACACCCCAACTTGAACAACTTGGAATGTTCAACCATGTTTTTGTTTTCTATGAACTGGTAGCATATTTTTGTGAGCATTTTTTCATATCTTTTTCTATGATCTTTTTGTGAGCATTCAGTGGTTTGAAATGTCCAAACATGTTTGTACTTCGATGTCAATAATTAGAGATGATTCGAATTTGAAAAAAAACACCCCAACATATGAAATGACAACAAGAACAAAAAATTCTCTACATATGTTCGGAGAAGGTAAAATTTTCCACGTATGGTTGATTACATGAATAATTGCAGATAATACAAATTCACAACCCCTAATTATGGATTGAATTTCAAGTGCATCCAATAAATTTCAAAAAAAATGTATTTCCTCTAATTGTTGATGAAAATTGATAATCAAATAGCAACTCTAATAGATATGTTAAAAGTACTTTTTCCCACGAATGCTTGATTACATGAATAACTGCATATAATACAAATTGAAATCCCCTAAATATGGATTGAATTTCAGTTGCATCTAATAAATTTTTTTAAAAAAATTTATTTCCTCCAAGTATTGATGAAGATTGAAAACCTAATAGGAATTCTTCTAGGTTAATATTTAATGGTTCAAACTCTCCACACAAATAATTTCAATATGATAATATTTGACTACATCAGATTTTTTCATATATTTTTCTATGATCTTTTTGTGAGCATTCAGTGGTTTGAAATGTCCAAACATGTTTGTACTTCGATGTCAATAATTAGAGATGATTCGAATTTGAAAAAATAAAACACCCCAATATATGAAATGACAACAAGAAAAAAAATTCTCTACATATGTTCGGAGAAGGTAAAATTTTCCACGTATGGTTGATTACATGAATAATTGCAGATAATACAAATTCACAACCCCTAATTATGGTTTGAATTTCAAATGCATCTAATAAATTTCAAAAAATGTATTTCCTCTAATTGTTGATGAAAATTGATAATCAAATAGCAACTCTAATAGATATGTTAAAAGTACTTTTTCCCACAAATGCTTGATTACATGAATAACTGCATATAATACAAATTGAAATCCCCTAAATATGGATTGAATTTCAGTTGCATCTAATAATTTTTTTTAAAAAATTATTTCCTCCAAGTATTGATGAAGATTGAAACCTAATAGGAATTCTTCTAGGTTAATATTTAAAGGTTCAAACTCTCCACACAAATAATTTCAATACGATAATATTTGACTACATCAGATTTTTTCATATCTTTTTCTATGATCTTTTTGTGAGCATTCAGTGGTTTGAAATGTCCAAACATGTTTGTACTTCGATGTCAATAATTATAGATGATTCGAATTTGAAAAAAACACCCCAACATATGAAATGACAACAAGAAAAAAAATCTCTACATATGTTCGGAGAAGGTAAAATTTTCCACGTATGGTTGATTACATGAATAATTGCAGATAATACAAATTCACAACCCCTAAATATGGATTGAATTTAAAATGCATCTAATAAATTTCAAAAAAATGTATTTCCTCTAATTGTTGATGAAAATTGATAGTCAAATAGCAACTCTAATAGATATGTTAAAAGTACTTTTTCCCACAAATGCTTGATTACATGAATTACTGCATATAATACAAATTGAAATCCCCTAAATATGGATTGAATTTCAGTTGCATCTAATAAATTTTTTTAAAAAAATTATTTCCTCCAAGTATTGATGAAGATTGAAAACCTAATAGGAATTCTTCTAGGTTAATATTTAAAGGTTCAAACTCTCCACACAAATAATTTCAATACGATAATATTTGACTACATCAGATGAATTAACATGGATGATATCGTTTTTTTTAAATGTTTACAAAGATGTTGCATTCCTAACAGGTAGCACCATTTTTACTAAAACAATTTGCATAAAATAAAAAATGTTCAAACAAAAAACAATATTTTCAAGCATATCCACCTGAAAAGTATGAATAACATATCCGACCGATCAAAATGAATAAATACTTGGTACTTACGACAAAGAATTGTTTTCATATTCCAAATAATAGTAAAAAATTGCTTAAAAATTAGAGATACTTTAAAATAAATCAACATGTTCACATAACTAAATGCCAACTATTTACAGTAAAAACCAAACATATTGGAACTTTTCAAGTTAGTGAACATTTGGATAAAATCCAAATGCACATCCTTTAATTGTATGAACATGAATTTAATAAATGCTCATATATTGCATTTCCTCTAATAATGGACTTAAACTGAACATTCCAACTTGGTTAATATTCAGATGAAATCTAAATGAATTTTCTCTAAATATGGAATTCAACCACTATTAGTGGATAAAATGTTTCTTTCACTTCGCAATCCCAACAAATTCGCTTAAAAGTCAGTACATAAAGATTTTATTTCATTTCTTCGATTTGTTCTCCTCTTCTAAAGTTATAGCTTTCGTCCTACCTTCATCGATGTTACCCACCAAATAAAAAGCCTGTTCGGGTAGGCCATCTAATTCTCTGGAAAGGTTAGTTGAAATCCCCTAATGGTTATAAACATATTCGAACATTCCAGCTTGCTAAAAAAAATGAAATACTCTAAAATATATCAACATGCCCACAAAAAAAAAAGGCCAACTATTTGCACAAAAAAACGAACATTTTGAAAAGCCAATATTTGAATGAAATCCAAATACAGAACCTCTAATTATGTGATGTTGAAATTCTAATAAATGCTCATGTAATGCATTTCCCCTAATAATGAACTTACATTGAACATTTCAACTTCGTAAATATTTGGATGCAACCTAAAATAAACTTTCTCTAAATATGACATCCAATTAAATAAATGAAAAAAATAGAAACATATTCAAACATTCCAACATGCTAAAAAAACGACACTTTAAAATATATCAACATGCACAGAAAAAAATAAATGCAAATATTTACAACAAAATTACAAACATACTAAAAATAAAAACATGATCAAACACTTCAATTTGACTAAGATTTCACGAACAAAACAAACAAAAAAAGAATAAAAAAATTGTAAAAAAAAAACACCAAGGGCGTGGCGTGACGCCACGCCAAATTCAACTAGTAATTGTTGATGATCATCGCACATTGATTAACGCCAGTCTCAGTTTGCACGCACATCAAACACAGAGTGAGCCGATCATACATGCATGATGCTTCCATCCAAATTAACAATTTCGGCATACTAATATTTCGAGTAAATTGCAAAAAAAACCATCATAATTGGGGTAGAGTTAACAACCATGTAAGAAAAAATCACCACAAATTGCATCAAATTAATGAATCGGGATCCTCTGACTTTGTCCACCCTAACTTTTCCTGACTTTGAGTCATTGACATGTGGGGCCCACCAGGTGCGGGGCCCACTCACCAGTGACTCAAAGTCAGGAAAAGTTAGGGTGAGCAAAGTCAGAGGATCCGGCTCCCAAATTAATGGTAGGCGCTTGACAACTTTGCCTCAACTAGCACAGTGGCCCGCGCACATGCGCGGGCAGTACCTTGATTGATCTTGTGTAGACTAAAATACAAATAATAACTCTGAGCATTACCATTGAAATTTATAGTTGTAAAATATATTTAATTTTCGGATTTTCTGACAAAAGATTACCAGAAAAAGCGATCTAAGAGAGTCCATCCAAAGATGAATCACCAGAAAACCTACGGAACAGCAACAGAGAAAGGAAGGAGAACCGATAATCCGCGGGTCGGCTGCTGTATGTACCTTCCGATCGGAGGAACCCATCGAGGGTGACGCTGGATTACGGCGTAGTACATCGATCGGTAGTGGTCCCAGATCAATCACGTACGAAGCTAGCTAGCTGCATCAGGCTAGCATAGAAGGCCCATACGCACCAGGAGAAAACTGATTACCTCAGCACTGTCCAAAAGTTAACCTAGGTTAGAGGTACAAATGCAATTTTTAATCGTGGCAAGGTGGGTAATTTCTTCATATTTTAGTAGTCCACGATATATTGGTTGACGTTTTTTGATTTAAATAATAAATGGTTAGATGTTTCTGTTTTTTTGGGATTTTCTAGCCTATTTGTCTATTTTCTGGTGAACCCATCATGTAATTTTAATATATATAATAGATTATGTTGGGTTTTTTGCAATTCTCTCTAATATTTCTAAAAATAAACAATTCTATCATCCATACTATTTACACAAATCCTAAAACACACGACATGGGTATCTACCCACCAATCGACTTCAGTGAAGAAGAAAACAAAATAATTCGATTCTTACAGGCTTGACTAAACCTTTACACCTATGGCTAGCAACACTACGCCTGCACGGCTGCACCAGTTCACCTAGCTAGCTTACAATTCCGGTTTGCTGCATCGATAGCATCCGCGGCAGCTTCCTCCGCCGCTATCCGCCGGTGCACCTTATCGACACTAGGCCACGGTCAGCAAATAGAGGTACTTACACAGTGGCCACTTTTGAAATTGCCTCAATAGTTAATCATTTGGGGGCACTTTGAATAAAATGCTCCAAATTTATATAGAATTTGAGGCGCTTTAACAAACTGCCTCTATTTGTATAAGCTATGGAGGCACTTTTCGAAAGTGCCGCAATAGGTCATTATCTATAGAGGCATTTTTCAAAAGTGCCCCAATAGGCCATTACCTATAGTGGCACTTTAGAGAAGTGCCCCAATAGGTCATTAGCTATAGTGGCACTTTTCAAAAGTGCCCCAATAGGTCATTAACTACAGAGGCACTTTTCGAAAGTGCCCCAATAGGTCATTACCTATAGTGGCACTTTTCAAAAGTGCCCCAATAGACCATTACCTATAGAGGCACTTTTCAAAAGTGCCCTAATAGATCATTACCTGTAACATAAATAGGTCAGTTTCTCATTGCATTGCGCTCTGTTGAGCGCCATCTATTTCCTCTCCCGGTCATTGGGGAGGCCATAATCAATTGCTTGTTTATCTCGTGCACCATTGCAAGTGCGTGGTTGCTTGGGATTGTGATAGAGAGAAAGAAAAAAGATTCCTACTGTACAACCATAAGTAAAAAGATGGGATGATTGATTTGTCCAAGTAGTTTGCATGCTACCAGCCTTGGAAGTCAGAACCATTCACGGATGGCAGATAAGTGATCCATCGGAGATTGATTCAGGTACCAATTAGTTTACTATTTCAGGGTAAGATTGCAATGGCGCTATACTCACTGACGCGGCGAAAGCACAGGCTGCCTATTTTTCTTCCTCTGGTAGTGCACGATGATTGGTAAGGCTGTGGACCTTATTTGCTTGCGGCGGAAGCACAACGGATTCCTCTACCCTTCGACTGCAAATCCGTTACTGTAAATCAATTGCCTTCAGAAAGTTCAGGCGTTTTGGCTCCTGGGCTCATCTGCTCCTGGTTTTGTTTCCGATTTTTTTAAAATACGAAAATGTTTCAAAAAATTCTGAAAAAAATTGGACATGAACATATTGAAGTATTCAACACTCGTGTAAAATTTCGACAAAAAATATCAATTTTTGCGCCCTGTGTAAAAAAGACAAATCTGTCTTTTTGAATAGTGGACTGTTCACCTATTTTGTCTGTCAGATATTTGTCTTTTTTGCACAGGGCGCAAAAATTGATATTTTTTGTCAAAAATTTACACGAGTATTGAATACATGAATATGTTTCCGCACAATATTTTTCAGATTTTTTTTGAAGCGTTTTCAAAATTCAAAAAAATCGAAAAGGCACCCGGGTATAATAATCCATTGACAGGAGTTGATTTAGTGAAATTATTTTGACAGTTCGAGTATAATAATCCTTTCAAATGCTTGGGGGTATAACGTTTTACACAATATTACTTTCTTCAAATCATTACCATTGTGATTCATACTTTCAAATGTTCTTTATTCTAAACAATTTAGTTTGTCTCCTCAATATTGTAATATTTCTTTCAGAGGGAGGTATTAATGTATTGCCCCATATATAATGAATTGTCCCACGCAAAAACTAATGCAAGATAAATAATTAAAAATTTACAAAAATAATTGGGCTGGTCCAAATGTCCTAGCAGGCCGGCCCAACAGGTACAGCTGGATCAGGTCGACTAGACCTAGCCCGACCCCCACCCTATCTCAACTCTCGCATCTCTCCCTCCGCTTGATTCCTCCTCCCTTGATTCCCCTTCTGCTCGCTGCCACGGCCGCCGCTCGCCGCTGCTCGACACCTCCGACACTTACGTCCGCTAGCCAAGCTCCGACACCTTCTCCTCTTCTAGTTCCCTGCCTCCTCGATGCTCGCCCGTGCCTGCGCGCGCTCATGGGAAACCCTAGCCGCCTCACCTGCCGGTCACCTCGGCCATCACCGGAGGCTCCCAGCGTCGACACCTGCCGGCGTAGCTCCGCCACGACCTCCTCCGCCAGATCCTCGCCGCCGCCTGGGCACCACGCCTGCTATGCGCCCCCGCGGCAAACCCTAGTCGTGGGGTCCGGCTTGGGCTGCCTGTGCTGATTGTCAGTATACTAATGCTCCATGGCCGGGGCAGCAACGTCGGAGGACGCGTCCGCGGGGCGCTGGTAGAGAGGCATGCGGCCGTCGATGCGCAGGCAGAGGTCGTGTGGGCGCTCAAGGCCGCCGGCGTGAAGCCCGGTGTGGACGTGGCGGTGGAGGCCACCCATCTCACCACTCGACCACCGCCTCAACCTCGCCCCCCTCCCAGCTTGCCGCCTTCCGCCCCCAAGTTCGACGAGATCTCCTTCCACACCGTCAACGCCACCACACGCTTCACCCCCCGTAAGAGATTCTCCCCTCCATCCTTCGCTCCTTCCCGTGGCGTGCTGGATGCTTTGGTTATCTTCCTTTGCTCGGAGTAACATGGAATTGCTAAATCCTGCGCTGTACGTGCTTGTAAAAAAATTATTAGCTCGGTTTGGGGTGACTCTGTGCATGAACGTGTGCTTGAATTGGACTGCACTATAAGCACCTGCTTGATTATCACAATATAGCATGTGGATATGTGTTCCTCCAGGCTGAAGCTGCACCACGGCCATGCTCAAATCCATGTGATTGAGGCCTGTATGCTGCGTTGTATCTATGTTTTGTGAACGGATGACCTGATTGTGTTTGCGTGCATGTCGGAAATGATCGATGATGTATTTGTATCTTTGTGTGTCACTACTACGTACAGGTAATAAGAATATGTAGAGGTGATGTAAATGTTCATGTATCTATTGTCTTGCGGAATCTTAGTCATATGATGTTGTACTTGATATGCTGCTCTGTCACAGTTCTGACCATCGAGCTACGGTAGTTAAGGTTTGAGCTGTGTTGTTTTTATTACTAGCATTGTGAATCCATATTTTCAGTTCAACTGAAAACAGTTGCCTCGATTCAGTTGCTTTGTGGTTAGCTTTGACACTAGGAGGTAAAATAAAGGTTTCTAATTAATGGCTACATACACTTAGACACTTTATGAATTTTTAGTTACAAACTAGATCCTCATGGGCTCCTTTTCAATTTATAATACATGTAGGTCTTCATGCTCTTGATCATGTTGGCAGCGCTATGCACAAGTACTAGTTCTAGATGTATCCTATCTCAAACCTGGTGTTCACATCTCTCAAGTTCATGCTATGCTTGAGGCTACTCAAGTGTATGTGTGGTTCTGTAGTGTTGAGGATGTATGTAATCATACCTCCATTAAGTTCTATGTTTCCAATAATAATTGGTTAGGTTTGAGATTTGATACATCTAGAACTAGTTCTTGTGCGCAACTTTCCTGTTCGTTTAAATGCTTGCGTTATTTTCCTGGTTCATGGGCTCCCTGATTTAAAACTAATATGTTCTACTGGTTTAGAACTAATTTCTGTGAATAAAATGGTTTCATGATCTATGTATGTTGACTGCTCTACCTTACTTATAAGTGGATTTGCTTCATAGCTTCTTTGTATGTTCAAGGCTCATTTCGGAAATTGTCAACTACTTTCTGTCACAACGTGTGTTGCAATGCATTTTTTCTAATGGCATCGTTTTATTAGTTTTGATCATGGTAGCAATATTACTGCCGATCAGCTAGCACTTGCCCATGCTAATTTGACATTGTAAAACTGATTGTGTATTCTACTTTGGAGGCCTAACTTCTGCTTGTTGTTGAATATATCCATTAGGTGGATCGTTAGGTGAATACATTGGATAGATTTCTCATGTTTACCTTTTACATCTCTGTTCTTTATCTGTGGTTGAACTGCAGATCAATATTAGTTAGTAAAGTCCAGCATGTGTTATGTAACTGCAATCTTCTAATGAATTATGGTTTCACTACATGTTGTTCACTAGGAATTTATTTTTATGTGCTGGCAAAATATGATAAGCAAGTGCTGAGTTTTACTTGTGTTTAAAATAGGAAAAATACGCTGCTTCTAGGATGGTTCTTGCAGCGCCAGGAGTTGAGCATGGTGAGTTGGTCTCAATTGTGGAACCACTTAAATGAGTGTTTGTGGGAGGGGACTGTGGTTGCCAAGCAGATTCTCCAGAGAGTCATTGGCTGCTTTTCAGCATTGTTCTTGAGGATGAATCCATGACCACCTATGTTATGCTTATTTTTTTAGTTTTTCGTGATCAGAATACAGAGATTGCACATGCATTTGAGGTTCTAGGTGGCTGGCGCCAAGAGAAAACTTCAATGATTGTGACTGTGCTTCAGGTATGCCTAACAAACGTTGAAGTGATCGAACATGTGCATGATTCTGAGTTCATACCTTGGTATAAACAAGCTTAAACCACTCTTAGGGAGACTTTAAATCCACCAAGTATTGTGTAGGTTGATAAATATGATATGGTTCCACTCTTTAATTGTGTGTATTCTCTGTTTTGATTTATCGATTAAGTGTAAATTGTGTGTATTCCATTTGTATCTTTTGTTTACCTATTCTTATATTGTGATGCAGTACTGTAACCAGCAGCATCCCTCAGAAAAAAGGAGTTACCAGCAGCACCGGTACCAACTGTTCAAACATTGTAATTTGTAATTTGTATTTTCTTGGTTTGTCGGAAAATTCATTTAACGTCATATATTGGGAGTACATCACAGCCAAATACTCCTACATAGCTGCAGTAGCAACTTAGTTAAGTAATGCAGGTGACAGAATGATCTTGCTTTTCCCTCCAATTACTAACGAGGAGTGGCAAACAGAAGCAGGGGCATACCATGTAACTTGTACACATAAAAAGAGGGTTACAACTTGTAGGTTAAATTTTATTCAGTGACCAATGAACCTAGTGCATCTGTCCTCTTTAAGCCCAGTGTTTATGTTAAGCCTAAATCCCCACTTTATACTGATGTTTAACTCAGACCCTATGATGACTCCTAGCAGTGTTGGCATATCTGCATTTTGCTTTCATTATGGCATTTTGTAGTTGCCATGAAATTAATCCTGTTATGTGAAATGTTATACCTTACTACAATTTGTTAGAGACAATGCCAATACACTTGATTGATACATTAGTTGCAATGCATATTTCGCCGCAATTTGCGAGTTAGATGTTTATGTAGGAATAGGCTGGTAATAATGAGCTAATCGCATCTATGCTTATCAATCAGCTTTAATACTTTGGTGATGCCCATCAATACCAGTTTTCTGAAACATAATGTAACTTTCTAGTATTGAGCTATCTCATCTTTTTCTGTACTGTAAATGCACTTGATAAGGTAATTTATAATGTAAATGTTGAGCTATCTCTTTTTTTACCTTGTGAGCCATCTATCTTTTTTTTACCTTGAGCTATCTCATCTTAAGCAGTCATACTCATAAATGCATGGGATTTTTGGATATATTACTTCTTACCATTAATGGCATTTTCAATTTTCCTAAGGAGGTCTGCTAACAAATGTTTGGTTGGGAAGATACTCTGGAGTATCCAATTTTTTTTCTCACAGTATTTATTCTATCCTATTTTAATCATGGCCATATTGGCAGACAATATATTGTTCAGTTGCCGTAGTGAACATTTGTTGTCTAAAAGTACAGAAATGTAGACAACCTTGTGTAGTTATTGGGTTATGGTTGGTGTTAATTTACTGCTTAGAAATACTCTGTATTTTTCTCTATATATTTGGTAGTTATATATTTTCTTTTCATAGAAAATTACTAGAGTTTTATAGCCTTGCATATTACATGGGGAACCTGTGCCACATTGTTCGTTACCTGGACAGAAGGGATAAAATTAGGGCATCAATATTAAAGTTTATAATTTATGTACCTTGCTTTCTTAGGTTTGTGAACCTCTTCTTTGTATGCTAATCTCTGAAAATGCAGTGAACGCCTATTCTGAAAGTTAGAACTTTTGTAGTAGTGTTATGTGTGTGATCATCTGGTCGTGTGCTTCTCTAAATAAAGAGTTAAGTGGAGTTGAGCTGTTGTTAGACCAGCGAGTAGAACTGTACTTGAGTTTTCCTTTCAATGATAGACCACACCCAAGGACCCAGAATTAGTCTCTCTCAATTGTTTTTCATAGAACTCCTGTAGGTTATATGTGTGTTTTTGCTAACTAAACAAGTTCACCGACTCACATCTGAATTAAAATCCAGTGAAGACCCTTCCTGTCATACAAGAATCGCAAATACCTACTTCTCATCTTAGTGAAGCCATAGATTCAACCTGGATACATTTTCTTGCTGCACTTGACTGATATTTGATGTGTTGTCAGTGCTCGAGACAACTTGGCTCTCAGGGAAGCACGAGCCTGCAGAGGACGATGGGAAAGGGAAGCCATGGCGACTCTGCAGGTGAAACCATGGGCGACATGTGCTGCTGCATCGACGCTTTGCCCTTGGGATCCACCTGCATTTAATATGTGTTTTAAAGGGTGTTGTGACAATATGTGTTATGATTGATTTCAGTTATGTTGAATTTGAAATCTGGTACTGTTGGAAATAATGTATGTGCTATGCAAATTGGTACTATTGGATAGAAAGTGATAGTTTGGTGCTTTATTGAGTTAATGTCTCATATTGAAGTTCAATTAGTGGCACTTTGACAAAGTGCCACTAATGACCTATTGGGGCACTTTGACAAAGTGCCACTAATTGGTTTGGGGGGCACTTTGACAAAGTGCCACTAATGACCTATTGGGGCACTTTGACAAAGTGCCACTAATTGGTTTTGGGGGCACTTTGACAAAGTGCCTCAATAGGTAATGATCTATTGGGGCACTTTGGAGAAGTGCCACAAAACCTTTTAGTGGCACAAGCAAAGGTGGCACTTCTCCAAAGTGCCACAATAGGTCATTAGTGGCACTTAGACCCCATTTAGTGGCACTTTGAAGTGCCTCTATATATATCAGCCGTGTTGTAGTGCGATGTACTCCGCCGCGGCCGCATCGATGCCGACCAGCTGGGCTCCGGCGCCGGCGCCGGTCCCGTACACGTTCGCCGCCGTTGTCGTCTTCGTCTTTCTCCCCGCGTCGATCTTCTCCACCCTCTCGATGCGGATTTCTCCGGCACCCGACATGTCGAGCAGTGTAGGTTGAGCTTTTGCGGGTTTCGATCTGGACTGAATGAAATGAATATGATCGTCGAGGCTGGTGAGTCGCCGGGGTATTTGTAGAGCCTCCGTGCACGCGGTTGCGTGGTTTCCAGGCAAGAAGGAAGAAAATGTTGTGTACATGCATGCGCGTGGCCGCCCTTAGAACTTACCACGCATATACACTCTTGCATTTGAGTTTTGATTTGGTCAATGGTACTCTTTCAGATGAATTTAAACTTCAAAATAGAAGGCAGTACTCCTTCCAAACAGAGAAGACTTGCGCGGATCGCTACGCTACACTACGCGCATAAGAAATGTGATTTACATTCATGACTTCGCGCGTGGTGTCTCAGACAGCCGACCGACCTAACATTTCCGCCGACCAAAACTACTATCCTGCGCGCTGATCTTCCTTAGTAGCTAATTAAGGTGGTACCAGCACGGCACTGCTAAGCCAAGCTTCTCACTAGTGGAGAAAAGGCTTGTAGTCCCGGGTGGGGAGGACCTCACCCGAGACTACGGAAGCGGGACTAGATCCCCCCTCTAGTCTCGGGTTAGTTACGATCCAAGACAAAAGGGTCCCCACGTGGCCCATTTCTCCGCGCGTGGTCGAGGACCTCTGGTCCCGGTTCGTAATACGATCCGGGACTAGAGTTCTTCCCCCATGGCAGCCTCTACCTCTCCCTTTTTTGTTTTTTCACCAAATATCAAATTTAATACTATGATCAATATTGCAAAATATATGGTTAATTAATTACAAAACAGAAAAATACATATAGCATATCCAAATGTTCATAAAAGAAATATATATCTGATAAAAATATAATTTATTCTTTATGATAATTCAAAATTTTAATTAATTACAGCGAGATCACAACCGGGGCTAGAGCCCGTCTAGCTATTCGATTACATGGAGATCATAACTGGGATTAGAGCCCGTCTATTCGATTACATGGAGGGCACAACTGGGACTAGAACCTCGTCTACTTGGTGCCATTGTATTTTCCCTTAGGATTTATGACGTGGTTCACCAAAAATCCCGCAATTTCCTCTTGAAGCGCTATAAAGCGCTTCTTTGGTTGCAGTTTCCTCCGCATTTCATCCAACTATAAAAGAAAGAGATCAATATGAATATCAATCATCATAACAATAATTATAAATGACACTCAACAATAATAATAAAATAAAATTGTGAATATATTCGTTCATGTACCTCTATAAATTTTGATGCGTTCCGCTCACTGACCTCCTGGCGAATCCACTCGCAAATAAAGAATCCACACAAATTGGACGTCGATGGCTGCCTCTCGCACTTTACGAGAATAGAATTCAATAAAATAATAATCAATCATGATATAATGGTATTGAAATTAGAATTAAAGAGATGCGCGGACCTAGCTCATACTACTTCCCTTGACTTGATGAAAACTAAGCTAGTTTTTAAATTCACCATGTGTCCTCTTGATGAACCTTTTCCAAATCCTGCCCGGCAAAAAAAAATGAATAAATGAGTTATTAGTTACTGAATATCTCGTGAAATGAACAAAAGAGACCGATATAGTGCGATAATGATTGAAATTACCTTTGGAGCACATCTTTAATGATTTGGTACTTCTTTTCGGATGTATCCAATGAGTCGTGGAGTTCAACTCTTCTAGAGTCAACTTCAATGATTAGCAGAATGTAACGGAAGCTGCGCACATGTTTACATACATCAGTAACTCGTCAGTTACAACTAACAACGAGTAAGCAAAAATTAATTTGTACAAGACAGTAATGGTCTTACCCGAAGTTGTAAGGAAACAATATCTTCTTTTTGTAATGTTGCCTATGTATGAACCTTAGCAAGTTGCTCTCCGTTTTCTGGGGGAACTGTAGTAGCAATTTTTCATTAATTCGTACTGGGTTAACGAACCCAATGTCAAATATTCCTTTTTCGTCACATTCATGACTCTTCATTCTGCATAATAGCGTAGTGAGCATAATTATATATAGGCATTGAACGAGCTACGCTACAGACTTTATTATGAAAACAAATGAATTGAATCACTTACAGACAATAGGTACTGATGATACTCAAGTCGAGGGCGTCAAGCTTGTATAACTGATAGAGTTCTTGAAGATAAATCGCTATCTGGTCTTGACCAATGTAATGCTCTTCCGTAATTTTCACAAGGATCATATTTCGCCCTTCCTTTCTGGCTTACAAGTATCAGTCATGCAGTATTCACATTTGTGTTGATAGAAGATTGATCTGATCAGGTGGCACAAGAGACTTATGGTATTCCCATTTCCATACTACTTCCAACATAGGCCCCATATCTCCGCCGAGTATTCCCGTTTCCAGTTAAGAAAGAGAAATACCAGCTTCTGCAGCAAAGTTCGCCTTCATTGCAATGTCCGCCGCGAAGCCCTGATTAGTGGGTAACACCTTGAGCGGGTAGATCGACTGTTTTGCCTGTTGTCCGAGCTGGGCAACGTCTCTTTTCCCGCTGGCACTACTACTTTTCGTCGGGCGGGAGCTAACTGAAAGTGCATGGTTGCCCCCATGTGTGGTTTTGGTAATTAATGACAGTCTCTATGGACTAATGTTTGTATTGAGTTATATTTGTAGTTGCGTCCATTTGAGTTGCTTGATCTCCATGTGTTGGAGTCAAGGCTAAGGGAAGAAGATTTATTGTTGATCAAGGCTAAGTGCGGGTTGATCAACTCTTACGGGAAGATATGCCGAAGAGTGCCTCTCCCATATTGGTGTATGGGGGAACAACTTGTGAATCTTCACCAAGCGAAGCGCAATCGAGAAAGGTGGTACGTCTTGAGGAGATAAAGATCGTCTTCATCGACCTCACGTGGTTTTATGCATAAGGCAAAGGTATGATCTTGATAGGGTTTCTTTTTTTACCGGTCTCATGTTGTTAGTGGAGAGACCGGGTTATAATATAGATAGCCGTACTATCAAGAGGGGCTCTCGACCGAATATCTTGATCATATCGTCGTAGAGAGCACAAACCTTTGCATCCATGCTATCATCTTTATTGGTTCTTATTTGTCTCTTTTCGTGGTGTGGTCTTGGTGCTTGTCGTGCTTGTTGATACGTCTCAAACGTATCTATAATTTTTGAGTGATCCATGCTAGTTTTGTGATATTGTCACATGTTTTTACTATCATTTATATCATTTTTATGCATTTTGTCGGACTAACCTATTGACAAGATGCCAAGTGCCAGCTCCCTGTTTTTGTGTTTTAGAAATTTACTTCTAGAAATATTCTCGGAATTGGACCAAAATTTACGGAGATTATTTTTACACCAAGACGAAGACGGAGTCCGAAGAGCAGCCTTGGAGGTGACCCACAGGGCGCAGGCGGCCTCCTGCCGCGGCCTAGGGGGGACCCGTGGGTGGGACCCGCCCCTACCCGTGGACCACCTCCTCGGCCCCCTCCGACGCCTATAAAATCAGAAATAACAAAAACATCGAGGCGGCCATTATTTTCCAGAAACTCGACCCTGACGTGCCATCACCGGAAATCCTAGTTCAGGGTCCAATCTGAAGCTGATCCCGGCACTCTGCCGGAGGGGAGATCGATCCCGGAGGGCTCTTCATCGTCATGCCTTCCTCCGGGATGATTTTTGAGTAGTCTCACCTTGGACTACGGGTCCATGGCAGTAGCTAGTTGGTAGTCTCTCTCTCTTGTGCTTCATGTCTTATGATCTTGCGAGCTGCCTAACATGATCAAGATCGATTATTGTAATGCTATGTGATGTGTTTGCTGGGATCCGATGGATTATGAAGTTATGTTCAGATTGTGCATGATTCTTATATGAGTAATTTATGTTCTTGCATGCTCTCCGATGTGCGTAGTTACTTTGGAAAAGTGATTGTGTGTATCTCCAAGAGAGTGTATTTATGCTAGATAGTGGGTTCATGCCCCCCTTTTGTTCCTGGGCACGAGTGACAGAAACGTCTAAGGGCGAGGGTGTGCTGTTGCTACTAAGGGTAAAACAGCAGTGTTAATGTCTCTTTTGATATTAGTATTGCTTACTTCATGTACTTTACTTAATGCAATTGTCTGTTGCTTGCAACTTAATACCGTTGGGTGACAGGTTGGATAGCGATCCCACGGTGGACTTTTTAGACAAAGACGCAGTTTGACTCAACGGTCTTTGTTCCTTGTCGTGATGCCTCCATAAATATTATCATGTCCTTTTTGTCATAGCTAAATTGGGTTTGTGTCATGATCTTGTCAATTGCCTAGCTGTAATTCGTTCACTCATCACATGCATATTTTATTTACTTGAGAGACTCCACTAGTGAACCCATGGCCCCCGGTCCATCTTTTTACATTGTTTACAACCTCATTTACTTGCTTTTAATCATCATTACTCCTCTGGTCACTTTTCATATTTTATCTATTTCATCATACAATTAACCACTTTGTTTCTACGAGACCGGAAAGATTGACAACCTTTCCGCCGTTGGGGGCAAAGTATTTTGGTTGAGTGTGTGCAGGTCCACGTCTGTTGAAGGTCAAGCGCCAGAGATCTTCAACATTCACCTCATTGTTGATTTCAAAGTCCTACTGGTTCGATAAACCTCGGTTCGTTAAACGAGGGAAAACTACTACTAGCTACAATTCCGCCTTCGCTCGGGGCACCACCCAACTTATCAATATCTACCATCAAGCAGTTTTCTGGCGCTGTTGCCGGGGACTTTGGAGCTACAGCAAGGGGAGTCTCATACTCTCAATCTCTTTACTTTGTTTTTGTCTTGCTTGCTTTATATCTCGTTTAGTTTATTTTCCTGTTTCAAAATTTTAAAACCCCAAAAAATTAGTGTAGTCTTTATTCCTGTCTTATTATTTTATCTTATAATTATGTCTTCTACTGAAAACACCAAGTTATGTGACTTTACTAGCACTAATAACAATGATTTCATATGCTCTCCAATTGCTCCACCCGCTACTAAAGCGGAATTTTATGAAATTAAGCCTGCCTTGCTAAATCTTGTTATGAAAGAGTAATTATCTGGTGCTAGTACTGATGATGCCGCCTCTTATTTAAATAACTTTGTTGAGTTATGGGATATGCAAAAGTATAAAGAGGTAGAAAGTGACCTCATAAAACTGAAACTTTTCCCTTTCTCTTTGAGAGGGAGAGCAAAGATAGGTTATTGTCTTTGCCTAAAAATAGCATTGATTCTTGGATTAAATGCAAAGATGCTTTTATTGGAAAATATTATCCACCTGCTAAAATCATACAACTAAGGAGTAACATTATGAACTTTAGACAATTTGATAATGAACATGTTTCTCAAGCTTGGGAGAGAATGAAATCTATGGTTAAGAATAGTCCCACACATGGATTAACTATGTGGATGGTTATCCAAACTTTTTATGCAGGTTTGAATTTTTCTTCAAGGAACCTTTTGGACTCGGCCGTGGGAGGCACCTTCATGTCCACAACATTAGGTGCAGCAACTAAACTCTTGGATGAGATGATGACAAATTATTCACAATGGCACACCGAACGAGCTCCAAGTGGTAAGAAGGCAAATTCTGTTGAGGAAATCTCCTCTTTGAGTGATAAGGTTGATATGATTATGTCTATGCTTGCTACCAATCAGTCCAATATTGATCCTAATAATGTTCCACTTGCTTCATTAATTGCCCAAGAAAAGGATCAAGTTGATGTTAATTTTCTTAATAGAAACAACTTCAACAATAATGCTTATCGAAATAATTTTGGTAGTAACAACTATAAGCCTTATCCTCCCAATAATGGCAACTTTTATGGTAATTCCTATGGTAATTCTTATAATCCTAATAAGAATGTGTCCTCTGATCTTGAAAATGTTTTAAAGGAATTTATCACTTCGCAAAAAGCTTTTAACAAAACTGTTGAAGAGAAGTTGGAAAAACTGGATAGTCTAGTCTCTAAAGTACACGTTCTTGCTCATGATGTTAAAATTTTGAAAATTAGAACCACTCCAAATCAAGACAAACATACTGAATCTTTAAATGCTATCTCTCTTCAAATTAATGAAAATGAAAGGATGATGGCTCTCTTGAAAGCTAGGTGGGCTAGAGAGGCTGAAGAAGCTAGAATTGCTGAAATGAATAGGAAAACTGTTAAAGTTTATACTATCCAAACCACTAAAGAGGATCCTCCTAGTTTATTTAAATATGATGAAATTGATTTTGATAATTGCAATCTTACTGAAGTCATTAAGTTCCTACAAAAACTTGCAATGACACCGGATGCTAGTAAAATAAATCTTGCCAAGCACATTACCGATGCTCTTATCAAGGCTAGGGAAGAAAAACTAAAGCTTGAAACCTCTATCCCTGGGAAGTTAGAAGATGGTTGGGAACCCACTATTAAGATGAAAATAAATGACTTTGATTGCAATGCTTTATGTGATCTTGGTGCAAGTGTTTCTGTTATGCCTAAAATGGTTTTCGATGCTATGAATTTTGGAGACTTATTTGATTACCCTTTTTGGCAGTAGCTAGTTGGTAGTCTCTCTCTCTTGTGCTTTATGTCTTATGATCTTGTGAGCTGCCTAACATGATCAAGATCAATTATTGTAATGCTATGTGATGTGTTTGCTGGGATCTGATGGATTATGAAGTTATGTTCAGATTGTGCATGATTCTTATATGAGTAATATATGTTCTTGCATGCTCTCCGATGTGCGTAGTTACTTTGGCCAAGTGATTGTGTGTATATCCAAGAGAGGGTATTTATGCTAGATAGTGGGTTCATGCCCTCTTTTGTTCCTGGGCACGAGTGACAGAAACATCTAAGGGCGAGGGTGTGCTGTTGCTACTAAGGGTAAAACAGCGGTGTTAAAGTCTCTTTTGATATTAGTATTGCTTACTTCATGCACTTTACTTAATGCAATTGTCTGTTGCTTGTAACTTAATACCGTTGGGTGACAAGCTGAATAGCGATCACACGGTGGAATTTTTAGACAAAGACGCAGTTGGACTCAACGGTCTTTGTTCCTTGTCGTGATGCCTCCATAAATATTATCATGTCCTTTTTGTCATAGCTAAATTGGGTTTGTGTCATGATCTTGTCAATTGCCTAGCTGTAATTCGTTCACCCATCACATGCACATTTTATTTACTTGAGAGACTCCACTAGTGAACCCATGGCCCCCGGTCCATCTTTTTACATTGTTTACAACCTCATTTACTTGCTTTTAATCATCATTACTCCTCTGGTCACTTTTCATATTTTATCTATTTCATCATACAATTAACCACTTTGTTTTCTACGAGACTGGAAAGATTGACAACCTTTCCGCCGTTGGGGGCAAAGTATTTTTGTTGAGTGTGTGCAGGTCCATGTCTGTTGAAGGTCAAGCGCCAGAGATCTTCAACATTCACCTCGTTGTTGATTTCAAAGTCCTACTGGTTCGATAAACCTCAGTTCGTTAAACGAGGAAAAACTGGTACTAGCTACAATTCCGCCTTTGCTTGGGGCACCACCCAACTTATCAATATCTACCATCACTTGTCATGACAAGGCTAAGTTCACCGAAAACGGTTTTATTATGCGTCCCCTATTGCGTTTTCGGTATTGGAGATTTTCCGATTCATCCGTGCGGAAGATTTCTCCCTTCCATTTCTTTGCAAAATCTCCATTGCTTGTTTTCCAT
The DNA here is from genome assembly GCA_012064385.1 of Puccinellia tenuiflora. Taxonomy (NCBI): domain Eukaryota; kingdom Viridiplantae; phylum Streptophyta; class Magnoliopsida; order Poales; family Poaceae; genus Puccinellia; species Puccinellia tenuiflora. The sequence goes on along the minus strand of QRDG01000451.1, from coordinate 1,414,267 downwards.
TTCCAAGGGTAGCATTTGTCGTCCTCTTTCCAACAAAATTGGTTTTATTTCATTCGGACTTCAATTGCAAAAGATACGGTATTTCCGTTTTTCAAAAAGGAGGTTTAACCTTTCCCCATTTGTTTTTCATAATATCTTGTTGGACTATGATGTTTCTCTGCATATTCTTGTAGTGCTCGTTGTGACGATTCCGAAGAGTCCAAGATTATCGAAAACGGAGTTCGTGGGCAAAAGTTATTTAGTTTTAGGATCTGCTGTTTTTCCCTGACCGGTAGTACTGGGGTTCTAGCCGGTAGTACCGGCCGGCCCATGGCCGGTAGTACCGGGCCTAGTACCGGGGCTACTTCCGCTTAAGTTTTTCGGTACTGGATCCTCTTGTTTTTAACCGGAAGTTTGCCCGGAAGTGGTTCCAGTAGTGCCGGGTCAATCGGTACTGCCGGTCCATTTCCCGGTAGTACCGGCCCTGCGGGTTTTCGCAGCTAGCTGGTTTGGGTGGGGGCGGAAGTACCAGCCTTTGGGGCGGTACTACCGGCCCTGCGGGTTTTTCTGCAGTGTGCCGTTGGTGGGCAGTTTTGCGTAGGGCGGTAGTACCGCCTTTTAGGCCGGTACTACCGGCCCTGCGGGAATCTGAGCCCAACGGCCAGATTTCATAGGGACCTATTTAAAGGGGGCTTTCTTCCCCAATGGTCATTCAATCTTTTGGAACCCTTTGCTCTCTCTCTCCTCCATTATTGCAAATCTTGAGAGCTTGATTCCTCCACTTCCCTCCAATGATTATTGCCCATCTTTAGGGAAACAAGAGAGGAGATCTAGATCTATCTTTCCTCCAATCCATTCCTCCTCTAAGTGAGGGGAACCTAGTAGATCTAGATTTTGGAGTTCTTAGTGTTTCTCCTCTTTGTTCTTCCTCTTAAATCACTCCATAGCATTAGTTGCTTTGGTTGGATTTTGGAGAGAAGGGTTTGACCACTTAGTGTGTTCTTGCTTTTTGCATTAGTTGCATCGGGTTGTGCTCTCCACGAAGATTCGTGGGATTTAAGTTGAGAAGCTTGTTACTATTGGTGCATTGTGTTCCCAAGAGCTTGTGCCTCTTGGGTGCATTGTGTACCCTAGACGTTTGGTGTGCCACAAAGCCTTCGAGTTGTGAAACTTCGGCAAGATTTGGGAGCCCCCAATTGAGTTGTGGGTGTGTGCCCCAAGAACGGTGTAAAGGGCTCCGGATTCCGCCTTGAAGGATTCCGATAGTGGAAGGTGTACCAAACCCTTGGGTGCGGTTCATCGGAGAGTAGGGTGAGGCCTTTGTGGCATCTTGAGTAGGCCTATTGTGGCGAGCTCACACCCCTCCAACGAGACGTACTCCCTTAATAAGGAGGAACTCGGGAATACATCCTCGTCTCCGCGTGCCTCGGTTATTTCTATACTCGAGCTTTTTACTTATGCAATTTACATTGTGATAGCCTTCGTGCTTGAAGTCATATATCTTGCTATCACCTTGTTGCTTGCCTTGCTTAGCATAAGTTGTTGGTGCACATAGGTGATCCTAATAATTAGGTTGTTGGCTTGTTAATTTAAACACATAGTTTTATTCCGCAATTATCAAGCCTTAAATTGAAAAGGTTTAAATCACCTATTCACCCCCCCTCTAGGCGACATCTCGTCATAGTTTGTTCTTTCACTAACTTTCCTCATACATCGCAAATAGTCATCAGCCTTATTTATGTCAAATTGCGATGGCTGCTCAAGAAAGTCCTTAGCCCACTTTAACTCTTCCGGCTTAAATGTTTGCTTTGCCTCGGGCTTTTTCGGTGCCAATTGTCTTTTCACCTCGGCGTCCATGATCACGGCATTTTCCTCAACAGTCCGGTCATAAGCTCGGACGGGAGGAGCCGGCGGTACTTTTGGGAGGGGCTCCTATCGGGGTCCGTATCGGTTACCCATCGAAAATGAAGGAGTGCGCTGATGGGGTCGCAGCATGGAAAACAAAAATTTTCTACGCGGCAAAGTGGAATAAACCCCAAGGATCTAGATCTACGAGATGAAGATAGCGAAGATGAGATCCAATCTCTTACCCTCGAAGATCAACAAACGCGTTTTGTCGGTGCATGGGTTGGCTAGTCGATCCCCGCAACTAGACTCGTCTAGTCGCGAGGAGATGTGTTATCCTCGAGATCCAATCCGGTGAAGTGCAGCAACGGACAGCACCTCCGCGGCGTCCACACGTACAGCTCGATGAAGACGTCGACTCCTTGATCCCGCAAGCGAGAAGACGTGGCCTTGATGATCTCAGCAGCACGACGGTAGTGCCGGTGATGATGACGATCTCCACGCGCGAGGCTTCGCCAAACCAAGCGAGGGGAGAGGGAGAGGAGGAGGTGGCGCAGCCCCTAGGGCTAGGGGGTGCGGCTAGGTGTGGAGGAGAGGCAGCGGCAGCCCTCCGGGAGAGCAGGGGTGCGGCTAGGGTTAGAGGGAGAGAGGGGGGTGCGGCTAGGGGGCAGCATCCAAGGTTGTTGCGCCTCCCCCCTCCCCTCCTTATATAGGAGGTCGGCTAGGGCTTGGGCAGGGGGCCGGCCGGCCCCTCCTTGCTTGCCCCCCAAGTTGGAGTCCTTCTAGAACTCCTCCTTGGGCCCCCTTTCCTAAGGGGTGGAGAGCCCACCTCCTAGTCCAACTAGGAGTGGGACTCCCCTCCTTCCTATGCCGCACCACCCATATGGGCCTAGGTGGTGCGCCCCACCCAAGTGGTGGCAGCACCCCTTTGCACCATGTGGGCCCCATACAAAATATGTGGTCCCACTTCTAGACCCTTCTAGAACATTCCGGAACCTTTCCGATACCCTATGAAATATTCCGGAACTTTTCCGAAACCTCCGGAAACCACTTTCCATATATGAATCTTATTCTCCAGACTCCTCCGGAACCTCTCGTGACGTCCGGGATCCCATCCGAGACTCCGAATCACCATTCGTTCACTTCATCATTTAATTCATCGCAAAACCTAATTTCATCGGAACGTTAAGTGTGTGACCCTACGGGTTCGAGAATGTATAGACATGATCATATCAATAATTAATAGCGGGACCGGGATGTCCATATTAATTCCTATACACTCAACGAAAACCTTTTCTCGATTGAACCACGATGCCGGAGATTCAATTAATCTCATATACGATTCCCTTTGTCTCACGATATTTTACTTGCCCGAGATATAATCGTTGACATCCCCATGTCTAGTTTAATCTCGTTACCGGCAAGTTCTCTTTACTCGTCCATAATATAGGATCTCGGTGATTACAACCTAATCACATGTCTGCAGACTTTTGATGCTATATTACCGAGAAGGCCTGGAGATATCTTCTCCGTCACATGGAGGGACAAATCCCACTCTTGATTCATATCACCCAACAACCCACCATCGGAGATACCTGAAAGCCACCTTTATAATCACCCAGTTACGAAGTGACGTTTGATGTCCACAAAGTATTCCTCCGGTGAACGGGAGTGATATAATCTCATGGTCTAAGGAAACTATATTTGGCATATTAAAAGTGTTGACAACAAAACTTTTGTGACACGATTAATTGCAACTCTTTATTTGGGTCATGTCCATCACACCATTACTCCTAATGATATGACTCCGTTATCAAGTGACTATAACAAGTCCATAGTTAGGAAACTCTAACTATCTCTTGATCAACGAACTAGTCCTTTTTAGAGGCTCACTAGGGACTCCGGGTGTTTATATTCCACACATGTATTATGTTTCCATTTAATACAATTATAGCATGGATAATAAACTATTATCATAAACATGAATATGCTTAATAAACCACTTTATTATTGCCTCTAGGGCATATTCCCAATAGTCTCCCACTTGCACTAGAGTCAATAATCTAGTTTACATTTCCGCGATCCAACACCCATGGAGTCTCACTCATGAAGTCTCAGTGCTGATCATGTTTGCTTGTGGAAGAGGTTCTGTCCGTGCTTTGTACTTTACAGCTCTTTATGTCCTTTGCAAAAATTTGTAACTGTCACCTAATTTGACATTACTTTATCATCTCATGATAAACTTCCTATCATCCCATGATAAAACCATTATCATATAATGTATATAATATGTTTGGTTATAGAGTGAGATATTCATATCCTTTCATGCCTATATGTATGATCAGTCAAATGGACTTTCCCACAACATGTGCATCCGGAACTCACTCAATCTTGAAACGACTTTGTCAAACCAAAATATTATATCTTATTTCAATCCTTGAATTAATCATATACTCCTATATGTTGTAGACTTAACAAATCAACAGTGAACCTTGTCACTTTGATATTTCCGATCATGCTTTCGCTGCGCTGCTTTGACTCTAAAAGATCTCCAATTTAGTCTGGCTTTATGACTTCAACCAAGTCTACCATTTTCTAAATTCATCTCTATTTCATGAAAAATGACTCCTCATTCATCATGTTCTTACAATTAAGAACTTGGGTCACATATCGTCATATACAAACACATGGTTCTCATATGTTGAGTCCTATGAACAATTCATATTGAATTCCAACATATCCTCCAACCATCAATTTTGTACTGAGTTCTCTAACTCAATGCTTCACCTATTTATCACAATGAGATGAACTATTCTTCTCTTGTTTCATTTTGAACTCCTTCAAAATATTTAGGTTAAACATCTGACTTTAATGTTTATCAAACTTATCTATCCTCCATAGATACATTCATCTACATGAAAATTTGACTTTCAAACTAACTTCATAAGTTATGCATTGGTCCATGACAACGTTTACAACATTTATGAAATCTCCATTTCACTAAAACACGATGTTGTAAACTCCCACTCAAATATACCTCATACACATATTAAATTGTGAAAACACTATGGCTCCCACTCAGAAATATGTTATCTTTATATTTGACCATGATTAACTAGTTTCCACTCAAACATATGTCACCACATATTTTGATTATGGAAATTAATTTCTGCTCTAACTTAATATATGTCACCACATATCTTAATTAGATCTCACTCAGTTTCTTATGCACTTTCTCGACACTTTGGACTCCTCCAAAATTCTTAACTCTTAAGATTCGAGAACTCATATACGAAACGCCAGCACCTTGCTAGCTCTAAGTTTTATTTATTCCACGCAAACTCTTTTGCAAAATAAATATGTGAAACATTCTTTTCACAAAATCAAGTAACGATTACTTTATGATTTAAACTTAAAGTAGAATGACTCTCAGTCACTTTCGTATTTAAAGTTTCTATTTCTTCTTTTGTAGTTTTGTAGGTATGTCTTGTTTCTCAAACAGGACAAGTAAATCATGAATATTATTTGCAACTCTTGACAAAATTTATATTCTTGAACCCTACTTTTATTTAGACAAGCTAAACCAAAATTCAATGATCACCATCATTAAAACCTTTATGTGTCAAGCCTTAACAACATAGCACTTTACACATGTGCCACTTGATACATAAACATGAAAGGTTTAAGCTTTCTAAATTTATTCCAACAATTCTTTTATCCATGAAACCATTTCACGATAAAACCACTAAAATACATAACACAACCAAACACATTGGTTTGTCCCTTTTAGTCTCACATTGTGGAATCTCTATTCATAACCTCATATGAACATTCTACAAAACTTCATTTGCTTTGGTTTTTAATTATCTCATAATTATTGAAACCACTATTTCACATAACTCATATGCGAAAAGCAAATCATTAAATAGATCCTTTATTTAAACAGAGTGTTATCAAAATAAATCTAAATGATACAAATAAAACCTTAAAACCAAGAACCCTTTGTTTATGACCACATAATATCAAATATAATGTGATTACAATTCTTTAGGTTTATCAAAACACCTTTTGAATAATCTCTGAATATTGTAATTTGTGATAACACTTGTCACAAGTCTCCATACTAAACAATAACTCAAATATTTTGTCTCTTTTGATCAAATCGAAAAGACTCAATTATCTTGTTAACTTAATATCCTCTACTTCCAAAGTCTCATCATGACATGAATAAATACTCCTATTTACTCATCCATGATAAAATAATGATGTCTCTTATTCACTGAAAAATACAACCAACACTTGTGTTTATTTTCAGCAACTCATGGCATTTTCAGAAAATGGCATTTTTAATCACACTACTTAGTGATGCGCATCAAGATGCTCTTCAGCACTAATAATACAATTAAAACAAATCTCATCATTAAGTATTGGATATTTTAGCATGTCTTTATTTTATAAGTGTTTAACTAATTATCGTTCAAATCTAGCAAAGGACAATAATCTCATAATCGAAACGTTATCTCCAAAAAGGATTACTCATGAAAACAGAACAACCACTTGTCTTTAACATGAATGACCGTCTCACAAACCGAGACACACTAATTTAAGATCACACTTAATTCGATTACAAAACTTATTCAAATCCTCTAATTTAAAACGATAAATGTAGAAGTAGAACATCGCCAGCATCAACTCCTTGATTGCCATCTTCCCGCGAAGTCCACTCAGTCCCTCCATGCACTTTTCAAACGGCTGGCCCTGTTTTCATAAAACAGCACAAGTATCAAATACTTAGCTCACCATAAGTGTAAATGGGACATTTAAACATTTATAACTAGTATATCAAAATATACCTTCTGCGTTGGCTCCTCCGCCTGCTACGGGATTCCTTTCGATCTGACGAAGTCGAGACATCAGTTCAGGGTAAGTGATCGAATCCCTTTCCTTGACATAGTCTCTGACACAATTCTTGAATTTGGGATGAAGCGAATGCAACAACCCATCTATCACGAATTCGTCACTCATCTCCATATCCCAAGCATCCATAAGAGTGTAATATATCCTATACATTTTCTTCAGATGATCCTCTAAGCGATCATTTTCTTCCATCTTAGTTGAAAGAAACACACCCAGACCTTCAAACCTTGCAATTCTCACTTGTGCTATGAACATTTCTTTTAGCTTAGTGACAGTCTCAATGGCACTTAAGTTCTTGAATTGTTTGGACAGGTCTGAATTCATGAAGACACTCATCAACCAATTGACTTGAATGTGAGTCTTACTCCGACTGAGCCAATCCATACGCTTGTTGTAACTCGCAGAAGCATCGGGTTTTTCTTCTAAGGATTCATGTAACACGTAGAGCTGATCATTGGTTGATAGGACTTCTCTAAGACGTTCATACCACTCGATGAAGTTTGACCCATCGAGACGCAGCTCCTCAGCAAGAAACATACTACTGTAGTCGGCCATGATCTATAAGGATTTTGCAAAGACATCTTTAGGACACTTGTTTATGATAATTTTAGTTCAACTTAATCAAATTAATGAACTCCCACTAAACTCAACATCTCTCCGGTTGATTAGTGACACACGATCCAAATCCACTACACCACCACCGATCATCACGTGAGATGATGTAGCTTCAAAGGTGAACAACTCAGTGTTGATCATATCATTCATATGACTCGTGTTTAACCTTTCGGTTCCGTGTTCCCGAGGCCATGTCTGTACATGCTAGGCTCATCAAGACAACCGTAGTATTTCCGCATGTGCAAACTGGCTTGCACCCGTTGTATGTGAACGTTGAATCTATCACACCCGATCATCACGTGATGCTTCGAAACGACGATCTTTCGCAACGGCGCATACTAGGGGAGAACACTTAATTATCTTGATATTAACATGAGAGATCACCTTATCATGCTACCGTCGCGATCACATCTAAGCATAACAATAAGGTGCATAAAAGGGATTAACATCACATGCAATTCATAATTGTGATATGATATGGCCTTTCTTCATATGCTCTTAGATCTCCATCTTCAAAGCACCGGCAAGATCTCCATCTCCGGCATGATCTCCATCATCTTGGCGCCATCACCATGGTTGTCCACCAACTATTGCAACTACAACTAATGCTACTCTTAGCAATAAAGTAAAGCAATTACATGGTGATTCATTGACACGCAGGTCACATAAAATAAAAGACAACCATATGGCTCCTGCCGGTTGCCGTACTCGTCAACATGCAAGTCGCGAAATATTACAAACATGATCATTGCATACATTATCACAAGTCACATTGGCCATATCACATCACTTGACCCCCTCTGCAAAAACAAGTTAGACGTCCTCTACTTTGTTTATGCAAGTTTTACGTGGCTTGGGTCAACGAGTTAGAACCGTTCTAATCTACGCAAAACCACAACGGTGATATAATAGTTGCTTATTTACTCATCCTTTTGAAAGGCCTTCCATTGAAAATTGCATCCTCACTAAAGCAAGAGAAACAGACACCCGCCAGCCACTTATGCAAAACAAGTTGCATGTCAGTCGTGGAACCGGTCTCTCGTGCGTGGACGAGTAAGGTTGGTCCGGGCCGCTTCAATCTCACAATACCGCAAAGATGCAAAGTGCACGCGAGAAGGTAGCAACATAAAATATCAACGCCCACAACTCCTTGTGTTCTAATCGCATCAACACCTACGAATAGATCTAGGCTCTGATACCACTGATGGGGTCGCAGCATGGAAAACAAAAATTTTCTACGCGGCAAAGCGGAATAAACCCCAAGGATCTAGATCTACGAGATGAAGATAGCGAAGATGAGATCCAATCTCTTACCCTCGAAGATCAACAAACGCGTTTTGTCGGTGCAGGGGGTTGGCTAGTCGATCCCCGCAACTAGACTCGTCTAGTCGCGAGGAGATGTGTTATCCTCGAGATCCAATCCGGTGAAGTGCAACAATGGGCAGCACCTCCGCGGCGTCCACACATACAGCTCGATGAAGACGTCGACTCCTTGATCCCGCAAGCGAGAGGACGTGGCCTTGATGATCTCAGCAGCACGACGGTAGTGCCAATGATGATGACGATCTCCACGCGCGAGGCTTCGCCAAACCAAGCGAGGGGAGAGGGAGAGGAGGAGGTGGCGCAGCCCCTAGGGCTAGGGGGTGCGGCTAGGTGTGGAGGAGAGGCGGTGGCAGCCCTCCAGGAGAGGAGGGGTGCGGCTAGGGTTAGAGGGAGAGAGGGGGGTGCGGCTAGGGGGCAGCCTCCAAGGTTGTTGCGCCTCCCCCCCTCCCCTCCTTATATAGGAGGTCGGCTAGGGCTTGGGCAGGGGGCCGGCCGGCCCCTCCTTGCTTGCCCCCCAAGTTGGAGTCCTTCTAGAACTCCTCCTTGGGCCCCCTTTCCTAAGGGGTGGAGAGCCCACCTCCTAGTCCAACTAGGAGTGGGACTCCCCTCCTTCCTATGCCGCACCACCCATATGGGCCTAGGTGGTGCGCCCCACCCAAGTGGTGGCAGCACCCCTTTGCACCATGTGGGCCCCATACAAAATATGTGGTCCCACTTCTAGACCCTTCTAGAACATTCCGGAACCTTTCCTATACCCTATGAAATATTCCGGAACTTTTCCGAAACCTCCGGAAACCACTTTCCATATATGAATCTTATTCTCCAGACTCCTCTGGAACCTCTCGTGACGTCCGGGATCCCATCCGAGACTCCGAATCACCATTCGTTCACTTCATCATTTAATTCATCGCAAAACCTAATTTCATCGGAACGTTAAGTGTGTGACCCTACGGGTTCGAGAATGTATAGACATGATCATATCAATAATTAATAGCGGGACCGGGATGTCCATATTAATTCCTATACACTCAACGAAAACCTTTTCTCGATTGAACCACGATGCCGGAGATTCAATTAATCTCATATACGATTCCCTTTGTCTCACGATATTTTACTTGCCCGAGATATAATCGTTGACATCCCCATGTCTAGTTTAATCTCGTTACCGGCAAGTTCTCTTTACTCGTCCATAATATAGGATCTCAGTGATTACAACCTAATCACATGTCTGCAGACTTTTGATGCTATATTACCGAGAAGGCCTGGAGATATCTTCTCCGTCACATGGAGGGACAAATCCCACTCTTGATTCATATCACCCAACAACCCACCATCGGAGATACCTGAAAGCCACCTTTATAATCACCCAGTTACGAAGTGACGTTTGATGTCCACAAAGTATTCCTCCGGTGAACGGGAGTGATATAATCTCATGGTCTAAGGAAACTATATTTGGCATATTAAAAGTGTTGACAACAAAACTTTTGTGACACGATTAATTGCAACTATTTATTTGGGTCATGTCCATCACACCATTACTCCTAATGATATGACTCCGTTATCAAGTGACTATAACAAGTCCATAGTTAGGAAACTCTAACTATCTCTTGATCAACGAACTAGTCCTTTTTAGAGGCTCACTAGGGACTCCGGGTGTTTATATTCCACACATGTATTATGTTTCCATTTAATACAATTATAGCATGGATAATAAACTATTATCATAAACGTGAATATGCTTAATAAACCACTTTATTATTGCCTCTAGGGCATATTCCCAACATGCGCTTCCTCTTTTGTCTCTGAGCCTTAGTGAGCGGAGGCGGCGGAGATGGCAGAGTCGGCTGAGGTGTCGGGTGATGCGGCGGCGGAGATCGAGATGGACTCGTGCTGTGGTGGTCGTCCCTCTCGTCATCATCTGGACTTGGAGGTGGTGAATGGCGACTCGGTGGAGATGATGGTGGCCTTGGCGCCGAGCCTGGAAGCACGATGTATTTCTTGCGCCATAGAATGATACCACCCCCGACGTCTCCCAGTGTCCTCTCATCATCAGCTCCAGGGATGTCAAGCTCCAGTGATTCATATCCGGGTAGAACTTGATCCAGACCGACATGACCATAGCCATCTGGAATCACATTGCAATGCCATCGTGCTGTAGATTCACAAGTTAAAGCATAGCCGTCCGCCACCTTGAAGGATAAGTTCCTCACTCCCACATGTAGCTCACAACTTTTCTTCTCCCTGATATCATCCACGGGGAAGAGATCCATCGGTGCCTCATCATCACCGACCGCCGTGGAAGCCACTGAGCTTCTCCGCTGAGATGGGCCGCCTTCATGACTATCTTGCTGCAACTGATGAGTTGGACCTTGCTCGCGCAATTCCTCTATTTGCTTCTGTTGGTGCTTTACGATAGCAAGTATTTCCTCGTTCTGTTTTTCCAAGTTGTTCAACCGGCCTTCCTCCTCCTGCTCCCTCCTCTTCTTTGCTCTCGCTCGGCTTCTATAAGATTGACGGTCCTCGGGAAACCCAAGCCTCCACGGCACATCTGGTCCAAAGCCTCGTGTTCTTCCTGGTTTTTCAGGATTCTTGAGGGCCTTTGTTTGCTCGTCCCTCTCTCTGTCGGGAATAAACTTTCCCAATTAAACCTCGGCGATTGCTTCAACAATTGCTTGCTGGGCTATATAATTTTTTTTTTCTTTTCATCATGTTTTAACTCTCCTGTTTCCATGTCCTACTCCACCCCATGCCCAAGTAAGAAATTTCTTGCCCTACGGGGCATGGAATCTCCAGCTGGAATGATCCCTTTTTCGCGCATGGCGGCCTCAGTTTGATCCCACTTAGGCTCGGCAGTTCTGTAGCCACATGTCCCCATCTTATGGTGATATTTCTTTTTCTTTGCATTTTTCTTATTCTTTTCCGACCTTTGCCTAGCTAGTTCCGAATTCTTGTACACCAGAAATGAGTCCCAGTGAGCCCGCTGCCTCTCTAGTGTGCCAGTTAAATCTGGAGCTTTTTTATCTTTAACATACGCACGGTATAATCTGTTCTTGTACTTATTGAATTGTTCAGCCATCTTCTTAAGAGCGAAATGATTGACTGCTTTCCTCATGTCTATTGTCTTTGCTTCGTCATCTTCGAAGACTGGTAGGGTGAAATGTGCAATTAGCTTGTTCCAAAGATCATCTTTCGATCTGTCGTCGACATAACTAACTCCCTCTTGCTTTTCGGCTTATGCCAATCCTGAACGCTGATCGCGACGTTGTCCCTAACAATAACTCTGCATTGATGCACAAACTTATTTGCGTTCGTCTGGGGAAGCAACGGTTGGCCCTGTGAAGAGACAACCTCGATTATGAGATGCTCATCTTTGTCCATCCCTTTCGCATGGCCTCGTTTACTTTTAATAGATTTGGTCGATGCGGAGATCTAAAATAAGAAACATTCATTAATACATATATATATACAAATCTATTATTGCATCTGATCAACAGAGGCTTAATATACCTCGCCAGACCGCGGATGTCCACCAGTTTCCGAGTCGTCATCGCACTCGATGCTCATTTGCGCTGCGTCTTCCGCCTCCATTCCCTGACCAGAGTCGTTCAAATATTGTGAGCAGTCTTATGCTCCGATGTCTTCTACTCCACCGACCTCGGATTGCCGTACAATGGCAAAAATGTCCTCTTCATTGTCTCTGCTGTTCAAGTGATCCATTGCTTAACTATTACTAAAGTAAGATAAAGCAATGTTAGTATTAGCCGAATAATTCAAAGTAGGGAACATTGTTTTCCTCACTTTACAAAAGCAGCATTGATCAAATATGCAAAAGTATCATTAATACATATAGAATAATGAAGTTACATAGCTCAAGTCCATTTTTATTTAACTCTAATACATCACGAATAATATCACTAATGCATGAAGCTCTCAAACTAACTTCGACCGGTTCCTGAGCCGCGGGGTGCTGAGCCGCCGGCGCTGCGCATCCAAAGAGAAGGAACCCTCATAGGGTCATAGCTCACATGATAAGGAACCCTCTGAAAAAACGACCAGCTATTGCTATAATGCCTATCCAATAGATACATGTAGCGACGGACGTGCTCGTCCTCCTCCCTGATACGGCGACGTACCACCTCCTCGGGGGCCGGCTCCCTCTTCACCGAGCGTGGCCCACGCGACTGCCACCAAAGAAGATCTGGGTCAACGACATCACCCGGATTCCTCACCAAACTGCGTGTCCCGGAAGGTAGCACCTCCCAGTGCCAGCCCGGCGGAGCCCAGTCCCACACATCGCCCCTCTGGTCCAACAGGGACATCGTCGCCGAGAACAATAAACTAAAAATACCTAAGTCAAAATTTCTATTTATACACTAAAAAAGTAATACTACAAAAGTAATACTAAAATTAGGTAAGATAATTAGTGTTAACAAAAATTATCCTAATTGGGTTAGCAGAATTGGGAAAGATTCCAGGAACTGTCAAATTAGAAACCCCTAATGGAATTACATATGATGTCGGACATCATATGTAATCCTATTAGGGGCTTCTAATTTGACAGCTCATGGAATCTTTCCCAATTTTCTAACCCAATTTTCTGCTAACACTAATTTTTGAACCCAATTTTTGCTAACACTATTTTTTGCTAACTTTTGTTAACACTACTTTTCTAACCCAATTTTCTGGTAACACTAATTTTTCTAACCCAATTTCTAACTAGTATTATTATGGGACTTATTAGCATATTAATATTTCTAACTAGTAAATCTAACTAATTAACCACCTAAATCATCTATTAAATCATCGAGCTAATAAATTTCAAACCAAAATCTAAATTCAAACCTAATTTCAAACCTAATTTCAAACATAAATTTCGAAACACCTAAACCTAAATTTAAACCCTAAATTTCAAACCTAAACCCTAACCCTAACTTGCTAATAAATCTAACTAATTAAATTGCCAATAAATCTAACTAATTAAGTTCCTAAACCCTAACCCTAACTTTGGCATTTTCAAATTTTACTAATTATATTTCAAATAAATCTAACTAATTATATTTCAAATAAAAAAAGAGGAGGAGGAGGAGGAGGGAGAGGCTCGGTACCTGCGACGGCGGTGGCGCAGCGGGCTCAGGCGGTGCTCGGGCGGGGAGAGCGGCTGGCTCGGGCGATGCTCCGGCGGGGAGAGCGGCGGCGGCGGGGGGGGGGGGGGGGGCTCGAGCGGGGGAGAGCGGCTGGGCTCGGGCGGGGGAGAGCGGCGGCGGGGCTCTCGGGCGGGGAGAGAGCGACGGCGGCGGGGCTCGGGCGGGGGAGAGCGGCGCCAGCGGCGGCGCGCGGCGGGAAAAGCGTCAGCGCGGGCGCGGAGGAGAGCGATATGGCAGCGGCAAGGTGGTCTGAGCGGCGGCAGCCTGACGGCGTCGTCTTGTGCGGCGGCGGCTCCTCCTTGTGTGTGTCCCGGTTCGTGGCTCGAACCGGGGAGGAGGCGTGGGTATTTATACCCAGAGACCTCTAGTTCCGGGTGGTGCCACGAACCGGGACTACACTACTAGGAAAAGGCCTATCTATGGCGCACCTTTTTGGAATTCTCTGGCGCATCCTGGAAAAAGTGGGATGCACCACAAACATCTCGCCAATAAAATATATTTTTGTGGCGCACGCCGATGGTGCAAAATAAGTAAAATACTTTTAAAAAATCTGAATTTTTTTGGAGACAAACATATATAAGTTTTCAATGTCCGTGCAAAATTTCGGAAACAAAATGACATGTTTTGTGATATGTACAAAAATATATAATTAGTGGACAAATGAGATTGAAAATACTTTTTTAGAGAAAGAACTGACTTAGTCTTTTTTGCACAGAGCACAAAAAAAGTCATTTCATTCCGAAACTTTGCACGAATATTGAAAACTTGTATATAAACTCCTCTCCCCATCTAATTCTCAAAACAAAAACCAATGAGATGGACATAGAACTCCTCGAAACAGGCTTTCGCCCCGCTTTAAGATGGACATAGAACTCAAACGTGTGACCTCCAGGACTGGTCCAGACAGCACTACCAACGCACCACATATCCCCAGCATGACACACTAGAAATGCATTCGCTATGTGTTTAAATTCAAAAAAATCAAAATAATTCGGAATTTGTTGTCTGCTAAGGTTTTTTACCGAGGATGCTCGGGATTCTGTTACCGGACATTATCTCGCCCAGTTACCCAATCCTTGGTCCAGACTAACCACCCGGACGCATAGAGAGCTTTGAGGGGTCCGTGGTGTTAGAGATAGAATCGGTTTAGTGTTGTATAGAGATTGGACTCCGTATTTTTAGGAAGGAAGAGATCGGTTTGTGATCCTCCTTACCTTGCCGTGTACGCTGTACGTTCCTTTGATTGTATATAAAGAGAGGAACACCCCGATTGGGGTTTCACCGGCAATTGTTTCTTTCAACTTGGTATCAGAGCGATAGTTCTCGATCTTGGGCCTGCACGCGATGAACACCTCCGCTTTGCAGCTCGCCTCCATCGCCGGCGTGATGACCTCTTCCGCCTCCTCTTCTCAATCCGCCGGCGCGATGCTCTCTTTCCCGGCCACCACTCTTCCCACCACCATGCCATCCGCTTTCACCAACACTATCACCGTGCGTCTAGATCGCACGAATTTCCTCCTGTGGAAGACCCAGATCGTCCCTCACATTGCCGGCCAGGGCTGGTACGGCTTCCTTGACGGAAGCTGCAAAGCGCCGCCTGCGACGATCACCACTGGAGAAGGAGACGCCGCTGTCACGACGGCAAACCCCGAGTACGCGATCTGGTGGTATCTAGATCAGCGGTTTCTAAGCATCCTCCTCGGCAACATGACGGAGGAAATTCTCGGGCAGATGATTGGCCGCAACACCTCTGCCGCTGTCTGGGCCTGCCTCGTCGCCATGTTCTCTGCTCAAAGCCGGGCAGGGGTGCGGCAAATCCGGCGTCAGCTCACGACGCTGAAGAAGAACGACATGTCCGCCACCGAGTACTTCAGTCGGATGAAGGGGTTCGCGGACACGCTCTCTATGGTCGGCTCCCCCGTCCCCGATGATGAACTGATTGACTTCATCGTCGTCGGCCTCGGCTCACAATTCGAGTCGCTCCAGGCCTCGCTCACTGTCCTCAACGCCACGTCCACCACTCTGACGGTGTCTGATTTCTACAGCATGTTGCTCTCATGCGAGTCTATGCAGGCGCAAAACTCCCAGGCCGGAGCCTTCTCTACTTCGGCTAATGCAGCGGCGCGACAGGGCGACGCCAACCGTGGCGGTCGTCGTCCCTTCGACAACACCTCCAATCCCGGCCGTTCTGGTGGGCGGCAAATCGGTGGACAGCAAGGAGGTGGTGGTGGCGGCCACTTCGCTGGTGGACAACAACAAGGCTACCGCGGTGGAAACCGCAATGGCGGCGTTGGCCGTGGTGGCGGCGGTGGACAAGGCGGCGGCAACGGCGGTCGCAATGGTCGCAATCGTCCATGCTGCCAAATCTGCAAGTATTGGGGTCATGAGGCGCTGACTTGCAAGAACCGGTTCAACCAGGTTTATCAAGCTGAAGATCACCGCTCCGAAAACTCCACCGCCTCCCAACACGATGAGCAGCAATCGTGGTTCATGGACACGGGTGCAACCGACCATCTCACCGATGACATGGGTCGGCTAAGCGTCCAGGAGCGCTACCAGGGCAAGGACCAAGTTCAAGTCGCCAATGGTGCAGGTTTGTCTATTACGCATGTTGGTCATTCCCGTTTAGCTGGTTCCTTGCAATCCATTAATCTGAAAAATATTCTTCATGTTCCTGATATTAGCAAAAATTTGCTTTCGGTATATCGCCTTGTCTCTGACAATGACATCTTTATTGAGTTTCATAAATATTTCTTTTATGTCAAGGACAAGGCTACGAGGAAAATCATTCTTTGCGGTAGGAGCCGTGGTGGTCTTTACCCACTTCCTTTTGGTCGAGCTACGTCTTCTGAGCGGCATGCGTCATCCAGCGTCAAGTTTTCCCCTCATCAGTGGCATCAACGTCTTGGTCATCCTTCAAATAATGTAGTTCAAAATATTGTTAGATCAAATAATATCCCATGTTCTCCAAACTCTGTTTCATCCGTGTGTGATGCTTGTCAGCGTGCTAAGAGTCATCAACTTCCATATAATCATTCTTCACGTGTGTCTCGTGCACCGCTTGAGCTTGTTCATTCTGATGTTTGGGGGCCTGCTCTGCCTTGTTCTGGAGGTTTTAAATATTATGTTAGTTTTATAGATGACTACAGTCGCTATTGCTGGATATATTTGCTAAAACACAAATCTGATGTTGAGAATATCTTTTACATGTTTCAGAATCATGTTGAGCGTCTTCTGAACACTAAAATTCGTGCCGTTCAGTCAGATTGGGGTGGTGAATATCATCGCCTCCATGCCTATTTTCAGCGCACGGGAATTTCGCACCATGTCTCATGCCCTCATACCTCCCAACAAAATGGTATTGCCGAGCGCAAGCATCGGCATCTTGTCGAAACGGGGTTAGCTCTTCTTGCCCATTCGTCTCTCCCGCTTCAGTTTTGGGATGAGGCTTTTCTTACCGCTTGCTACCTCATCAATAGGATGCCTTCCCCTGTTCTTCGCAATATCTCACCCATCTCTCGGCTTCTTGACATCTCACCGGAGTATTCCTTTCTTCGCACTTTTGGGTGTGCGTGTTGGCCGAGCCTTCGCAAGTACAATTCTCGTAAGCTTAAATTTCGATAAAAAATGTGTGTCTTTCTTGGGTACAGCCCAATGCATAAGGGTTACAAGTGTCTCGATCGTACTACTGGGCGCATCTATATTTCTCGTGATGTTATCTTCGACGAGAACGTGTTTCCTTTTGCCACCCCGGGCGTGATAATTGATGTTTCCAAATTGCATCCAGTGTCTTTTCCCTCGCAGGAACCAGCTGTTCAGGATACTAGCATGCGTAATTATGACATTTCCATGTTGCCTTTTAATGCGCTTGGTATTGGTTCTGTTGTTCCTGTGCAGGTTCCAGCTCCTGCGATCGACGTGGATGCTGAGCATGCGATTGACGTGCATGCCTCGTCGAGCGAGCCAGGCGATCCTTCCAGCCCGCCCCGCTCTGGAACGTCTTCCCCTCGGCCGGACGCATCCTCTGGTCTATCTCCCGGTGTGTCTTCTCCTGGGCCGGATGCGTCTTCCGGCCCGTCTCGCGCTGCGGCGCCTTCTCCAGAACGGGAAGCTCCTTCGTCGGCTCCTGTGCATCCGGATGGGCCAGCTTCGTCTTCTACAGCTGGGCCGCCTCCTCCACCCGCGCAATTCGGCCCCGTACATACTCGGCAGCGCAGCGGCATCACCCGGCCAAGGATATACACGGACGGGACTGTGAGGTATGATCCTTATCGTTGTGGCGCTTTTCTAGCTGTTCCTGCCTCGCATCGCACTGCTCTTGCTGAACCTGCTTGGCGTTCTGCGATGGAAGATGAGTATGATGCCCTTCAGCGAAATCAGACTTGGACACTGGTTCCCCGACCGCCTGGCACGAATATTGTTGGCAGTAAGTGGATCTTCAAAACAAAGTTTCGACCCGACGGCTCTATTGATAAGTACAAGGCTCGTCTGGTTGCGCGCGGCTTCACACAACAGTACGGTATTGACTACCATGACACTTTTAGTCCTGTTGTGAAGCCTGTCACTGTCCGGCTCGTTCTGTCTCTTGCTGTCTCTCGTGGTTGGTCCCTTCGACAGATTGATGTCAGCAATGCTTTTCTCCATGGCTTTCTTGATGAAGATGTGTATATGCAGCAACCGCCTGGTTTTGAAGACTCTTGTCATCCCCAGTATGTTTGTAAGCTTCAGCGTGCTCTTTATGGTCTCAAGCAGTCTTCACGAGCTTGGTATGCTCGGTTGAGTGATCGGTTGCACCAGCTTGGTTTTGTTTCCAGCAAGGCAGATACTTCTTTGTTCATCTTCGATCATCACGGTATCACCGTTTATATGCTTGTATATGTTGATGACATTGTTATTGCTGGCTCCTCTGCGGCTGCTGTTGACAGGCTGGTTCATACACTTTCCAAGACCTTTCCTATTAAAGATCTTGGTCGTCTTGAGTATTTCTTAGGCATTGAGGCGGCATACAATGATACCGGGATGGTGCTTACTCAGCACAAATATGCACTTGATTTGTTGTACCGTGCAAATATGGAGAATTGTCGTGCTGTTACTACGCCCATTTCAGTTACTGATAAGCTCTCTCGGGATCTCGGTGTACCTCTCAGCTCCGAAGATACCTTCAAGTATCGGAGCCTTGTTGGTGGTTTGCAGTATCTCACCCTGACGAGACCTGACTTGTCTTTTGCTGTTAACAAGGTTTGCCAATATCTGTCACAGCCTACCATAGTTCATTATGAGGCAGTTAAACGGATTCTCCGCTATGTCAAAGGTACAGTGTCTACTGGTTTGCGTATTCAGAGATCGGTTTCCTCCGTGCTCAATATTTACACCGATGCTGATTGGGCGGGTTGCTCCGATGATCGTCGCTCCACTGGTGGTTTTGCTTTATATCTTGGACCTAATCTAATCTCGTGGAGTTCGCGCAAGCAACCGACAGTCTCTCGTTCTAGCACTGAGGCCGAGTATAAAGCTTTGGCTAATGGCACTGCTGAGGCGATTTGGGTTCAGTCTGTACTGAAGGAGCTTGGCGTGCATCAATCCCGCCCTCCGATACTGTGGTGCGACAATCTTGGCGCCACATATTTGTCCGCCAACCCAGTATTTCATGCCCGTACAAAGCATATTGAGATCGACTTTCATTTTGTACGTGAGAAGGTTGCTTTGGGCGCTCTGGAAGTTCGGTTCATCACATCAGGCGATCAGGTGGCGGATGTCTTCACTAAACCAGTCACTCAGCTAATACTCCGTAGATTTCGTTCCAATGTTAACCTTGTACACGACGGTTTAGATTGAGGGGGGGTGTTAGAGATAGAATCGGTTTAGTGTTGTATAGAGATTGGACTCCGTATTTTTAGGAAGGAAGAGATCGGTTTGTGATCCTCCTTACCTTGCCGTGTACGCTGTACGTTCCTTTGATTATATATAAAGAGAGGAACACCCCGATTGGGGTTTCACCGGCAATTGTTTGTTTCAACTCGTGGTAGATGCTTAAATACATTCAAATTAGAGTGTACATAAAGCTATATCTAGCTAGTAGACCGTGTGTTGAAAAACATGAGCCAGCTAGCTAGTGTAAGCGAGGCTGCTAAGAGTCTAAGAGAGTTTGGCAAGTAATTTCTCTCGTGTGAATGGTGACTAGAAGGAAACCGTTCCAAGTTCCAACTGTGTTGGATTTGTGGAATCATCGTAGTATATGCTCGATTCCTTGCTCCTTAATTAATCAGTGATTACTGAAATATACCTTATTATGCAAGCACTTCACGCGTGCGTGAATGCATCATGAAATTAAGATCAAGGTCATTGCATTGCACCTGGAGTGAATTAGAACAAAATAGTCCAAAACGCAGAGGTCTTCCCCGCAAAATTAAAACAAAATAGATATGTGTGGATTATTATCAAGAGGTAAGACACAAAGATGGTGCAACATGTTTTGCTTAGTTACACACATTACACACGAACTTCTTCTCTGTCAAATAATTTTGCTGATGATCATCGCACATTGATTACCGCTAGTCTCAGTTTGCAGCACATCACAGTGAACCGATCATACATACTACATGCATGATGCTTCTATTCGATCAACTTAATAATTTCGGCATACATGACGTTCCATGGAGTTTCTTTTGAGAATTTCGGCATACTAATATTTCTAAGATTCAACATATCATCCATACTATTTACACAAATCCTAAGACGTACAAATATACACCGATCGACTTGAAAGAACAAATTAAGAAATAATGCTAGTACACAATTCAATTTTTACAGGCATGTCTAATCCTATAGCCTGCACCTGTACACACATAGCTAGCTAGCTAGCTACGATTCCGCTTTGCTGCATTTTCGGTAGCATTATCGGCAGCTTCCTCCGCCGCTATCCGCCGGTGCACCCTCTCGATGTACTCCGCCGCGGCCGCATCGATGCCGACCAGCTTCCGCGCTCCGGCGCCGGCGCCGGCGGCTCCGTGCACCCTCGCTGCCGCCGCCGTGGTCGTCTTGCTCGCCCCCGCGTCGATCTTCTCCACCCTCTCGACGCGGATTTCTCCGGCACCCGACATGTGTCTAGCTAGCAGTGTAGGTTGAGCTTTTGCTTTGATCGATCTGAACTGAATGAATGAATATGATCGTCGAGGCTAGCCGGTGAGTCGCCGGGGTAATTATAGAGCCTCCGTGCACGCGGTGGCGTGGTTTCCAAGCAAGAAGGAAGAAGAAGTCTTGTGCATGCATCATGCGCGTGGCGGCCGTGGAAGCATGGAACGTACAGGTATATACAACCTGCGTTTCAGTTGATGTACTCCTACTTTTTCCAAGTCGTTTCAAGATACTCGATCTCACTGGTAATTTACACAGAGAAAAATCTGTCATTCATGAAATGTGAACTGAAAATAAGGGGTCGGTCGCATCTACCTACGCTACGCGCATAAGAAATGTGATCTCACTGGTAATTTACACCAAGAAAAATCTGTCATCAAGCCCGCTCTGCATTGAATCTCCCTACACACATATATACCACTGAAGATTTAGAAAAGTCGTGATCAGAATTGCGAAGAAGACTTGCGCGGGTCGGTCGCTACGCTACGCGCATAAGAAATGTGATTACATTCATGACTGCGCGCGCCGTGTCTCGGACAGCCGGCCAGCCTAACATTTCCGCCGACCAGAACAAATAAGCATACATACCTGCTGAGGATCTGCCTTAATAGCTAAGCTAAGATGGTACTAGCACGGCACTGCTAAGCCAAGCTTCTGGAATTATTTCTAGCTACTAACCCATGATAATGCAGATTAAGCACATGTAGGAGGATAAGGCTAGATACAGTAAAATGAGGAAGATAGTCTTACATGGATAAGGCCAATTCACTATATTTTTTTTCATCTTTAAGACTAACAGGGTTTCCCCTCGGTTTTAAGAGAAATTTGCACATAACATTAATATTTTGTGTCAAAATTGAATAATTTTTCTTTAGACTAACAGGGATTTCCCCGACTTAACAGACATAACACGACTCAAGAGAAAATCGCACGTAACACCAATATTTGGTACCATAATTATATAAAATATTTTTGACACTAACATGATTCGCCCTGTTAAAAAACAATTGTCCATATATAACACCAACATTTGATGTGAAAATTGCATAGCTCTAGAGATAACTAGAGATAATACCATTGCTCGTTGTTAGAATTGCTTAAAACACGGACTCAAAACATCTTTTAGAGAAACCTCAAAAAAAAATCTTTTAGAGGCAGAATTGCTTAAATCACGGAATCAAACCATCTTTTAGAGCTAATCCTGGTTTTGGGTAATATGTTAAACCAAGGTCAAATAGGTGATTTAAGGTCATAACAACGTATCCGGCC
Organism: Puccinellia tenuiflora; assembly: GCA_012064385.1. Classification (NCBI taxonomy): domain Eukaryota; kingdom Viridiplantae; phylum Streptophyta; class Magnoliopsida; order Poales; family Poaceae; genus Puccinellia; species Puccinellia tenuiflora. The sequence goes on along the minus strand of QRDG01000451.1, from coordinate 1,392,041 downwards.
CATATTTTTATACATCTATCGATAGCTTATTAGAAAGACAACATAAAGGTAGAAAACAAAGATTATGCAATTATAACATATTTTATATACACTTTTCCTATATAACAGCTAGCTGTTTTGTAATTCAGAAACAGACACTTTTTGGACCGTCCGATTCGTTTTACCAATCTGAGCGCTCTCTCCCTCGTTCTTTTTTTCCGTCTCGCGGCTGAGGGGTGTTGGTTAGGCTTTGGCTTTGGCTTTTGGCTTTGGCTTATAAGCCCAAAAAGCACCTAAATAGGTGCTTTTGGCTTTTGGCTTTTGGCTTATACCATAGTAAAACATAAGTCAAAAGCCAAAAGCCAAAAGCACCTATTTAGGTGCTTTTTGGGCTTATAAGCCAAAGCCAAAAGCCAAAGCGAAAGCCTAACCAAACACCCCCTGAGTGTCTGAGTCAACGAGGTCTCTTGAGTTCTTTTTTTTTTCTTTTTCATTTCGTGCTCGGAGACGGTGCTCTGCGCCGCTCGTCGGTTCGCTCGAGGGAGAGGCGGAAGACATGGCGGACACCGGAGAGGTCACCGCCGCAGCCAGATCAGATGGCCCTGGTGGGGGCGGTGCTTCGGGAGTCGGGGATATAGCCGACGGAGAGAGTGGCGACCGCGGAGGCGGCGCTGGGTTCATTGAGAAAGCCGCCGCTCGCGTCAATCGCCGTCCAATGGCGAAGGGACTGCCGATTCGCGAGCGTGAAAGGCTTGCGCGCCGCCGTAGATATGGGTATCCATCCACCCCCTGCACCTCCCCCTGCTCTGTTCTCTGATTTTGTTCTATTTTAGCTCGAATCATGCTGGTCGGGCCATCACGATATATGGGAGTATCTATGTAGCTTGTGTTTCGGATGTGAATTGGCGGATGCAGTTGAGTCTTGGAGAGCTGGGATACGGCATCGAGAGTTGGGTGCGTGACCAGGGCCTCCGCCACGGCCACGGGGTCTACCGCTTCTACAGCGGCGACTGCTACTTCAGCGAGTGGGCCGGCGGGCAGAGCCACGAAATCGGCGTCCAGACCTGCTTCGATGGGAGTCATATATATGTTGGAGAGTTCAAGTGCGGCGTCAAGCACGGCCATGGCAGCTACCATTCCCGGTAAGCGAAATCCCCTGCTTTGATTTGGTCACACTGTTCCATTCCTCAGCAATTCTACGATTGCCTCATTAGCTCCAGCGACCTTATAATTTGTTCATAGTAATTCAAGCAACATTGGCGAGAAATTCGTGCATTGGTTGCGGTTAATTTGTAACGTTCTGTTGCAGTTTGTTTCAGAAATGGTGATCGGTACTCAGGGGAGTACTTTGGGGACAAGATCCATGGGTTTGGTGTCTACAACTTTGCCAATGGCCATTGCTACGCATGCTCATGGCATGAAGGCAAGAAGCAGGGACTTGGAATGTACACATTTCGGAATGGCGACAAGCGATCAGGGGACTGGGACTTTGGCACCCTGAAGAGCCCCTGCCATCAACCGGTCCCTTTGTTGAGCATGACGTGCAGGTATACACCAATTTTCTTCACACATTGCTCCCTAGGAATCTTACCTCTGGAATTCCTTGGGGAATTCTAATGGTTCTATTGCATCAGGGGAGTTCGTCCTATATCGCGGCAGTCTCGCTGTTGCTTGCGTTCGAGCTTGTTGATGGTTAGTTTAGGGTTCAGTTTTGGTGATTATACTAGGCCTTAGATGATTTTTAGGTCAGTCTGCTAGTTTGCTCAGGCTGATGGTGTGCTCATAAATTTATCTAGTTAGGATGTTAGTTTTTTTGTGTGTTCATTATATGATAATTTTTTGGTCTGCATGGTACTGCTTTTGTTAGCATACTGTAAATTTGGCAAAATTTGCTACTTCTTATTTCTTTGAAGCTTTTTGCAAGCAATTCCGATTGTTGGGTATTATGGCTTTTGAGACTTTGTGCATGTTAGGTGATCACAGTTTTGAATATTTTTACATCCTCTCAGATTACTTTGTGAAGCTTTTTTTTCATCTCATTGACCACTTTGTTTTTGCAGCGATCAAACAATGAGAAGGTTTGGTGATAATTTGTCAGTGAATTCAGTAGTTCGACGTTCACCAGATTACGAACCTGATCATGAGATGTCTTTCATCGATAATGGGCTCCACGTAGAGCTGAATTATCGACAATGTGTTGAAGGAGTTCGAATTTGGCACGGTTCTTCAGGTTCTCATTTTTGTGTGTTTATTATAGCCTTGTTATTTACTCATCAGTTCTTTAGTCTGCATTCTTAGTCTTGCATTCTCATTCATGTTCTTCATTCAATCATTTTTTTTCTCCCATGTCCTCAATATTTCATCAGTTTTGTTATTATTTATCCGTCATTCATCTCTCAGTTTGTTTCTCATTTTGTTCTTAAGTTGCTCAGTTATGACATTAATTCCTTTAGTCATTCATTCCTTTAGTCTCTCATAATTTGCAGTTTCACTTGGCTAAGTATCTTTAGTCTTTCATTATTTTAGTCACTCATACTGTGCATTTTCATTACTTGAGTTTTTTATTACTTCATCTCTTCACTTTCTTGAGTATTCCTTCAGTACATCATACTTTTTTTGAGTATTTCTTTCAGTTATTCATTCCTTCAATCCCTCATAATTTCATTTATCACTTGGCTAAGTATCTTGAGTATTTCATTACTTCAGTCTCTCATAATTTGCATCATTAGTCCTTCATTCCTTCAGTACATCGTGATTTTCTTGAGTATTTCTTTCAGTCATTCATTCCTTCATTTCCTCATACTTTGCATTTTTAGTCTTTCATTCCTTCATGGCATTTGTTTATATTAGTGTCTCATTCTTTGTTTCATTATTTTTTCTTGACTATTTCATTACTTCAGTGTATCATAATTTTCATTTTCACTCTTCTAATTTAGTTGATTATTTCATTACTTAATTCACTCATAATTTGCATTTCATTTTTTTATTACTTCATTTTCTCATAATTTGCAATTTTAGATTTTCATTACTTCTTTCCCTCTGTATTCTCAGTATTTTCTCAGTATTTTCTGAGGCCCTCAGTCCCTCATAATTTGCAGTTTTAGTTCTTCATTCCTTCAGTCTCTCATAATTTGCATTTTCATTTATGGAAATTATTTCATTATAATTTGCATTCATAATTTGCATTTTCATTCTCCTAAGTTTCTTGAGTATCTCAAAATTTGCATCATTTTTCAGAGTCCTTTTTTGATTGCTTAATCATTTTCCCTTTGAGCTATTTTGCGTCTTTTTACACTATGAGTTTTCTTTTTGTTTAGGGTAGTTAAAAACATCGTCTAATCTGCATATATACAACCTTTTAGATGGGTTCTTTAAGTTGGATAGCTGGTTTTCCAAGCCTCAGTAAAGACTGCACGTTTTGATATCCAAGTCTCGTCAAAAAGTTCATTTTTTTCCTAAATATTACAATAATTTAGCAATAATCTGCAGGTTCAGAACTAGTACACAAGTCGTATGTTCTGATCTAAGTTTTTCTTCTATCTGCCCTTATCTGATGTCCCTCCTATTGGTTTTCTGTTTCTTTTTCTTGAGAGTTCATGGGGATCTCTATCTGGAGGAGCGAAGAAGCGGCAGTGGACGCGACGGGGCAGGGGGTGGAGTAGGTGAGCCCGTACCTCTCTTTCTTGCTGGAGAAGAAGAGTAATTCTGGGCTGTGCTTTTGTTTTGGGTTGCCCACATGTATTGTTGGGTTTTTTAGGATTTTTATTTGTTCCCAGCTTACTAGGCTTTTTTCTAGCATTAGGTGGGAAAAAATGTTCAGGACTGAAAACTGAGTCTGTTTAGCCCAGTTTGTGCAGCGACTCAAAAGGGACTGAAAAATGTGTCTGTTTGCCGGGACAGTAAAACAGACAGAAACGGGACTCAATTTTGAGATTACAGCTGTCTCTACCCTATTGGTTCCAAAAACTGTCTGTTTCTGAAAATCAAAACAGCTAGCTGCTGGATAGCCACTCCCACTTTATATATTATGTGCGTTTAATCTCTATTTTGTATGTGCATATTTTGTCAATGTTTTCTACTAATATGCTTGTTTTATTTGTGTTATATGCAATTTTCTCAGGAATTAAACAACAAGTTCAAAAGAAAAAAGGAATCAAACCTGACAAAGTTCCAAACACTACAAGGTTTCTACTACAATTTCTTGAAAACGAACACTGGAAGGAACACTATTCTCGGCCAGAACAGTTTTTTCTGCTACCATGCTACTTCCACGTACGGTTCCTTACAACTGAAAACAGAGGAACCAAAATCATGTCACCGGCTTGCTCCACGAAAACATTCTCCAAAACAGAGCAACCAAAACCATATTACCAGCACCAGGAAAACACACTCTGACAAAGAAACACCGCTTCGCTCGCTCGGCGTTCCGCTCGCCCCCGCGGGCGACGGGACGGGCCGCCGGGCGCGCCTCCTACAGCCCTCCTCCTCCCTCTCTCCCTCCCGCCGCCGCCGGCGAGGGCCTCCGGGCGCTGCCCGCGCGGTGCTGGCGGCGGCGGCCTGCTTCTACCCGCGCGTTTGGAGGAACTTCTCGAGTATTCGTGGGGATTCGCGGGGAGCTTCCGTCTGACGGCGGTGCGGCTCGGCCGGCGGCGCTCTGGCATAGGCCGGATGGCGGCGAGGCGGTGGCGTTGCTGCTTGGCAGCGGTGGCAGCGGGTGCGGGCTTGGCCGGCGGTGCCCTCCAGGCCCAGATCTGGGCCCTGTGGGCCCGATCTGGGTAAGGGTGGGCCGGCTCGGTCGCTACGCTACGCGCATAAGAAATGTGATTTATTTGGCTCAAAAAAAAAATGTGATTTACGCGCGCCGTGTCTCGGACAGCCGGCCAGCCTAACATTTCCGCCGACCAAAACAAATAAGCATACATACCTACTGATCTGCCTTAATAATAGCTAAGCTAAGATGGTACTAGCACGGCACTGCTAAGCCGAGCTTCTAGAGTTCTAGTCGGAGTTTAACCACAACATCATGCAGAGGTGCTAGAACATAAACGACAAGGTGTTGAACAGAACGACGTGGGGGGCGGAACTAGAACATAAACGACAAGGTGTCACTTTCTATGGCACGCATTTTTTTCAACTGGAGTTGGTGCTGTCACTGTCACTGTCACACACTATAATTCTGATAGTATAACAGGGTATGCCCCCAAGTCCCTGACGACGTAGGACAAATCCACGAATTTAACCACGTGGAGAAACTTCAGCCAAAAATAAACGATTTGCGAAACTTTTTTCGAAATTAACCCTTTTGGGTAGTGTTGGAACTAGGGGCGCTATACTCAATAGGGCAGCGCCGGAGACGGCGGCGCTACACCGTCTGCCAGCGTGGCGAGGTGGGCCACAGAGTCCGGTTATGTAACGCCGGTTACTGGGGCGCTACTCTTCTTAGTATAGCGCCTTGGACCGTGGCGCTACGCTCCCGAACCCTAATAACCGCTTCGGCCCGCCCACACCCAGCAGAACAGATCGAGTCGACCGCCAGAGGAAGAACAGCGGCGGCGGCCGCCCCCCTCTCCCCTCTCGAATCCTCCCCCTAAAAAGTTCAAATCTGAAGGATTTTCTTGTGGATTTGGTCCCTACATCCTTCCTCAAGGTAACCTCAGTCGAATCCCTCAATTTTGTCCAATCAATCTCTCTTATTTGCCTTACTTTTGCAACCCTAGTTTACACACTAGTTCATCCTAGTATTCGAAATTAATATCAAACCCGACCTATCTGAGTAGTTGATTGGTGATACGCTGTTAGTGTGGTAGTATTTGCCTTACTTTTGCAACCCTAGTTTACACACTAGTTCATCCTAGTTTTCGGTATACGCTGTTAGCGTGTTTGCTTTGTAATGTCAATGCCTAGTAGTAGGAATTATGCTCTTAATTTCTTAATAGTTGAGTTTTATTCAAATATGTAGGATAGAACTACTTGAACAACATTATGATGTTAATCACCGTGCATGGATGATGGTGGAGGAAAAGAAGGTAGATTCTTTATTTTTTGTAGATATTGATGATGATAGTTCATATATCTATGTGGCACAAACATTGTTCTAACTTGTAATATGTTGTAGGTCTTTGAGCCCCTTCGTCTAAGGTCTCACGAGGCCTCATCGACTCACCCAACAAGGTCAATGCGATACGACGAGTGCTACACTCCGTACATCGAGAGGCTGGAACCATGTCTATCCACTTGAAGTAGGGGCAAAGGGGCGGCGGTGACTACAAAGGAATAGAAAACATTAGCAAGAAAATTGGGAGCATTGTCGTAGATATGAAGTAACACACACCTTGGGATGGTCATAGGCGGACTTTGGTTCTTCCTTGTCCCTTGCATAGTTGGGACACAACCAAAACCTTCTTCTTCTTGTCTCATCCCAATCGTCGGATTGTTTGGCGTTGCAAATGTCTTGGCACCAACACTTGGGGGCCTCCTCTTTTGGGGCGTTAGTCGCCGTCCTCCGTGCCCACGGCCTCTCCAACCAGCTCGACGACCCCATACCTACAAAAGATGGCACAAATTAGTTAGTAACAAAATTAAACAATATTTGAAATAACAATACGAGAACCTAATAAATTGGTCAAAATTAAACAATATTTCATTCATACCCATCAATATCGGGCTCGACCACGACTACCACCTCTACGACTTCTACGTCCACCAACTCGAAATTCGTCAAACATGGAAACGTGACCGCCACGTCCATAACCATGTTGGCTTGTGCTACCGCCTCTACCACCTTGGTGACTTGTGCTACCGCCTTGGTGGCTCGTGCTACCGCCTCTACCACCTTGGTGGCTTGTGCTACCGCCTTGGTGGCTCGTGCTACCGCCTCGACCGCCTTGGTGGCTTGTGGTTGCATCATTCCCCTTAGATCTTTTCTTCCTACTACAACCTCTAGTGTTGTGCCCACTATCATTGCATTGTCCACAACGTTGACTCCCACGAGGCTCCTGAAAATGTTGGTTGCACCATTCTCTGAGACCTCCTGCACCCCATGCGTCCATGTCATTTCTAAAACGTTTTGTCTTTCGTCTTCCCCATTTCTGCACCTTCAAATCTGCATCGGGCCATAGCTGAATGCCATAATATTCAGGCCATTGTGATTGGTCAAAATAAGGTTGAAATCTACCAGCCCATGTCAACTTGGTAGCCTCGATCGAGTACTCAGAAACCCTCACGGGATCCGTATATCCCACTTTTCTAATGTGTGCTGCCGTGCGCAAGTGCGAGCAAGGGAGATGAAGCAACTGAGGCCTCATGCATGAACACAAACATTGCTTTAGCAAGACTTTGCACGCCCGCCCTCCGTGTTGCACACCACCTAGCGTGGTTCCTCCTGGCTCATTGACTTGATAAATCCACTCGTTGTTATCAAAACACGAAGCAGTATTAGAGTCCGACTTCCTTGACTGGTATACCATCCACTTGTCAACTTCTGGTGGATATTTATACTTCTTTTTTCCCTGGAACCCTCCTGCAATCTGCAAGTCCGTTTCCTCACAGTATTTTTGAAAATACTCGTTCAACTTGTCGAATGTGTATTGAACTATTGCTGTCACGGGAAATGCACGGACACCCTTGAGCACATTGTTGAAACATTCCGCCATGTTGCTTGTCATGTCACCGTACCTCCTACCGTCTTCGTCAAAGTCTCTAGCCCACTTCACCGTCAAATGCTCGTGCCTATGTAGGAACTCTTGACCCCCCGCGTTTGTGAGAGTGAGCAATCTGTTGTACAATCTCTCAAAATGTCGCTCGGTAAATGTGAGACAACAATCTTGTAGACCATCGGCCAACTCCTTGCTCTTACATGCCCTATAGAAGTTTGACACAAAATGCCTCATGCACCACCGATGGTGCAAAGGAGCATGTCCGGGAATATCAATCTCCACCGCGCTTAGTATGCCTTGGTGGCGGTCCGAGATGACACAAACCTCTCGTTGAGGCTCAATTATCTTGGTCCTCACTAGACCCATGAACCGCTCCCAATTGTCGTTGTTCTCCGCCGTCACTAAATCAAAAGCCAACGGCAACAACCGGTCATTGGCATCATGAGCTACAGCTACCAAAAGTGTGCCCTTGAATTGACTGGTTAAGAATGTGCCATCCACGGAGATTACCGGCCAACAATGCTTGAATGCCCTTATGCATTGCCCAAAAGCCCAAAATGCACAGCCAAATACATGGACGATTGCACCGTTATAATTCCTAGTCTTGTCACCAAAGGGCTCCACCACCCAATACATGCCCGGATTTGTAGCGGCCATAGCTCCCAACAACCTAGGGAGTCGGTTGTATGCTTGCTCCCAATCACCATACAACATCTTGAATGCGGCTTGCTTAGCCTTCCATGCCTTCCCATACTTCACCGAGTAACCAAATATTTCTTTCACCGTGTCCATGATAGCATTCACCGTAAACATCGGGAATGCTTGTATGGAGTTGGAAAGTCTATAACCGATGAATTCAGAGGTTAGTTGTTGATGACCATCCTTCTCAACGACTTCGGCTTCATCCGTGCCACTACACATGTGAGTTGACACACATTTTTTAAGAATCCATTGAGGGCGCCCTTTCAATGGTCTTGCACGCACAATCCAGGGACACCCACTAGCCGCATCCTCACACTTAACCATGTAGCACTTCTTCATGTCCGACCGAACCACTCTAAATGGTCGATAATACTTAACCGCGTACTCCTTGAGCCATGTCTTCAATTCCATCAAACTTTCAAACTTCACTCCCTCACTTATGCCATACTTTTCGGGAGCCATATCCTTCTTCGAACTTGGCCTTGGTCTTAGAAATTTACTTGTGCCACCATCAACCACGGCTTCATCCGTGAGAGTAAGATCACGAAACAATGATGTCCGATGATCCCGTCCCGTCACCTTCTTTAAAGTTTGGGCTTCTTTTGCCGTGAACCCATCCTCATCAACATCTTCCTCGGGACCGTCGTCTTCCGAGTCCGATGTGTAGCATCGGTTATAAGGGACGTCATGGTCCATTTCCTCTTGCACGCAATTAGTCGCCACGTCACCAATATCATTTTTATGAAGCTCATCCTCCAACTCATCCTCCGATACGTCATTTCGAATCGGGCTTGAAGGTGGACTCCTTTCACATTGGGTCAATGTAGGTTGGCTCAATTCATGTTGGGTCATCGGAGGGGGGCTCGCTGTTGTCTCATAGACTTCATGGCCATGAGGTGCCTCATTTTGAACCGGACACCTAAGATCATGTTCGGATGCACTCCAGTTCAAGTCAAACTTTTTTGTGGCAAATACCTCGAGAGCCTTGTCTTGAGATCCCGCCACCGTCTGTCGAGGGATTAACTCGACAGTGCCCCTCCTTGAGGGCCTTGGGTTTATCGAGAACTTCATGACGTGGGTGACACCGGCGGCTAACAAGGAAGACATGTAATCACCGGAGTTCGGATCCCTGGTGAGGTAAAGCGATATGTATTCTCTTGCTGAATTCTTTGCGTCTTACAAGGTTACCGTAAGGGCTATGGTGGCGATGCGATCTCTAGATCCCTCTACCCGGCGGCTCCTCCCAGCCTTTATAATAGGCTGGGTCTCGGATATCCGCATCCAGGTAGGTTACAAGGTGTAGAGCGTAACCCTAACCGTAATTTGGCCCAACAAGGGACCTTGCACTGCCCTTTTCATGGGCCTGGGCCTTCTTCCAGATGTGCTTGCTGACGATCCTTTCGAGTAATGGCTACTGGCGACAGGTGGGACCCGATGTCCATAACCATGTCACCGTCTCCTTATATGCACTCAAATAAGACTAGGAGTTGAGAGGCATGGTCTTCCAACGTGAGTGCATTCCGAACCCAACATTATGCCTTCCTTCCAAAATAACTACATCGTTTGGGTCCATCCAATTCAATTCAAGCCTCACCTTCTCCACAACCTCGGTAAAATTAGGACGACGATCAAACACCACCACTTTCTATTCCAAGTCATGCTCGACATTGCCTCTCAAAAAGGTATCCTTGTCCACATGATGAACACTAACCATTCTCTCCATCTAAAAAATGTTGCACCAACCCAAATGCATTAAATGATAGAGATATTGCACTAACCTATGCATTTGAAACAAATACAATAACAAAATCTAATTACTCATGTTAAGTTTAAATATAGTCATTAAGCACTAACCCTAACTAAATATAGCTTATTAACTAGATCTAACAAAAAACCTACAAATCATAGCACAACACTTCATAGCCATCATACACACACCCATTGACTAGTAAAATCAAGAAAAAACCACAAATTTTTCCTCATATTCAATTTCTAGGGTTTCCAAGATCTACACCAAATGCCAACAAATTGGGAGAGTTTGATTGGACAAAAAGAAGGAGGATGGGGGAGAGTACCTCTTAGCACGTACGGGAGCCGCAATGCACCAAAAAAACGGCACCCAAATAGAAGGATTTAAGGGGGTGGTGAGTTGGGGGAGTGAGACAGGACCACAGCCCCGGGACGAACAGAACAAGCGGATTTTGGTCGGGGTGGTCTCCACATCCGCGACCAATCCACTTAACTGGATTCTGAGGGCATAGCGCCGAGGAGGCCGGTGCGGAACATCACATGATAACGCCGCTGTGTTCGGCACTACATAACCGCCCCGATGGCCCGGCCCGCAGTGCCACGCTGGCAGGCGGTGTAGCGCCGTGTGCCCGGTGCTACCATGTTATGGATAGCGCCCCTTGCGCAGGCGCTACCCAAAAGGATTAGATTCGAAATAAGTTTGCGAATAGGTTTATTTTTGGTTGAAGTTTTGCCATGTGGTTAATTTCGTGCATTTTCGCGACGACGTACACACCATAAACCAGTCGATCAAACGTCAGTCATCATCAGTTTGGTCATCCTACTGTCCAAAAGACTTGAAAACGTATGTTGTGTCGGACTAGCCGGTGGGTCGTCGGAGAGGAGAGGAGAAGTGAATGTGAGGTGGAGATGATAGTCGGTGTTGGAATTATTTCTAGCTACTAACCCATGATAATGCAGATTAAGCACATGTAGGAGGATAAGGCTAGATACAATAAAACGAGGAAGATAGTCGTACATGGTAGGCAACAATGAGGTGCTCCAATCGGACCAAACAACTTCGAATATGTAAGTAATCTGCAACATTATCAACTTATCATTCATAGTATTACATTAATCAAAGAAGAAGAGCAAACATCATTTACACGAGTAGGAATCAGGCCCAATAAGCACGCCCGAGCAGTGCAGGTACATTCAAGCCCAACCCATAAATCTCGTTTGTTTCACTACTAGGGAAAAGCCTAGCCGTGGCGCATCAGATTGGGCTACCCGTGGCGCAGGCGCCTGCGCCACGAATTGCCACGCCACGGGTAAGCAATTAGCCGTGGCGCAGGGACCCATGTGCGCCACGAGTAGTTAGCCGTGGCGCAGGATACTAAGTGCGCCATGGCTAAGTGGAAATACCCATGGCGCACTGGTGGACTGTGCGCCACGGCTGTGGTGCGCCACGGCTACCCTCTGACATGCGCCACGGCTATGATTTTCTGTATTTTTTTTATATACAGAAAATACAGTATTTATACAGATTATAATATAGGTATTTATATAGACATATATTCTATAATACACATTGCAGAACAATACACAAAATACATAGATCACATATGCATTATAACTGAAAATAGATCACGGATCATCATATACATCACATCGATCGGAATCGAGTAGCAAGTTCGAACATCATCACATTACAAAGTAAAGGAAGTTTAATTACAACACGAATTTCATCGACTGTTTGAACATAAGCTACACAGGTAGATAAGCTAGGCGTCGACGGTCTTCGGGGCCGGGAAGGGGCGGACGCCTTCTTTCGTCGTGAAGGGCCGGATGTCGCCTTGTGCCTTTAGACGCCGTTCCACCTCCGCATTATCGAGTGGAGCGCCGTCGTAGTAGAACATGCCTCCAACGGCGCAGACATCGTGTAGTATGATCCGCGCGAACGTCTCCTGGATGCGATAGAATTCTTGTCGAAGATCACGATCCTGGATAGTTGCCAAGTTTTCGGCCCAGCGTTGGAGTTGATCTGGCAACTTAAGTTTCTCTTCATCCCGTACGAAGGCACGGATCTGATGGATGGCGTAGTAGGCATCCCTCTCGCTGTTCTTTGGTTGTGTGACGCACGCGAATTTGATAATGTGGTGGAATGATAGCACACCTCCTCTTCCAGGTCTCTTCCTTTTGAAGACGCCTCCCCTCATACTGAAGCCAACTAGAGCATTATCCAGAGCCTTCTTGAGGTTGGTGTAGTCTTTCGGTTTGTCCTCCCTACCCGAGTCCAAATATATGACTACGGAATATTTCGGGCAAAGAACGAGCAGGACGCAGTACTTGTCTCTGGGCAAAACAATTTAGACAGAGTGTTAGAAAAATAATGATAGAAATCTAATGAAGCATCTTAATTATGGCGTAAAGAATGACTACTTACTCGGGATATTAAGGCAAGAGAATGTAATCCTTCCACTTATTCTCCACCATGATTTCTTTGAGGTGTTTCGACATAAATTGCCAGCCTTCATGGCTTCTGAAGTTGGTCTCGATCATGTAGTAGGGGTCCACTATCGCGACGCCCCCGATCTTCTCTTTTAGGACCTGGTGGGCCGTACTGAGACAGAATAAACATCTTGAAGATGTCATCAAATCGCACGAAGAGCAAATCCGCCGGCTCTTGTTTGCAAAAGCCATCAACTGCCTCTGGCACCTTGGCAGTGAAGAGCGGGTGTGGATGTGTTGGATCTTTCATTTTAAGAAGATCCAGCTCTCGTGTCAGAACACGCTCATGCAGCTTCTGCATATCCCCACTCATGAGTTGGAGCACATCAGGCGGTACCATCGGTCGACCCGCAATATGCATTTCCCGCACAACATCTTTGCTCGGTCCTGGCCCGTCCTTAAACCGGATCGGCCGCGGAGCCGCCGGCTGGCTGCTAGAGGCATTGGCACCCTGCTGCGGCTTTGGAGGCAACGACGGCTGGCTGGCGGATGCATAGTCGCTCTTCCTAGTTCTTTTCCGCCCCTTCTTAGCCTTTGGAGGGATGCCTCCTCCGGCCGCTAGCGCTTCACGACAGGTCCCAAGTAGTGTGTTGGGGCTCAGGATAGCTTGTGTTGCTTCTTTCTGCGTGAAGTCGTCGGCTGGAGGCGTCTCTTGAGAATCGAACAGACGCTTCGTGCACGTGGCTTTATCTGTTTGACCAGCGGGCTCGTGCGTGTGCGGAGCAGTCGGTGGTTCATCAAGAGGAGCCATGAATCCTCCGTCTTCGCAGCGGTCATCATCGATATAGCAGTCATCGAAGATGTCATCTTCCCGTGCCACAGGCTCTTTCAGTTGTGGTGGTGCTGGTGCGCTGGCCTTGACAGGGTTTTGCCCCAACCCGACTTCCGGTGTTGTGTGTGGAGAGTCCGGGCTAATACGGATCTGGGTTTTCGGCCACATCATGGGCCAGGGGATGCATTCACGGAGGAGCAGGTGGTCCTCGGCTCCCACGGGTTGAACAGGAGGATCCACCTCATTGCAGCCCGTGAACACCCTAATCAGTGAGACCTTGAAGAAGCCATCTGGTATTGGCCTGTTGTGGTGCATGCGATTTTTGGGCGCAACGATGGTAGCCCTAGCAACATCCTTCAACTCTCCATTCACATGGTGTAGGAGAGTGCATCTAGTGTCGCCCTGCGAAGAACATGCATGTAGGGCGTTAGAGATGCAAGGCAAAGGCAAAATGGATGAAGTAATATGCGTTGAGCCTACGACGCTTAGATACCGTGAGGGCGTCGAGCTCGGCAATTGTTGAGACACTGCCGACGTCTTGCGACACGGAGTCAGAGTGGGCGCCGCTTGGGGGGTTGCCGGCCGGCGAATTCTCCGGAAGAGGCGACGGCGTGGTGTGGACCAGCAGATTATCCCGAACAGGTGGAGGTGACGGCGCGGTGTTGGCGGACGAAGCCGCCGACGCGGTGTTGGCCGTGTTGCCTCCAAAGTTGGGCACTGGACACGGCCCTTGTCGACCTCCGTCGATCCAATCCGTTACCGAGGTCACGACAGAAGGAAGGAAACCGACGAGCGCCTTGGCCACTAGTTCGTTGACTATATCCTCCTGCTTGCGCTTCTTCCTCTCCTTCCGCGTCTCCTTGTCCTCGGCATAATAGTCACACCATAGGACCTTGCCTTTGCCGACAACACGGCCACCTGACGGTGGCTTGTCTAGATCCCGCCCCTTGAGCTTGTTCAACGCCGCGTTGAATGGAGTGTCCCACACGGGCTTCGTCGATCCCTGGGAGGAGCTCTCATCCGCGGCTCTAGAACTTTCTATATCCTCCAGAGCCTTTTGGAACTTCATGACAGCAGGATCCGTCTTAAGTTCCTTGGTAACCGGGTCCTCCGTGAACCGAGCCCTGACAAAATTTCTAGTCTGCTTGTCTTTAAATTTGTCGAAGGGGTTAGAGATGCCCGGAAGGAAATTTCACTCCGAGAAGGCACTTGATAAACTGTTCGATCTCCTTCTGGCTTAGAGTGAAGCACGAATGAGGGCAGTAATAGTCATTCTGTTTCGCCTTTTTGCCCTTCCGACGACCTTCCGTCTCCTCCTCCTCGGACAGATGATTATCATCGTCAGGGCGTCCTCCGTGGAGATCTTTCCTAATGCCCAATGATCTTAGGTCGTTTCTTGCTTTTGGCCCATCTTTGGTCCTCTCCGGCATGTTGAGAAGGGTGCCAAGCAGACTCTCGCACACGTTCTTGGTGATATGCATGACATCAAGGCTATGAGGTGTTTCGAGGATCTTCCAATATGGCAAGTCCCAGAAAACAGACCTTGTTTTCCATACCTTCAGCAGTGGTGGCGGAGCCTTTTGCTTCTTCCCCGGCGGAGGGCACTCATCCCAGCTTGTCAACAGCATGTCGATTTCTTCGCCGCTCCTCTTACGTGGGGCTCTTCGGATCTCAACGGTACCATCGAACAGCTCTTTGCGGTTTCTCCACGGGTCGTCCCTGTGAAGCCACCTTCGATGTCCCGTGAACACTGTTTTTGAAGACCCGGGATCTTTCTCTAGCTGCATATATGTTGTATCGTCCATGCACCTAACGCATGCACAGTGTCCGTGTGCCACCTGGCCTGCGATATATCCGTAACCGAGATAGTCTTGCACCGTCGTGATCAACGCGGCTCTCATAGGGAAGTAATCTTCCGCGACGGCGTCCCATGTGCTGACCCCTACATTCCATATCTTCTGTAGCTCATCTCTCAAGAGCCGCAGATACAGATTGATGTCGTTTCCTGGTTGTTTCGGCCCTTGGATTAGCATGCTCATCTGAATGTACTTCCTCTTCATGCACAACCATGGGGGTAGGTTGTATATCCATACAAACACGGGCCACGTGCTATGTGTGCTGCTCTGGTTGCCAAACGGATTGAGCCCATCGGTGCTCATGCCCAACCTGACGTTTCTTGGATCGTTCCCAAAAGTTGGGTATTCAAAGTCTAACGCTTCCCACTGCTTAGCATCTGAAGGGTGTCTCAGCATCTTATCCGTCTCTTCGTTTTCCGGCTTATTCCTTTCCGCGTGCCAGCGCATTAACTTTGCTTCCTTAGGATCTGTGAAAAGCCGCTGCAGACGAGGAATGATCGGAAGGTACCATACCACTTTCCGAGGAGCTTTCTTTTTCCCTTTCTTGTATCGAGCAGCGCCGCACACCGGACATGCAGTTGTCTCCGCGTCATTTTCCAGATAAATGAAGCAATCATTGATGCAGACGTGGTATTTGATGTGCGGTAAATTAAAAGGGCACACGATTTTTTTGGCCTCTTCGATACTACTAGGACACGTGTTCCCCTCAGGAAGACGATCGTGCCAAAATTTCAAGTTCTCGTCGAAGCTTGCGTCTGTCCATTTGTGTTTTGCCTTCATTTGCAGAGCCATGAGCGTTACTTTCAAGCGGGTATCCTCGGGCCGACATCCCGCATACAACGGAGCATTCGAGTCTATGTCCAGCTGCGCCAGCTTAGCCTCTCTAGCAGCGTTACTCGACTTTCTGAGAAGCAATTCTTGAACATGAGGGTCCCGCATGACTGAAGTTAGCAGCGTCGGCGTGCCCGCGTCTTCTCCACCATTTACGTCGGCTTCTTCTTCATCATCATGCCCGACATATTCTTCGTCATCATAATCGGGAGGCGCCTCTTCATCTTCCTGATCATTTCCCGCCGCGCCCCCATTGACGTCATCATCATCATCCTCGTAAGTGAAGTCATCCATAAAAGCCTTTCCTGAGCACATGCTCCTGCAATGTGCCAGAAAAGGGATCGAGCACGGTGCCGAGTTTGCATGTTCGACACGGACACTTTATCCCGGTGTCGTTGTTTTTAACCATCACGGTCGTCGCATATTTCAAATATCTAGCAACAATACTTTCGCTCATCATGATGACCATTGTCGCCCCCGCTCTACATATAGAACAAAGGAATTATATTAGAAACAAAATATTTCACAGAAAAATTTGGCATGACCTTTGCTAATTTTTGGCCTTAGGAGTGCCGGAAAATTCGCCGAAATGAAAATGAATCTACATTTCGGCGAAAACATCGGCAACTAATCATTTCTACACATATGCAAACACACGCAACCACACACACATCCTCATCCATCACAATGCAACCAATTCATCCATCACACACATGCATACAACAACCACAAACATATCACAACCCTTCTCATCCATCACATAGAACCACACACATCAAAGCCTCCTTCTCATCCATCACATACACTCACCTTCCAACAAATTGACGTCGAAAGAGAGAGCGCCCGGAGGAGAAGAACGAGCACGCGAGGCATGGGAAGATGTTTCCTCACATATACATGAAGAAAATAAGTAGATTTATGTGGCAAAATATGTGAAGAGAGAGAAGAAAATGAGGTGGGGAGAGGAAGGGGGCGTGCAGATCTGGAATGAGAGGTGGGAGGAGGAAGAGGAGAGGAAAGTAGAAAAGGGGTGGTGGTGGTGGCAGCCAAAAAGCAAAAGTGCACCCAGGCTTAGCCGTGGCGCACGAAATGATGCTGCGCCACCAATATATCCTAGCCGTGGCGCACTATAATTACCTGCGCCATGATAGGTGGGGTAAAATTCGCGCCAGAAATGGTGCAGATGGGACCCACACTTACCCGTGGCGCACGATGGCACTGTGCGCCACGGCTAAGTGGGGTAAAATTGGCGCCAAAAATGTCCACCGGGTCCCACACTTAGCCGTGGCGCAGGGCATTACCGTGCGCCAAGGCTACGAGACTACCCGTGGCGCACATGTTTCTGCCGCGCCACGCCTAAGTGCGCACAGGCCGGCCGTTCAGGGCCCAACTTAGCAAGTGGCGCACATCTTAGAGGCCTGCGCCACGGCTAAGTTAGTGTACGTGGCGCAGGACCAAGAGGTGCGCCACGCATATTTAGCCATGGCGCACCATTCAGACAGTGCGCCATGGCCACGTGGCTTACCTATAAGCCTTTTCCTAGTAGTGTTTGATCTGGCCTAGTTTGTTTCACTGCCGTCAGCCCAACTTAATGCCACTACACATGTTGATACAATTCACTATATTTGTTTCAATCTTTAAGACTAACAGGGTTCCCCCTCCCCCCCCCCCCCCCCCCCCGGTTTTAAGAGAAATTTGCACATAACATTAATATTTAGTGTCAAAATTGAATAATTTTTCTTTAGACTAACAGGGAGTTCCCCGACTCAACAGAAATAACACGACTCAGAGAAAATAGCACGTAACACCTTAATTGTACTCCTACCTACTAGTCTGTGTAATTTTGGGATGCTATTCAATTTTTTTTACACCACTGGCTTAATTATTCCTGTGAAGTAGTTTACTATAGCAATACACAATACACATCCCTGATACACGTTCAACAGACACGTGTCATTTTGGGCGGGTGCAGTCAAACCATTCAAATCACTGACTCTACCGGTGTTTTTCCAATATTTAAATTTGTCACGAAAACCTGGAACAATGTTGTTATGTACCGTATTTGGTTTTGTAATGTGATAGATACAATTAAAATATTTTTTGCTACCTCTGTTTTAATTATAAGACGATTTATATATTTCATTTTGGACTACATAGAGACTGAAATGAGTGAATCTACATAATAAAACGCGTCCAAATACACATGATTCAGAACAAAATTAAAAAATCTTATAATTAGGAATGGAGAATTTTATGTCTCGTAAATAAATAAAAAATTCTCTTCTCCGCCTAAGAACGCCAAATACTCTCTTCTCCGCCTGCTCATGGGCGCGCTACCTATCCCGTCTAGCCTTTCGGGCGAGAGTCTTCGGCTTGACTGCTCTACTGATTCGAATGAGCCGTCCTGCTCGACAAGGTCCATGCGAGGGCGTCGACGGCTAGGATTGAGCCGGGTGACTGGGGAGGGGTGACAGGAAAATTACGGCGGAGGCGGGAGAGGGCGGCACATTGAACAGTTTTCGGTTATTTATGGGATCTGGGCCGGGTGGGTTGTATTTTTTATCAAATACATCTAATTGGGAAATTCATATTGACTCTCGAGCTCACATGCTCCTGCTATTTAAAAAAATAAAAATATAGTTAATATTTTTTAAAATTTTCCTTGACAGCTAAGGCAACGCAAAAGTCCCAAACGCAGAGGTCTTCCCCGCAAAATTAAACAAAATATATATGTGTGGATTATCATCAAGAGGAAAGCCAGAAAGATAGTGCAACATGTTTTGTTTAGTTACACACATTACACACGAACTTCTTCTTTGTCAAATAATTTTGCTGATGATCATCGCACATTGATTACCGTTAGTCTCAGCTTGCAGCACATCACAGTGAACCGATCATACATACTACATGCATGATGCATGATGCTTCTATTCGATCAACTTAATAATTTCGGCATACATGACGTTCCATGGAGTTTCTTTTGAGAATTTCGGCATACTAATATTTCTAAGATTCAACATATCATCCATACTATTTACACAAATCCTAAGACGTACAAATATACACCGATCGACTTGAAAGAACAAATTAAGAAATAATGCTAGTACACAATTCAATTTTTACAGGCATGTCTAATCCTATAGCCTGCACCTGTACACACATAGCTAGCTAGCTAGCTACGATTCCGCTTTGCTGCATTTTCGGTAGCATTATCGGCAGCTTCCTCCGCCGCTATCCGCCGGTGCACCCTCTCGATGTACTCCGCCGCGGCCGCATCGATGCCGACCAGCTTCCGCGCTCCGGCGCCGGCGCCGGCGGCTCCGTGCATCCTCGCTGCCGCCGCCGTGGTCGTCTTGCTCGCCCCCGCGTCGATCTTCTCCACCCTCTCGACGCGGATTTCTCCGGCACCCGACATGTGTCTAGCTAGCAGTGTAGGTTGAGCTTTTGCTTTGATCGATCTGAACTGAATGAATGAATATGATCGTCGAGGCTAGCCGGTGAGTCGCCGGGGTAATTATAGAGCCTCCGTGCACGCGGTGGCGTGGTTTCCAAGCAAGAAGGAAGAAGAAGTCTTGTGCATGCATCATGCGCGTGGCGGCCGTGGAAGCATGGAACGTACAGGTATATACAACCTGCGTTTCAGTTGATGTACTCCTACTTTTTCCAAGTCGTTTCAAGATACTCGATCTCACTGGTAATTTACACAGAGAAAAATCTGTCATTCATGAAATGTGAACTGAAAATAAGGGGTCGGTCGCATCTACCTACGCTACGCGCATAAGAAATGTGATCTCACTGGTAATTTACACCAAGAAAAATCTGTCATCAAGCCCGCTCTGCATTGAATCTCCCTACACACATATATACCACTGAAGATTTAGAAAGTCGTGATCAGAATTGCGAAGAAGACTTGCGCGGGTCGGTCGCTACGCTACGCGCATAAGAAATGTGATTACATTCATGACTGCGCGCGCCGTGTCTCGGACAGCCGGCCAGCCTAACATTTCCGCCGACCAGAACAAATAAGCATACATACCTGCTGAGGATCTGCCTTAATAGCTAAGCTAAGATGGTACTAGCACGGCACTGCTAAGCCAAGCTTCTGGAATTATTTCTAGCTACTAACCCATGATAATGCAGATTAAGCACATGTAGGAGGATAAGGCTAGATACAGTAAAATGAGGAAGATAGTCTTACATGGATAAGGCCAATTCACTATATTTTTTTTCATCTTTAAGACTAACAGGGTTTCCCCTCGGTTTTAAGAGAAATTTGCACATAACATTAATATTTTGTGTCAAAATTGAATAATTTTTCTTTAGACTAACAGGGATTTCCCCGACTTAACAGACATAACACGACTCAAGAGAAAATAGCACGTAACACCAATATTTGGTGCCATAATTATATAAAATCTTTTTGACACTAACATGATTCGCCCTGTTAAAAAACAATTGTCCATATATAACACCAACATTTGATGTGAAAATTGCATAGCTCTAGAGATAACTAGAGATAATACCATTGCTCGTTGTTAGAATTGCTTAAAACACGGACTCAAAACATCTTTTAGAGAAACCTCAAAAAAAAAAATCTTTTAGAGGCAGAATTGCTTAAATCACGGAATCAAACCATCTTTTAGAGCTAATCCTGGTTTTGGGTAATATGTTAAACCAAGGTCAAATAGGTGATTTAAGGTCATAACAACGTATCCGGCCCATATTTTTATACATCTATCAATAGCTTATTGGAAAGACAACATAAAGGTAGAAAACAAAGATTATGCAATTATAACATATTTTATATACACTTTTCCTATATAATAGCTAGCTGTTTTGTAATTCAGAAACAGACACTTTTTGGACCGTCCGATTCGTTTCACCAATCTGAGCGCTCTCTCCCTCGTTCTTTTTTTTTCCGTCTCGCGGCTGAGTGTCTGAGTCAACGAGGTCTCTTGAGTTCTTTTTTTTTTCTTTTTCATTTCGGGCTCGGAGACGGTGCTCTGCGCCACGCGTCGGTTCGCTCGAGGGAGAGGCGGAAGACATGGCGGACACCGGAGAGGTCACCGCCGCAGCCAGATCAGATGGCCCTGGTGGGGGCGGTGCTTCGGGAGTCGGGGATATAGCCGACGGAGAGAGTGGCGACCGCTGAGGCGGCGCTGGGTTCATTGAGAGAGCCGCCGCTCGCGTCAATCGCCGTCCAACGGCGAAGAGACTGCCGATTCGCGAGTGTGAAAGGCTTGCGCGCCGCCGTAGATATGGTATCCATCCACCCCCTGCACCTCCCCCTGCTCTGTTCTCTGATTTTGTTCTATTTTAGCTCGAATCATGCTGGTCGGGCCATCGCGATATATGGGAGTATCTATGTAGCTTGTGTTTCGGATGTGAATTGGCGGATGCAGTTAAGTCTTGGAGAGCTGGGAGACGGCATCGAGAGTTGGGTGCGCGACCAGGGCCTCCGCCATGGCCACGGGGTCTAAAGCTTCTACATCGGCGACTGCTACTTCAGCGAGTGGGCCGGCGGGCAGAGCCACGGAATGGGCGTCCAGACCTGCCTCGATGGGAGTCATATGTTGGAGAGTTCAAGTGCGGCGTCAAGCACGGCCATGGCAGCTACCATTCCCGGTAAGCGAAATCCCCTGCTTTGATTTGGTCACACTGTTCCATTCCTCAGCAATTTTTCGATTGCCTCATTAGCTCCAGCGACCTTATAATTTATTCATAGTAATTCAAGCAACATTGGCGAGAAATTCGTGCATTGGTTGCGGTTAATTTGTAACGTTCTGTCACAGTTTGTTTCAGAAATGGTGATCGGTACTCAGGGGAGTACTTTGGGGGACAAGATCCATGGGTTTGGTGTCTACAGCTTTGCCAATGGCCATTGCTACGCATGCTCATGGCATGAAGGCAAGAAGCAGGGACTTGGAATGTACACATTTCGGAATGGCGACAAGCGATCAGGGGACTGGGACTTTGGCACCCTGAAGAGCCCCTGCCGTCAACCGGTCCCTCTGTTGAGCGTGACGTGCAGGTATACACCAATTTTCTTCACACATTGCTCCCTAGGAATCTTACCTCTGGAATTCCTTGGGGAATTCTAATGGTTCTATTGCATCAGGGGAGTTCGTCCTATATCGCGGCAGTCTCGCTGTTGCTTGCGTTCGAGCTTGCTGATGGTTAGTTTAGGGTTCAGTTTTGGTGATTATACTAGGCCTTAGATGATTTTTAGGTCAGTCTGCTAGTTTGCTCAGGCTGATGGTGTGCTCATAAATTTATCTAGTTAGGATGTTAGTTTTTTTGTGTGTTCATTATATGATAATTTTTTGGTCTGCATGGTACTGCTTGTTGTTAGCATACTGTAAATTTGGCAAAATTTGCTACTTCTTATTTCTTTGAAGCTTTTTGCAAGCAATTCCGATTGTTGGGTATTATGGCTTTTGAGCCTTTGTGCATGTTAGGTGATCACAGTTTTGAATATTTTTACATCCTCTCAGATTACTTTGTGAAGCTTTTTTTTCATCTCATTGACCACTTTGTTTTTGCAGCGATCAAACAATGAGAAGGTTTGGTGATAATTTGTCAGTGAATTCAGTAGTTCGTCGTTCACCAGATTACGAACCTGATCATGAGATGTCTTTCATCGATAATGGGCTCCACGTAGAGCTGAATTATCGACAATGTGTTGAAGGAGTTCGAATTTGGCACGGTTCTTCAGGTTCTCATTTTTTGTGTTTATTATAGCCTTGTTATTTACTCATCAGTTCTTCAGTCTGCATTCTTAGTCTTGCATTCTCATTCATGTTCTTCATTCAATCATTTTTTTTCTCCCATTTCCTCAATATTTCATCAGTTTGTTTCTCATTTTGTTCTTAAGTTGCTCAGTTATGACATTAATTCCTTTAGTCTCTCATAATTTGCAATTTGACTTGGCTAAGTATCTTTAGTCTTTCATTATTTTAGTCACTCATACTGTGCATTTTCATTACTTGAGTTTTTGATTACTTCATCTCTTCACTTTCTTGAGTATTCCTTCAGTACATCATAATTTTTTTGAGTATTTCTTTCAGTCATTCATTCCTTCAATCCCTCATAATTTCATTTATCACTTGGCTAAGTATCTTGAGTATTTCATTACTTCAGTCTCTCATAATTTGCATCATTAGTCCTTCATTCCTTCAGTACATCGTGATTTTCTTGAGTATTTCTTTCAGTCATTCATTCCTTCATTTCCTCATACTTTGCATTTTTAGTCTTTCATTCCTTCATGGCATTTGTTTATATTAGTGTCTCATTCTTTGTTTCATTATTTTTTCTTGACTATTTCATTACTTCAGTGTATCATAATTTTCATTTTCACTCTTCTAATTTAGTTGATTATTTCATTACTTAATTCACTCATAATTTGCCTTTCATTTTTTTATTACTTCATTTTCTCATAATTTGCAATTTTAGATTTTCATTACTTCTTTCCCTCTGTATTCTCAGTATTTTCTCAGTATTTTCTGAGGCCCTCAGTCCCTCATAATTTGCAGTTTTAGTTCTTCATTCCTTCAGTCTCTCATAATTTGCATTTTCATTTATGGAAATTATTTCATTATAATTTGCATTCATAATTTGCATTTTCATTTTCCTAAGTTTCTTGAGTATCTCAAAATTTGCATTTTCCATTCTTTTCCTTGGGTATTTGGGTGGGGTAACTCCGCCCACCATCTGTTTCAGTTGGTAGCCGGTTCCACCAAGCCCGGGTAAAGGAGGAGGATCCATATTCATAGTTTTTATTCGACAATGTTCATTTTACAGAATTTAAGAGTTGCTCATATGTGTTGATAATTTTTCAGAGTCCTTTTTTGATTGCTTAATCATTTTCCCTTTGAGCTATTTTGCGTCTTTTTACACTATGAGTTTTCTTTTTTGTTTAGGGTAGTTAAAAACATCGTCTAATCTGCATATATACAACCTTTTAGATGGGTTCTTTTAAGTTGGATAGCTGGTTTTCCAAGCCTCAGTAAAGACTGCACGTTTTGATATCCAAGTCTCGTCAAAAAGTTCATTTTTTTCCTAAATATTACAATAATTTAGCAATAATCTGCAGGTTCAGAACTAGTACACAAGTCGTATGTTCTGATCTAAGTTTTTCTTCTATCTGCCCTTATCTGATGTCCCTCCTATTGGTTTTCTGTTTCTTTTTCTTGAGAGTTCATGGGGATCTCTATCTGGAGGAGCGAAGAAGCGGCAGTGGACGCGACGGGGCAGGGGGTGGAGTAGGTGAGCCCGTACCTCTCTTTCTTGCTGGAGAAGAAGAGTAATTCTGGGCTGTGCTTTTGTTTTGGGTTGCCCACATGTATTATGTGCAGCGACTGAAAACTGAGTCTGTTTAGCCCAGTTGGTGCAGCGACTCAAAAGGGACTGAAAAATGTGTCTGTTTGCCGGGACAGTAAAACAGACAAAACGGGACTCAATTTTGAGATTACAGCTCTCTCTACCCTATTGGTTCCAAAAACTGTCTGTTTCTGAAAATCAAAACAGCTAGCTGCTGGATAGCCACTCCCACTTTATATATTATGTGCGTTTAATCTCTATTTTGTATGTGCATATTTTGTCAATGTTTTCTACTAATATGCTTGTTTTATTTGTGTTATATGCAATTTTCTCAGGAATTAAACAACCAGTTTAAAAGAAAAAAGGAATCAAACCTGACAAAGTTCCAAACACTACAAGGTTTCTACTACAATTTCTTGAAAACGAACACTGGAAGGAACACTATTCTCGGCCAGAACAGTTTTTTCTGCTACCATGCTACTTCCACGTACGGTTCCTTACAACTGAAAACAGAGGAACCAAAATCATGTCACCGGCTTGCTCCAGGAAAACATTCTCCAAAACAGAGCAACCAAAACCATATTAAAACACACTCTGACAGAGAAACACCGCTTCGCTCGCTTGCTCGTTCCGCTCGCCCCCGCGGGCGATGGGACGGGCTGCCGGGCGCGCCTCCTACAGCCCTCCTCCTCCCTCTCTCCCTCCCGCCGCCGCCGGCGAGAGCCGCCGGGCGCTGCCCGCACGGTGCTGGCGGCGGCGGCCTACTTCTACCCGCGCGTTTGGAGGAATTTCTCGAGTATTCGCGGGATTCGCGGGGAGCTTCCGTCTGACGGCGGTGCGGCTCGGCCGGCGGCGCTCTGGCATAGGCCGGATGGCGGCGAGGCGGTGGCGTTGCTGCTTGGCAGCGGTGGCAGCGGGTGCGGGCTTGGCCGGCGGTGCCCTCCAGGCCCAGATCTGGCCCTCTGGGCCCGATCTGGGTAAGGGTGGCCGGCTCGGTCGCTACGCTACGCGCATAAGAAATGTGATTTACATTCATGACTGCGCGCGCCGTGTCTCGGACAGCCGGCCAGCCTAACATTTCCGCCGACCAAAACAAATAAGCATACATACCTGCTGATCTGCCTTAATAATAGCTAAGCTAAGATGGTACTAGCACGGCACTGCTAAGCCAAGCTTCTAGAGTTCCAGTCGGAGATTAACCACAACATCATGCAGAGGTGCTAGAACATAAACGACAAGGTGTTGAAACAGAACGACGTGGGGGGCGGAACTAGAACATATATAAACGACAAGGTGTCACTTTCTATGGCACGCATTTTTTCCAACTGGAGTTGGTGGTGTCACTGTCACCACTAAAATAGCATAAGTAATTCTGACCGTACCCTGATAGTATAACAGGGTATGCCCCCAAGTCCCTGACGACGTAGGACAAATCCACGAATTTAACCACGTGGAGAAACTTCAGCCAAAAATAAACCATTTGCGAAACTTTTTTCGAAATTAACCCTTTTTGGGTAGCGTTGGAACTAGGGGCGCTATACTCAATAGGGCAGCGCCGGAGACGGCGGCGCTACACCGTCTGCCAGCGTGGCGAGGTGGGCCACAGAGTCCGGTTATGTAACGCCGGTTACTGGGGCGCTACTCTTCTTAGTATAGCGCCTTGGACCGTGGCGCTACGCTCCCGAACCCTAATAACCGCTTCGGCCCGCCCACACCCAGCAGAACAGATCGAGTCGACCGCCAGAGGAAGAACAGCTGGCGGCGGCCGCCCCCCTCTCCCTCTGAATCCTCCCCCTAAAAAGTTCAAATCTGAAGGATTTTCTTGTGGATTTGGTCCCTACATCCTTCCTCAAGGTAACCTCAGTCGAATCCCTCAATTTTGTCCAATCAATCTCTCTTATTTGCCTTACTTTTGCAACCCTAGTTTACACGCTAGTTCATCCTAGTATTCGAAATTAATATCAAACCCGACCTATCTGAGTAGTTGATTGGTGATACGCTGTTAGTGTGGTAGTATTTGCCTTACTTTTGCAACCCTAGTTTACACACTAGTTCATCCTAGTTTTCGGTATACGCTGTTAGCGTGTTTGCTTTGTAATGTCAATGCCTAGTAGTAGGAATTATGCTCTTAATTTCTTAATAGTTGAGTTTATTCAAATATGTAGGATAGAACTACTTGAACAACATTATGATGTTGATAACCGTGCACGGAAGATGGCGGAGGAAAAGAAGGTAGCTTCTTTATTTTTTGTAGATATTGATGATGATAGTTCATATATCTGTGTGGCACGGACATTGTTCTAACTTGTAATATGTTGTAGGTCTTTGAGCCCCTTCGTCTAAGGTCTCACGAGGCCTCATCGACTCACCCAACAAGGTCAATGCGATATGACGAGTGCTATACTCCGTACATCGAGAGGCTGGAACCATGTCTATCCACTTGAAGTAGGGGCAAAGGGGCGGTGGTGACTACAAAGGAATAGAAAACATTAGCAAGAAAATTGGGAGCATTGACGTAGATATGAAGTAACACACACCTTGGGATGGTCATAGGCGGACTTTGGTTCTTCCTTGTCCCTTGCATAGTTGGGACACAACCAAAACCTTCTTCTTCTTGTCTCATCCCAATCGTCGGATAGTTTGGCGTTGCAACTGTCTTGGCACCAACACTTGGGGGCCTCCTCTTTTGGGGCGTTAATCGCCGTCCTCCGTGCCCACGGCCTCTCCAACCAGCTCGACGACCCCATACCTACAAAAGATGGCACAAATTAGTTAGTAACAAAATTAAACAATATTTGAAATAACAATATGAGAACCTAATAAATTGGTCAAAACTAAACAATATTTCATTCATACCCATCAATATCGGGCTCGACCACGACTACCAACTCTACGACTTCTACGTCCACCAACTCGAAATTCGTCAAACATGGAAACGTGACTGCCACGTCCATAACCATGTTGGCTTGTGCTACCACTATGGTGGCTTGTGCTAACCCGCCTCTACCACCTTGGTGGCTTGTGCTACCGCCTTGGTGGCTCGTGCTACCGCCTCGACCGCCTTGGTGGCTTGTGGTTGCATCATTCCCCTTAGATCTTTTCTTTCTACTACAACCTCTAGTGTTGTGCCCACTATCATTGCATTGTCCACAACGTTGACTCCCACGAGGCTCCTGAAAATGTTGGTTGCCCCATTCTCTGAGACCTCCTGCACCCCATGCGTCCATGTCATTTCTAAAACGTTTTGTCTTTCGTCTTCCCCATTTCTGCACCTTCAAATCTGCATCGGGCCATAGCTGAATGCCATGATATTCAGGCCATTGTGATTGGTCAAAATAAGGTTGAAATCTACCAGCCCATGTCAACTTGGTATCCTCGATCAAGTACTCAGAAACCCTCACGGGATCCGTATATCACACTTTTCTAATGTGTGCTGCCGTGCGCAAGTGCGAGCAAGGGAGATGAAGCAACTGAGGCCTCTAGCATGAGCACTCACATTTCTTTAGCAAGACTTTGCACGCCCGCCCTCCGTGTTGCACACCACCTAGCGTGGTTCCTCCTGGCTCATTGACTTGATAAATCCACTCGTTGTTATCAAAACACGAAGCAGTATTAGAGTCCGACTTCCTTGACTGGTATACCATCCACTTGTCAACTTCTGGTGGATATTTATACTTCTTTTTTCCCTGGAACCCTCCTGCAATCTGCAAGTCCGTTTCCTCACTGTATTTCTGAAAATACTCGTTCAACTTGTCGAATGTGTATTGAACTATTGCTGTCACGGGAAATGCATGGACACCCTTGAGCACATTGTTGAAACATTCCGCCATGTTGCTTGTCATGTCACCGTACCTCCTACCGTCTTCGTCAAAGGCTCTAGCCCACTTCACCGTCAAATGCTCATGCCTATGTAGGAACTCTTGACCCCCCGCGTTTGTGAGAGTGAGCAATCTATTGTACAATCTCTTGAAATGTCGCTCGGTAAATGCGAGACAACAATCTTGTAGATCATCAGCCAACTCCTTGCTCTTACATGCCCTATAGAAGTTTGACACAAATGCCTCATGCACCACCGATGGTGCAAAGGAGCATGTCCGGGAATATCAATCTCCACCGCGCTTAGTATGCCTTGGTGGCGGTCCGAGATGACACAAACCTCTCTTTGAGGCTCAATTATCTTGGTCCTCACTAGACCCATGAACCACTCCCAACTGTCGTTGTTCTCCGCCGTCACTAAAGCAAAAGCCAACGACAACAACCGGTCATTGGCATCATGAGCTACAGCTACCAAAAGTGTGCCCTTGAATTGACTGGTTAAGAATGTGCCATCCATGGAGATTACCAGCCAACAATGCTTGAATGCCCTTATGCATTGCCCAAAAGCCCAAAATGCACAGCCAAATACACGGACGATTGCACCGTTATAATTCCTAGTCTTGTCACCAAAGGGCTCCACCACCCAATACATGCCCGGATTTGTAGCGGCCATAGCTCCCAACAACCTAGGGAGTCGGTTGTATGCTTGCTCCCAATCACCATACAACATCTTGAATGCGTCTTGCTTAGCCTTCCATGCCTTCCCATACTTCACCGAGTAACCAAATATTTCTTTCACCGTGTCCATGATAGCATTCACCGTAAACATCGGGAATGCTTGTATGGAGTTGGAAAGTCTATAACCGATGAATTCAGAGTACGGATGGCACCCGCCGGGCTCGGGGCTGGGTTTGGTCCCCCCATACCCGCACCCGACCCTGCTCCCCGCCCCCATACTCGCCGTCGGGTCCACAACGCCACCAGACCCGCGACCCGCCGGGTTTCCCGGACCCGACGTGTACCCGCCGGGCGGCTGCAATGCAGGACAGAAGGAGCCGAAGAGCGGCGCAGGCGCACACGACGCACACGGCGCACGGCCACGCAGGCGCACGTGCACACGGCGGGCGGGGCTACGCGGAGCCGAGGAGAAACGGCGGTGGCGCACGGTGGCGCAGGAACGGGCGGGGCGGCGTGGATCCGAGTGACGACGGTGGCCCACGGCGGCGCAGGCGCACTCGGCGGTGGCCCACGGCGGTGCAGGCGCACGCGGTAGCGCAAGAGGTCGGGCCGTCCCGGCGCCGCCGCGCCAGAATGCCAGATCCGCCGGTGGGGAGCAGTGGGATGGGAAGAAGATGCGTGCGTGGATGCGTGCGTGATGGTGTGTGCTGTGTGCCTGTGTGGTGCGTGTTGTGTGGTGCGTGCGTGATGGTGTGTGCAGTGTGCGGTGTGCCTGCGTGGATGCGTGCGTGCGTGGTGTCTGCGTGCGTGCGCTGTGTGTGCTGTGTGCGTGCGTGATGTGGTGTGGTGTGATATGAGTCAATGACATGTGTCTTAGTCGGGTCTGCGGGTTCGTGGGTCCGGGTTTGACACCCCCATACTGTCGGCACAGTGGAAACCAGGGTACCACGGGCCGGCCTGCCAGGGCCCACAAGATTCTTTGGATGATTTTCGCTAAGGACCAGGCTCTCCAAGCCTGGCGAGCTTCGCGAGGATTTCTCCCCTCGCGAAGGGTTTTTCTCTTCGCCAAGGTTTCTTTCCCTCGGCGAGGGATCGCACCTCGACAAGGCGTCTCCGACGCCGCCCGCAATTCTGCCAAGGACCAAGCTGAAGGGCTTGGCGAGGCTTTTCGCCTCGCGAAGCGCTTCCTTCGTGAAGCCATCTCTGCCCCCCGCGGCAGAGCGCACATGGGCTCTGCGCCGTGTGCAGAGTGACGCGTGTGCCTACGCGCGATGACGACAACGCCGCAGTTGCCGTTTCCATGTATAAAGCAGTCAACAAAGCGGAGCCAAGCAAAGCGGACAACGAGTATTGCCTCTTTGGTGACAAGGGAACAGTCTGCAGCTACGCTCCAAGGACGACATCACTGTGGGTCACCTCCCACCTCGGCAAGCGCCAGCCCGCTGTCCAGCTGGTCGGTGCCCCTTTTCAGCTTTGGTGACGCCGTTCCCCTGCCGTGGACCGCGTCCACGAGCTTTACCTTTATGGTAGACCTCACCTTTACGGTGCACCGCGCCTCCTCCTTCGTCGCCATGTGGTAGCCCTTCCCGCCCAAATGTTTGGGCAGAAGAGGCCCAGGGCGCCTATAAAAGGAGGAGGAGCACGCCCAAGCAAAGGGTTCGATTCCTGGTTCGATCTTCGGTTGGTGCAGCTCTAGCAAACCCTAACCCTAGATCTGAAGATCAGCAAGTAGCCATTGTTAGCCACCTAGAGCTCGACAAGCTCTCCTTGTACTGTAAACTCTCCAAGCAGTGCAATACATAGAAGCAGGACGTAGGGGTTTTACCTCCACAAGAGGGCCCTGAACCTGGGTAAGACCTTGTGTCAATCTCTGCAGTGACGTCCGCAGCGAGCCTGACGAGCACCGTCGCCGGAGCACGTTGTGGATTGTTTGACTCCGTGTTCAACCCCTTACACGATACCTTGAAGACACCCCTAGTTCCCGGGGGCAATCTCCGACATTTGGCGCGCCAGGTAGGGGGCTGAGGCGCGTCTTCATCCTCGACACAGCCATGGCCGGTTCTCGTGCCGAACGTCTCGCTCGCCGGACCGCTAGCGCCGCCACCGCTCCCGCAGGCCGCCCGCGCGGCCGTCCGCGTGGGGGCTCTGCTCCGGAGCGCCGCGTCGACCCCGAGCCCCGCGTCGAGCACCCCGACGACGACGACATCGACCATGCTGAGGACGACCTCGGCGAAGAGGAGGCCTCCTCCCTGCCCCCGTCGCGGGACCGTGCTGCCTCCTCGCTGGGCCGCCCTGCGCCCAGCCCGGCGACTGCGCTCCTCATGGCGCAGGAGCTGCTGCAGTACCGCCCCACGCCGGCGGCTCAGGAGGCCTGGCTCAACCGCGTTGCCGAGCTCATCGGCGCCGCTCGCGCCGCGGCACCTGCGCCGTCTCGTTCCTTGGTTCCTTCTGCGCTCGTGGGGGACGTGGCGCACGGCGCACCTCCCGCGCCTCCTCTCCAACCCGCACCCGTTCCGGCTCCACCGGTTGCGCCGCAACCTGCTCCAGCGGGGGCTCCTCCTCGCGACGGTCGCGCTGCATCGCACGCGTCATCGCCGCATGACTGCCAGATCGTGCAGTGAGCCCCTGAGGACGCACGCGTGAGCATCGAGCGCGGGCAAGAACGCCGCAACCGCGCCGTCCAGGACGTCGCCACCGCCGGGCGCCACCTCCGCGCCACCCTTGCCAACGGCACGGTCACGTACGGCACGACGGCCGCGTTCACTCGCAGCCTTCGTCGCGTCGTTTGGCCGGTCAAGTTCAGGCCGGACCTCCCTCCGCGCTACGACGGCAAGAACAACCCCCTGGAGTTCCTGCAGCTCTACTCTCTGGCCATCCAGGCCGCCGGGGCGACGACAAGGTCATGGCGAACTGGTTCCCCATGGCCCTCAAGGACTCTGCGTCCTCATGGCTCACCAACCTCCCCGCCGAGTCCATCAACTCCTGGGAGGAGCTCTGCCGGTGCTTCGTCGCCAACTTCAAGGGCACGTACGAGCGCGGCCTCACCTACAATGACCTCCGCGCCGTGCGTCAGAAGCCCGCGAGACCCTCCGCAAGTACATCCAGCGCTTCAGCCAAGTGCGCAACAAGATCCCCAACGCCACCGACGCGCAAGTCATTTCGGCCTTCCAGGCTGGGGTCACGGACGTGCGGATGCTCGAGAAGCTCGGCATCCACGACAACATCACCACCGTCGTCAAGCTTTTCGACTTGGCGGACAAGTGCGCCAAGGCTGAAGAGGGCCGCTTGTTCGTCAAGAACGAGCCAGGGGACCCCGCCGAGGGGTCCAAGAAGAAGAAATCCTCTGAGAAGCGCAAGACTACTGCGGTCCTCGCGGCAGAACCTGACGCCAAGCAGTCTCGCCAAGCTGCCACTCCAGCCGCAGGACCTGAGAAGAAGGATGATCGTCCCTTCTACATCTACCACAACAGGCACTCTCACGCCACCGAGGACTGCTTCGACATCAAGAGGCTTCGCGAGGCTCGCGAGGCTCGCGAGGCTCGCGAGGCAAACGGAGGCCGCGGAGGCCGCGGCGGAGGCCGCAGCGGCCGCGGGGGGCGACGCTGGAACAACAACTACAACGACAACTACCAGCAGAACCCCCAGGCCAACGCTGCCCAGCCCGCAAACGACAACCTGCCTGCCGAGGCTGACGAAGGCTACCAGGTACCTCGCGGAGCCGCTTGCATCCTTGGCGGGGCTCAGGCCCCTCGCTCCAACCGCCACTTCAAGCAACTCGCTCGCGAGGTCGCAGCAGCCCTTCCTGGAGTCGAGGCCTCCAGGCCCCTCAAGTGGTCCCAGTGCCCCATTACTTTCGACTCCGGCGACCACCCCAAATCCACTTCAAACCGTTGGCACCATCCCGTTGGTCTGCACCCCCACCATCAACAATATCGCCGTCTCTAAGACGCTCATTGATGGGGGTGCTGGCCTCAACGTCATCTCCGTCGAGACATTCGAGAAGCTGCAGGTGCCCTACGAGCGGCTCATGCCTACCAGGCCCTTCTCGGGAGTGACAGAGGGTCTCACCACCCCTCTGGGGCAGGTGAGGCTCGCCGTCACTTTCGGCACCCAGGCCAACTACCACACCGAGCTGATCGACTTTGACGTCGCGCACATCGGCCTACCCTACAACGCCATACTCGGCTACCCCGCCCTCGCCAAGTTCATGGCGGTGACCCACCACGCCTACAACCTCGTCAAGCTCCCTGGCTCGGGTGGCACCATTGTCATCCGCGGCGTGGTCTCGGACGCCCTGTACGCTGCGCAGGCGGCCTACAAGGCTGCCGCGGTGGCGTCACCCGCTGACGAGGATGAGGAACCCCTCCCGAGGCCCCCCGCGAAGAAGAAGCAGCTGTTCTCTCAGGAGAAGGCCGCGACAAAACAAGTGTCTTTGGAGGCGAATGGCTCGGGGGCTTGTGTCACCATCGGCGCCAACCTGCCTCCTAAGTAGGGGAGCGCTCCCGGAGGAGCAACACTTCGTCATCAAAGAAGAAAAACTCCTGGCCGCGCCAGTGTAATGAATACCTATTTCAGGTCATTCTGAACCTTTGCGCAATCGCGCCAGCATGTTTTGCGACTTCGGCAAAGCTGTTATTACTATTTATTCTCGCTCGTATGATCCCTCCTGTGTATCTCACGAGCGGGGGCTAGCAGGGTGCCATGCCATGGGAGCATCCCGGCAGCGCCTAAAACCCAAGGGATCCGAGCTCTGAACTTGCGGGTCAGCTCTCATGCATGTCAACTCCCAAGGAGCTCTGAACTCATGGGTCAGCTCCCGCGCACGTCAACTCACCAAGGATCACCAAAACCTTGGTGCCTGTTTCTCCTCGCGAGACACACATGAAGGAACCTACGAGCACCATAAGATTCTTTAGCTATCTATTGCTTGTGGTATGCCTATTTCTCCAAGTGCAGGGAAACAGGCTCTCCAAGCCTCAGACACCCTCTCCAAGGCAACAACGCCTCGCCAGGGAACCAACACCCTCTTCAGGGCGGAAACGCCTCGTCAAGCTAAGTACAAAGACTTGGTCAAATTTCCTCTTGCTGGTCTTGGCTCCTCGAGTCACCTTTCTCTCTCCCATGCCTCATGGGCTGCTTGTACGTCAAAGGGGAGCCCAAGCATCGCGCTTCGCGGAGCTCTTACTTCTTGAGGCCTCACGCACCCCCCGGACTTGTGGAGCACTGACTCGCACATACCGAAGCGGCGGTGGTGTAGCGCTAAGAGAGGGTCCTAAGACGTAGAGCGAAAAAGACATGAGGGGGAAGGACAAATAAAATTTCAAGTGGGATGGGATTTTTCAGTTGTCCCGTGTCCCATCCCATCCCGATAATCCCGATAATCCCTTTAAATACGGTCATTAATCCCGTACGGGCAGAGTGGGACGAGCCCAACTAGCCCATGGACAGCCCACACATCCCTCTCCCTCACTAGTTCTCCCTATCGAGTCAACCAGAACACGCAGCGGGCAGCCGTGCTTTCCCCAGACGCCGCCGCCGCCGCTGCCGTCTCCCGCTCTCCGCGCCGCCTCTTCCCCAGCTATCCAGATCCCATAGGCATGGAGAGAAGGGGCCGAGCCGTCCGCCTCAAACCCTAGGCCGAGCGGCCGCCGCCGTCGGAACTCGTCCCCAAGCTCGTCGCCGTTTCGCGGCCTCCCCTTCGCCGTCAAGCTCGGCCTTGACCTTGCCGAAGCTCCCTATCCTCCAAGCAAGCCACATCAACAGTTCAAACACACGCGCGCTTCAGGTAACCCAGATCTTTGTGGATCGATCTGAGTCATGAACTCTTGGGCAAGTCCGTTTGGAAGCTCTTTCTTTTTAAAATCATAGTATTCTGAAAACGAAGTATTGTTACGCGTTCGTTTGGGCAAAAATTAGGAGGCGTCCTTTCCTTTGACCGATTGTTACGCGTCCATGTGTGATCCCTTTTGACCATAGATGCATGCATCGGTGCATGGTTCTTGATGGATGATTGTCGCATGCAGTAGCAATAGAGTAGATCAATAATTCCGTCAATGCTAGAGGGAAAGAGCAATAGAGTAGATTTGTTCTCCCTGTTGCCTGAATTCGCTTGTAGTCAGTTCTTTCAAGCTGTAGCTTCTCAAATTTAGCTGAATTCGCTAATCACAGTCGAGTGCAGATCGTCAAATACTGGTGTCATCCCTGATAAAAACATATGATTGTGGTGCAGTTTCAGTTTTTAGCATTAATACCATGGCTACCAGTATCATGCTAGAACCAGTTTGTTCATGCTAGAACCAGAGAATGATATCCGCTAGTGACTTTTGGCTGTGTACAAGTTCTGCTTGATAGCTGCTACAAGTTCTATTAAACTGTCTCACCACTTGGTCTGTCCTTTTCAGATGTCAACCTCTCAGGGTGAGGGACATGAGGTTCCTGAAGAACCTATACTCAGAATGTATTTTTCCCCAACGTCCCAAGCAGAGCACTCACAGCGAAGATCTCCAATGACACCTGTTGTCGCTTCGACTGGTCTCAGGTTGTATTTGACCCCATCCTTTGCAAGGCGAAGGAACTCTCCATCCGTTAGGGCTTCGCAATCTCCAGCGAATGTGCACACTTCAGCATGTTCTAAATCTGATCGTGCAAGACGGTCTTAAGGTCAGCTGTGCTGCTATTGATGCCATCAGGGAGAGTGTCAAGTTTGTGAGGAGCTCGGCTCAGCGGAAGGAAACTTTGACAAAATCATTACACAGCTTGGAATAACTTGTGAGAGACAGGTCTCATTGGATGTCAGCACTCGCTGGAACTCGACATATTTAATGATGAAGACAGCGAGTGAATACATAACAGCCTTTGATCAATTGGCTGTGCAAGACCTTTCATTCATTGCACCATCAGCTTCTCAATGGAAGATTGCAGAGGAAATTTGTAAGTTCTTAGTGGTCTTTTATGATGCTACATTGGTAGTTTCTGGTTCACTATATCCTACAAGCAATGCATACTTCAAAATGCTTTGGAAGGTTAAGTGGATGTTGGGAAAGGAAGCATCAAGTGAGAATCAAACAATCAGATCAATGGTGCTTCATATGAAGAAGAAATTCCTGAAATATTGGAAATTGTCATACTTGACTATGTGCATACCAATCATTCTGGACCCTCGATGCAAGGTCGAGTTCCTAAACTACAACTTGAAGGATGATCCAGAAGTTGAGGGACCGAAGTATTTGGGAATTGTCAAGAGGAAGTTTAAAGAAATGTTCAATGCTTATTCTTCACAGCAGAATGGTGACTCAATCAGTCCTAATCAACAAGAAGATCAAGCATCATCTTCAAATGATCCGTGGGCAAACTGGAGTCAGCATGTGGGTCATCAACGCAAGCAACGAAGTAAGCAAAGTGAGTATGATATGTACCTAAAGGATGAACTTGTACCTCCGGATGTTAACCTTGACGTTCTGGAATGGTGGATGGTCAATGGTCATAAGTATCCTACAATCTCACGCATGGCACGTGATATATTGGCTGTTCCTGTGTCTACTGTGGCTTCTGAGTCTGCATTCTCCACTGGAAGTAGGGTGATCAGCGACTACCGTAGTCGTCTGGCTAGCAAAACAGTCAATGCCTTGATATGCCTGCAGGATTGGATGCGCCCATCAGGTACACTACTGTCCTCTTGACTAATCAGGTACACTACTGTCCTCTTGACTAAACAGTCAATGCTTACAATCATGCTTATTATGCTTTCAGGTGTAATTGATGCAACTACTATTGTGGAGGATTTGAATAAAGAAGATGAAATGCTCAGGGATAGTACTAATTTAAGGTAAAATGCACACGCCCACCAGTTTGCTGAACTTGTACTAGATTCTGTATATGCCCTTTTCTTTGGACGAAACTAGTTATGTGTTTACTACCATTTCTCTAAAAAAATTAGGACTGATGATTTTCTATTTTCAGAGTGGAGAGAAACGAGACACAAGTGGAGCCTTGATGAGCATCTGCTTTTCAGTGAGAGTTAAGGTATGCTGTGTAACTATGTTCAACATGAGGCCATTTGATTTGTTCTCCCTGTTGCCTGAATGATTTGTTCTCCCTGTTGCCTGAATGTGTTTCTAATTCTTTACTTCTGTAGTCATGGTCCTAGGATCTCATAGTGCAGACGACATCATTAACTAGTGCTACACCAAGGGATATGCCGAGTACCTCTCCAAATGCTGCTAATTTATTCTTCAGACTGATCAATGTTCTCTCCAAGTGATGTTATTTTATCTGTCTTCAGACTGATCAAATGTTCTCTCCAAGTGTTGTTAATTTATCTGTATTCAGACTTGTCAAATGTAAACTTGTTCTATAAATTTTCTGTGATGGCATTTGTATGTTAGATTTATTTATTTTTGCTTGTAATCGTTTTGGGTTGTCTATGCCTGGAGCTTTGATCGATCAGTTAGGCTAAGCGCTAGTGCGTCAGCGCGTCATGCCGGCCAAGGGATCTCTTTCCCTGGCACATGGGACAATCGGGACATCCCAAAAAATCCCAGCTAGTTTTTAAGCTGATGGGACGATGGGAACATGGGACAACCGGGACTGTAGGGACGTGAGAGAATGGGAGGCGGACGTCCCGAGTCCATCCCACTTGAAATTTTCAGGACAAAGGCTTCCCGAGGGACATTCACAAGCACACTCAAATATAACTTGATAAGTTTTTACAAAGTTTACAATCAAAATGGCTAAGGTAAATGTGCCCTCGACACGTCCAGCTACAGGCAAGGAGCTCAGGCCGTCGCGCCTCCTGAGGTGCCTGCGCGATCCACGGTGGTTTCCGCCTCTTCTGGGGCTTCCTCGTCGTCGCCTTCGATCACCACTTGGTCGAATTTCTTGGCGTACGCGATGGCGGCCTGCGTGGCGGTC
The DNA here is from genome assembly GCA_012064385.1 of Puccinellia tenuiflora. Classification (NCBI taxonomy): domain Eukaryota; kingdom Viridiplantae; phylum Streptophyta; class Magnoliopsida; order Poales; family Poaceae; genus Puccinellia; species Puccinellia tenuiflora. The sequence goes on along the minus strand of QRDG01000451.1, from coordinate 1,354,284 downwards.
TCCCGCGCCTTGTCACTGATGGCGCGTGGTGGCGCCATCACGTCCTCAAGGTCAAGTGAGGGCTGGAGCCTCACGAGGTTGCTGAAGACGTTGGTGACGGCGATGACAAGGAGGTCGCGACTCTCCTCCACGACACGCTTGTCGAAGCTTTTCGCGACCCCTTCATGCTTTCCGAGGAACTGATCGAAGAAGTGCGAGTACGNTGCTGCCGGAGCTCATTCAGGTCTCTCTCCAGGGCGAAGGCGTTTCCCTCAGCGTGAGCCTGGGCTTTCCGAGAGACTTCGAGGCACGAGGTCAACCTTTTCTCCTCCTGCTCAAGCTCCTTGACGCGCTTCTCAAGCTCCTTGCGTTTGGTCTTGAGGCGGTCCTCGTGCTTCGCAACCTTCTCGTTATACTCTTTGGAGAGGCTTTCGCGGACGAGTTTGACCTTGAGGTCAGCCTCTTCTTGGAGCCTCTTCTGCTCCGCCGCAAGGTTGGCCTCGTCGACGGCCACCCGGCCCTCGCGCTCCTCCAGCTACCCCTCGCGGGTGGCCTGGTCCTTCACGAGCAGCTGGACCTGCTCCTCGCGCTGCTGTAGCTCCTTCTCCTGGAGGGCGAGCTCTTCCTCGCGCCTTTTCAGTTCGGCCTCGCGAGGCGCCAGCTGCCCCTCGCGGGCATCCAGCTGCTCGCGGAGCTCATTCAGGCTGGCCTTGGCGGCCTCGGAGTCGGCGGCGAACTTCTGCTTTGCGGCCGCCAGTAAGGATGGCAATTTTACCCATGGGTACGGGTACCCGCGGGTACCGTACCCGTATGGGGAGGGTATGGGTACATTTTTATACCCATGGGTAGTACCCATACCCTACCCGCCAACTCGTGGGTAGGGCATGGGTATAGCCCTGTACCCGCGGGTATACCCATATCCTCCCCTTTATATTGATATGACCCCTACACCGTTGACTTGCTAGATATGACCATGAGTTGTGATTTTCGAAGTTAGATAAGTGTCATGTATTCATCTACCTATTATTGAGTTGAGATAGTTGTTTTTTTTATCAAATGTGGTACTTACGAATGTGACACTGGGAAAAATTTGTCTACTATTTGATCTACCCAACGGGTACCCAATGGGTATAGATACCCGCCGGGTATGGGTATGGGTATATTTTCATCCCTGCGGGTAAGGGTATGGGTAGAATTTTATGCCCATAAACTATATGGGTATGGGTATGGTATTGCTCTACCCTGCCCATACCCTACCCATTGCCATCCTTAGCCGCCAGCTCGTCATGCTTGGAGGTGGTTTCCACCTCGAGTGCTTCCCTGGCGGCGTCAAGCTCCTCCATCACCTCCTGCGCCTCCCGCTTGACGCTGTCGCGGGTCTCTTTGGCGAAGCGGATCGCTTCCTCGCGAGCCGCCTTTGCCGACGCGTCCTACCGGCGGCACATCTCCACCCTCTCGTGGAGAAGAATCCAGGCTTCGCCGAGCCTTGCCCTTTCCTCCGCCAGGGCGTCTTCTTCCTTGGCGAGCTGCTCCTCCAGCCCGTCGAGCGCTCGCCGCGCCCGGTTGAGGACGATCCGGCGATGGGCTGCTTGACGATGCGGCGCTTGCAGCGCCAAGGAGACTCCCACGCTGCTGCTGGGGGCAGTTCCCTCGATCCTCGTCGAGGCGCCCGGGTCCTGCCTCGGACCCACGACCGCCTCTGGTGCGACCCGGGGGCTTGTGGGGGCGCCTTCTTCGACGCTCGCCTCGGTTGCCCTCTGAGGGCTGGGCGCCTTCTCGCGCTCAGTTTCAGCGCCAATGGGCTCCAGCGTCGCCACTGCCTCCTGCTCCACAGGGGCGCCTCCGGCCCCCTCTGCAACGGCCGCGTCCGCCGCGGCCTCGGGCGCGTCAGCCCTTCTCGAGGAGGCCTCCTCCTCCGGAGGCGGCTCCGCGACGATGTCCTCGTCCACGGTTTCCTCCTCCGTCTCCTGCTGGACTGGAGGAGTCGCCGCCCTGGTTGGCGACGGCGCCGCCTCTACGGTCTCCTCCTCCACGCGGTGCTCCGCCGCTGGAGGAGTCGCCGCCCGAATCGGCGACACCACGCTCTTCTTGGCCACCACCGTCCCCGCGCGGTGCTCGACCGTGGGAGGAACACCTGCATGCTGCGGCTCGCCAGCCGCAGGCGTCTCCGCGGCGACGCTGGTGGTCTCTCCAGCCTCGCCGAGCCGCCGCCTCTTTGGCTCCACGGGCTGCCTGAAAGGAAGACAAGTCGAAAATCCTTCAAAGGGGGGAATTCTCAAAGCGAAATATTGAAGGAGAAAGAGAAGTCGAGGGCTTACTCGCCGGCCATCACCCACACCCTCTTCTTCGCCTTGGGAGGCTGGGTGAGGCTTGCTCCGGCCTCCTCCCGGGCCGCTCCTGTCTCCGCGCGAGGGATGCCTCCCGCGGTTGCGGCACTCCTGTCGTGGACGGCATTGGAGCGGGGCTGGCAGCGCCCTCTTCCGCCGCCGCTCGTCTCCTCTTCCTCCTCGGCACGCTGGGAGCGGACGATGCGGAAGGCGTCCTCCTCGTCGCCGGAGGAGAGCACCTGGAGGTCCACCTCGGCGTGGGCGCTCCTCGAGGAGCCGGCGCCCTCGCCGACGGGGTCAGCGCCCCTCGAAGCCTCGTCCTCGCCAAGGGGGTCCTCGCTTCTCGAGGCCTCCTCCTCGGCGGACTCGGCCTCCTCAGCCTCAGGAGCCTCATCCATGTACTCCGGCTCCGCCGCCCACGGGTTAGGGCGAGGCCCGCTGTGCCCCGCGGGCACAATCCCCCACTCGTCGAACGTGGGCATGCGCGCGCGCTGCTCCTCGATGCTCTCCTCGGCGAAGACAATGAGCGGCTTGGCCGCCTCCTTCTTGGCGGACGGGATCTCCGACGTCGTGAAGAGAACGCCCATGATCTGGCGAAGTACATCAGGCTCGAAGCCGTCCCTACTTAGCCGCATTGCGTCCGTCTTGCCGTCGTACCGCCACACCGGCTCGGCGTGCTGTTGGAGGGGAGCGATGCGGCGCCTGGTGAAGTCCTTTGCCACCATCTGGCCGGTGACCCCTGCCTCGCGGATGTGACGGATGTACCCGTACACTGCGTCAAGCCTCGAGCCCCTGAAGTCCGCGCTCGCCCAGCGCGCCCACTTCCTCGGCGGCCCCTCGGGCACCTCCAGGAGAGGGTGTGTGGCCTTGGCGTCGACGAAGAGCCACTTCTCGCGGAACTTGTCGACTTTCTTCGTCACCTTGGCGTCGGCGATGCGGAAGGAGACGCATCCAAGCCGCTCGCCCTTGGCGGAGTTCCGAAGAGAATAGAAGCTGCGGAAGAGCGCCACCGAGGGACGGATGCCGAGGTAGGCCTCGCAGAGGTGGGCAAAGATGGCAAGGATGAGGATGGAGTTGGGATGAAGATGGAGCAATTGGATCTGGTACACTTCCAAGATCGCCAGGAGGAAGTCGGAGAATGGCGGTACCAGGCCGGCGTAGAGTATGAAGGAAGATGGGGTAGAAGGTGTCGGTGAGCCTGCTACCGGCCGGCCTCATTTCGGTGGCGCCGTGCTCGTTGGTTCGCGCCGCCGCCAGATGGCGCACCGTCGCTATCGTCGCCGCGGTAACACGCGTCCGCGGCAGTGCTCCCTCGAGAGCAGCGGCGCGCGCCATCGCCGCGGACGTGCCCGCCCGCGCCATCGCTGCAGACGTGCTCGCCTGCGCTGTGGCCTTGCCCTTCAAGTCGGCAGCTGCTCTCTTGGGGGCCATGGTCGCCGGAGAAGAAGAAGAGTGCTCTGGAGTCGGAGCGCTCTGGAGAGGTTGGAGGCGTGGGGAGAAGTGTGCGGAGGAGTTATGTGAGAAGTAATGGGCGCCGTCTGCGCGCCCAGGCTTTATTGACCAGCACTCGAGTCGTGGCGGGCCCCACCACGTCGCCCGTTGGAGCCGAGGAGGTCGTGGCCGCGGGTGCAACCGCGGCGTGACACGTGTCGCGGCCCTGTCAGGCATCTTTGGCCCCTTGACGCTTCGCCTTTGTCATGGGCCTCGGCGTGCCCATCGCGGGCCCGGGGGCTACTGTCGGCACAGTGGAAACCAGGGTACCACGGGCCGGCCTGCCAGGGCCCACGAGATTCGCTGGATGATTTTCGCTAAGGGCCAGGCTCTCCAAGCCTGGCGGGCTTCGCGAGGATTTCTCCCCTCGCGAAGGGTTTTTATCCTCGCCAAGGGTTCTTCCTCTTGGCGAGGGATCGCTCCTCGACAAGGCGCCTCCGACGCCGCCCGCAATTCTACTAAGGACCAAGCTGAAGGGTTTGGCGAGGCTTTTCGCCTCGCGAAGCGCCTTCCTCGTGAAGCCATCTCTGCCCCCGCGGCAGAGCGCACATGGGCTCTGAGCCATGTGCAGAGTGACGCGTGTGCCTACGCGCGATGACAACAACGCCGCAGTTGTCGTTTCCATGTATAAAGCAGTCAACAAAGCGGAGCCAAGCAAAGCGGACAACGAGTATTGCCTCTTTGGTGACAAGGGAACAGTCTGCAGCTATGCTCCAAGGACGACGTCACCGTGGGTCACCTCCCACCTCGGCAAGCGCCAGCCCACTGTCTAGCTGGTCGGTGCCCCTTTTCAGCTTTGGTGACGCCGTTCCCCTGCCGTGGACCGCGTCCACGAGCTTTACCTTTATGGTAGACCTCACCTTTACGGTGCACCGCGCCTCCTCCTTCGTCGCCATGTGGTAGCCCTTCCCGCCCAAATGTTTGGGCAGAAGAGGCCCAGGGCGCCTATAAAAGGAGGAGGAGCACGCCCAAGCAAAGGGTTCGGTTTTTGGAGTCTAGGAGCCTACCCAAAAACCCTAGATCTAAAGGCTAGCAAGCAACCATTGTTAGCCACCTCGAGCTCGACAAGCTCTCCTTGTACTGTAAACTCTCCAAGCAGTGCAATACACGAAAGCAGGACGTAGGGGTTTTACCTCCACAAGAGGGCCCTGAACCTGGGTAAGACCTTGTGTCAATCTCTGCAGTGTCGTCCGCAGCGAGCCTGACGAGCACCGTCGCCGGAGCACGTTGTGGATTGTTTGACTCCGTGTTCAGCCCCTTACACGATACCTTGGAGACACCCTTAATTCCTGGGGACAATCTCCGACAGCGGGCGGCGGTGGTACCGCAGGAGCGTTGCTTGATGGAGGTGTCGATGTAGGAGATCGTGGCGGCCGATATATGGGGTTCTTGCCTCGGTAATTAGGGCTCGGACGCCATCCAGGTGGAGGTTGCACCGATGGAGTGGGTGGCACGGTTGCAGGAGCAGACGGTACTGGTGGAGTAGAAGATGCCGATGGCCGGGCCGCAGCATGAAAAAGTCGAGGGCGAGAGTCCTTGCGAGCCTGTGTTTCCGCGGCGAGCTGCAACATGGACCGCACTTCGGCGAAGGTGGGAGGAGGCCGCATCATGGGGATGAAGGAGGCTTGCTTGTCGAACTCATCGCTAAGGCCGACGATGACGATGTTGATGAGTTGCGAGTCGCTGACGACGTCACCAAGTTCACGAAGCTCGTCGCCGATGGCATTGATGCGTTGGCAGTAGAGGTTGACGGGAGTATCGCCTTGGGTCATGTTGCGGAGCTCGGTGTGCAACGCGTTCTTCCTGGCGTCGTTGTTGCTCTGGAAAAGCTGGCGCGGGGAAGCCCAGATCTTGGCGGCAGTGGCGTCGTCGTGGTCAAGCATGTTGAAGATCTCGGTGGAGATGTGTGTGTAGAACCATTGAACGATCGCGAGATTGTCCTTCCCCCATTGAGGATCATCTGGACGGGGAGGACTGTTGGCAGCCACATGAGAGCGTAGATTGCACCGGCCAAGGTGGAGATCGAAAAGATGGCGCCAGTGGTAGTAGTTGTGGGCGGCTAAGTCAAGAGCGATGGGTATAAAGGGGCTAACATCGGCTATGGTGTCCGCGAGAGACATTGGAGCGGCTAGGACGGTGGTGGAAGTAGGTACAAGGGAGGAAGAAGAGGTGGCGGCGGCAGCAGCGGCGGCGGCCGCCTTTTTGGTGAAGTAGTCGGAAGGAGGAAGGGGCGGCGGCGTAGGAGGGGCAGCCATACCCTAGGATCGGATATCTGATACCATGTAAAGTTGAAATAGAACTAATAATTTGATTGATTGATACGGTTGGGGTACAAGGGGTTTTATAGTACAAGACACAACCGACTTGGGCTAAACCCTAACTTGGACTACAAGTCTGAAAGGACACGGATGTCGCCTAGAGGGGGGGTGAATAGGCGATTTAAAATTATTACGGTTAAGGCTTGAATAAATGCGGAATAAAACTAACGTTTAATTTATCAAGCCAAAACCTAAACTAGCTAGGTTCACCTATGTGCACCAACAACTGATGCTAAGCAATATAATCAACTAGGTGATAGCAAGATATATGACTTTAATCGATGTCTATCACAAAGAAAATAGCATAAGTAAGAAGCTCGGGTATAGAAATACCGAGGCACTTGGAGACGATGATTTATCCCGAAGTTCACTTCCCAATGGAAGCTAGTCTCCGTTGGAGCGGCGCGGTGTTCACCAATGTGAAACACCGAGTAGCCTTGATATGGCACACCGTATCTCCGTTGTGTCTTACCACCAATGTGGCGAGGCACTTGTCACTATGTTGCCGTTGAGGTTGACAACTAGAACCTTTACAAGGATGAAGCACACTCCACAAGTTGGAGGGTCTTCACCAAATGCACCGAGCCACCAAGACTTGATGCTTCAAGGCCGGGGCACACACCACAACTCAATTGGTGGCTCCCGACAATGTCTTCGTAGCTACCAAAGCTCTGAGACCAACAAGGTTGGGCCACCCTCCACAACCTAATTGGAGGCTTCCAACAAATCCCGTGAGCCACCAAGACTCCGAGAAATCAACAACCGTCTAGGGTACCAACGTGCCCTAGAGGAACAAGCTCTAGGGCACCCAAGCACCCAAGAGAAACAAGCTTCTCAACTTCAACTTCCATGAATCACCGTGGAGAACTCAAACCGATGCAACCAATGCAATGGCAAGAACACACTAAGTGGTCAAGTCCTTCCAACCCAAATCCAACCAAAGCAACTAATGCTTGGGAGGGATTTGAGAGGAAGAACAAAGGAGAAACACAAAGCAACTCCAAAAACAAGATCTACTAGGTTCCCCTCACTTAGAGGAGGAATGGATTGGTGGAAATATAGATCTAGATCTCCTCCCTCAAATCCCCAAAGGGCTAAGTGATTGAGTGGCTAGAGAGGGAGATCTATTGATTTGAAGCTCTCAAACAATGGTGGTGTTCTTGTTCAGGTCGTGGTTTACTTTCCAAGGTAGGAGAAGGGCTATTTATACCTCCTTTCCACCTACTAGCCGTTTTCTTCGCTTGTGCAGAGAGCCCAGCCTTCCTGGCTTGGAGGCTGGCCCTGAGGCTGGCCTGGAATCTTTTAACGCGCAGAGAACCCAGCCTAGGCTGGCCTGGAAGGCACAGAAGGCTGGCCCTGAGGCAGAAGCTGCCAGCCTTGAGCCCAGCCTAGGCCGGCTTGGCTAGCACAGGAGGCTGGCCTTGTGGCCGAAGGAGCCAGCCTTGAGCCCAGCCTAGGCTGGCCCGAAGGCTGGGCAAACAGATGTTTTTGCCCGATACTAAAGCGAACATATTTTGATCATCCGGACTCCGTTATCGATGTTCTTGGGCTCGTTGGAATCACCACAACGAGCACTACAAGAATATGCAGAGAAACATCATTTTTCAACAAGATATGATAAAATCAAATGATTAAAGGTAAAACCTTTCTATTGAGAACCGGAAAACCATATCTTTTGAAAATGAAGTCCGAATGACATGAAACCCATTTTGTTGGAAATAGGACGACAAATGCTACCCAATAACAAGTGAAAATATTAAAACCAAGCAAGGAAGATTTTGCTACTAAATGGAAGAGTGAATCCTTCCGCATAGATGGACCGGCAAAATCTCCGACACCGAAAACTTAAGAGGAGACACATAAAAACCGTTTTCGGTGACCTTGGCCTTGTCATGACAAGCACCAATACCACACCACGATAAGAGCCAAATAGGAACCAATAAAGATGATGCGAAGGATGCAATGGTTTGAGCTCTCTACGATCGATACGCTAAAGCTCACTTGAGAGCCCCTCTTGATAGTACGGTTACCTATCCTAAAACCCGGTCTCCCAACTACACCGCGAGACCGGTAAAATAGAAACCCTAACAAGATCATACCTTTGCCTTGCGCATTCCACTTGAGCTAGATGATGACGATCTTGATCTCCTCTCAAGTGGATCTCCTTTCTTGATTGTTCTTTGCTCGGTGAAGACTCAAAGATTGCTCCCCCATACGCCACTATGGGAGATCATCTTCACTTGACCATTATCTCCAAAAGGGTGACAAGCTCCAAGCATGTGATCTCTTCAAGATGCTCTTCTTGGACTTGCATTGCACTATGCTCAACGCCATCATGACCATTCTTCAGATAACACTTTAAACCTCTTGGTCATCACTTAATATTCTTCTTTCCACATTGAAACCAACATATGGTCTTTAAGCACTCCTATGGACAAACACTACAAGTATAACTCAATGCAACCATTAGTACATAGAGATTGTCATTAATTACCAAAACAACATATGGGGGTAACCATGCTCTTTCAATCTCCCCTATTTTGGTAATTGATGACAATCCCTTTTAAGAGGGTTTATATAATGAATTAAACAACCTTGCAAGACGAATACGCAAGGATGCATGAGCATGAGAGGCAAATGCTTAAGAACCAAACTAAAGCATAAAGCCAAATTCCCTTAAACCCTCTAAACTTCTCCCCCATTGGCATCGATTGCCGAAATGGGAAGAAAATTTAGAGAGCCAATATAATATGAGTTCCTCCATAAAGTGTGCATTTCTCAAGATATGAGTGAAATCAAATGCACATATTCATTGACGAATAATTAGAGGGAATCAAACTATATTGAGGATCCAAAAATTGCAAAAGGATGAAATCATTCTAAACATCTCCATAAAGGAGAAAAGCAATCAAAAAGATCCAAGGCGAGAGTTCTAAATAAAAATGGAGAAGCTCCCCAATGTTCATGCTCTATTGAGGAGTGCACAAATATGGAATCCTTGCTCCCCCAAAATCATCTAGAACACTCACCAAGTGCAAGGATGTAAAAATTAAAGCAAAACAAAGCACTTGCACTAAAGATGTGGTTGAGCCATAAGGAGATACCAATTAAAAGAGACTATCAAGAAGGGTGCAACCAAGAGTATGTGTGTGTGCAAGACAATTAATTTGGTAAGACACATAGTCTTAACCAAATGGAGATAAGTTATATATCAAGTATTGACACACACAACTTACAAAGAAGATTTTTCAAAAAAAGAATATGTTTACAAACTCAAGGATACCAATTTTAAAGATTCAACATAGGATAGGCCCAACCGAGATAAAAGGAAGATCTTTAAATGAGTATGTTGATGACGGGATTGATGAGAGTGTTCTTCTCCCTCAACAACGCCAACAAGTACTCTTGATAACCTGAAAGGAAGATAATATATTAGGGATCGGTTGAGCCTCCAAGTGCAGAGTATGTAGAAGTGGTAGTTTTTCCCCAAGAAGGTGACTCGAGGGTTTAATATCGAACTCTCGGGGAATCAGTAGTGTGGGTTTTATCTTCTTGTCCTTCTCTAGATTTCCTGCAAACAAAATAGATTGCTTTGTGCCCTCAACCTCACCAAGTGGTTGTCAAGCACAAGGTGTGAGAATGATATTAAGATGATAATGAATGCAAAACAGTAAATAAATATGCAATGGTGGTAACTAAGTATGCAAGGATGATAGTAATGACGATGGATGGTATTTTTTGAGGTTTTTATATGTGAATGCAAGAAGTAAAAGTGTTTTTGTATTTTCTGATTTTAAAATGGCTGAATGTAAAAGATGCTTAAAAGTGGTTGGAAAAGTGTTTCTTATGATTAAAAATGGACTGGGGTTCATGGTTTCACACATGCACTCTCTCTTTAATATAGTGTGGCAAATGAGTAGACATAGATTTAACATATGAGATTGCAAACAAGGTTAATGACATGTTACTAATTATATGGGCATCACGTCCTAACATAGAGACCTTTTGATTATTAGTCTCACTTATACTCCACCAAGATGTGAACTAAATCATGCATCTTAGTAATTAAGATAATATCAGAGTATAGCTTTAAGATTAATGATATGAAGTGAAAATAAACACATGATAGATCTAGTCTTAGGTAGAGGCATGTCACTCCTCCTACCCTACAATATGGTATTTTGGTTTATCCCTAGTGAGGTAACAAAGTAAGGTAAACACCCAATGGATCATGATATTAAGCTGTCAGCTTTTCACTTCACCACCCCCTTTACTCCAACTAATGCACACATTCGCCCACACACGCTCTCATAAACATGCTTGATCATAACAAGGATACAAGAACGGGGTACATAATATGCATCTACTTTCATAACTAAAATATAATATTGCAATCTCAACATATATTAACTCATAGAAAGATCCACCACAATGGTAATACAACGGTGACCGTAATCATGTTCAGCAGCTCATACGGTGCTAATTAGTGAAGCTCAAGAGAGAGAGATACATATGCTACTGCCACAAACCCATAGTCCAGAGGTGGACTACTCCCTCTTCATCATGGAGACGGTGGAGATGTCGATGGAGAAGAAGACCTCTCCGGCAGGGCTCCGCCGGAGTTTTCCCCCTCCAATCTGTAGCCTCCTGGTCTTTGTTTCTTGTTTCTCTCGTGTGGCGGCTCTCTCTTTGGAGAACGTCGGGGGGCTCTTTATATAGGCGTTTTTAGGTCACGAGGAAGCTTCTGGGCGAAGGATCGACGCAAATGGGGCCACGAGGGCCAATTGGGATAGGCCCACGCGGCTACAGTACCTGGCCGCGTGGGACCCACCCTTTTGGTCCTCCGGCCTCCATTCCTTGACTTCTTTCGCTCCTAAATCTTCTCCTTCCAAAATAATGACCCCCATAAATTTATAGCTCATTATGACGTCGTTAAGGTCCTGAACAAAGAAGGAAAGAAATAGGGGTTTTCTGCCTGCGCAGGATTAATTCCATAAAAAGGGGATATCATCATAAATTACCAAAAATCATTAAATAACAGTAATATACCCCTTATATGATGCAAATATGATTGGAATATGACTATTATAGTGCAAAGTTCATGTATGCATTTTAGATGCATCATATGTTCACAAGCTTAGGGATACCAATTGGAAACTAAAACCAATTGAAAATGCCAAAAGCTAGTGAGAGCATTTAGCCAATAAAAATCAACATGCTCACCATGATAAGCATGAAGTCAAAGATCTTTAATAAAACTTGAGTGCGCAAAGATACCAATAAAAATGAGACAAGCACTCATGAGACAATTTTGGATCCACCAAAGAATTATAGATAAAAGCAAGGTAGCTCAAAAGAATTAGGATACCAACTAAAAGGTGACCTCTCTCATATGTATAGGTTTCTAAGTAGACAAATCATGATGATATACATCCACAAAGAAACTTGCACATATGAAATGGTTGATAAAGTAGAGACCAAGGTATCCAAAGGGGAAGTCATGAATATACAAAAGAGATTATTGCTTAAAAGCATAGCACATAGCTCAAATTTATCTCATTGTATATAAATGAACTTCAAAAATATCAAAGACATCACACATATCACTAAGGGAACAAGAGATAGTGAAGATTCTTTGAGATAGGCAACAAGTATCATAAACAAATAATACCAATTGAAGAAAAATGTTTTTGCAATTTCATCACAAATATCACAAATACCAAGTGAAGGAAACAAGCCAAAACCACAACAATTGCAAAATAGGAGCTTTCATGCTGAGAAACAACCTACACAAGGTTGAAACTAGAAAAGTATGCATGAGGTAGATACTTGTTACCTAGATACATTGACGATGAAGAAGATGAGGGTTTGTTTATCATCAAAGCTTGACTCCAATAATCACACAGGTGAGAACACCTTCCTTATGAATGAGGCAAGCATCCAATGTATCTACATTGTACCTAAAACACAATTTAAGCACAAAATGGTACCCAAACTCATTGGGTCCCATAGTAGTTAGATAAACTACAATATATAGGAAACACTCCGCATAAATATGTGCATATAGATATGAAATTGAATTTCATGCACATCTTAGCCAGTTTAGGATTTGGTGGAGTATCCCCTATATATTGGAACTAAAACACTAGCATGCCATAAAATATACATACTAGTACATATACATGCATAGACTCATGAGAACCAAGAGAGATACAATTTGGACAAAAACACCAAGTAAACCAAGAAGAGAGCACACCAAGGTGTGACACAAAAAGGTTGTCCAAATTATATCAAAGTCCAAATCAACACATGATTGAGGAAAAATCAAATCAACAAATGATTGATGAAAAATCAAATCAAACAACACATGAGAGATAAGACACCAATTGGAAATAAGATACCACTAGGAGAAAAGATACCAAGAAGAGGATAATACTTGACCGGAATCAAGTAAAGTAAAATAAATCAATAAGGCATCAAAACTCCCACAATAAATATCAATTGGAACAAATATCTATGGAGGAGATATTAAATCCCAATTAATACCAATTGAAGGTACCAAAGCAATGCCGATGAGCATAACAGACAAAAGGAGAGATGCTCAAATGGCTTTCCTCATTCAAGGAGATAAAACATAAAACGGGGAATGAGAAAGCAAGACTCCCAAGAGAGAGCAAGGTTACACCAAATAAACCAAACACCCTCTACACTTTTAATGATGGCACAAAGCATCAAGAGAAAAAGATTTGTCTTCCATAAACACATACGATAGAAATCAAATGCCAATTGGAAGGATCAAATATTGATAGATAGGATAGTGTTCTAAATAAAAAGGAATGCTCCCCCAAGATTCATGCATTATTTTTGATATTTGCATTTGAATACAAAATGCACGCACAAGAGATCAATACTCTTCTATTTTATTTACAACACTAAACACTACCAATTGAAAATTAGGATCCATGCAAGAGGCAAGGAAGGCAATGGGAGTCAAAATAAATATTTTGGCAAGAGATGGGGCAAATAAAAGCCGATGCCAATGTAAGGATAATCAAAAATATTCTATCATAAACATAAATGGGTTATTTATCAGCGTGCCCTCAGATGTGGTCATGTACTCAGTTTTGCCCTCAGCTGCGAATCGTCCTCAGTTTTGCCCCTAGTTTGTCCACACGAACTCGTACCGTGAGTATTTGCCGTCTCCGTCAGGTCAATGCATTTGACTCGGCACTTCCAGGTGGGACCATGCCAGGCGAAGAGGAGAGGACCTTCCAGGTGGGACCATGCGGTAGGCGAAGAGGAGACCATGCAGGACCTTCCAGGTGGGACCAGGTGGGACCATGCGGCAGGCGAAGAGGAGAGGACCTTCCAGGTGGGACCATGCGGCAGGCGAAGAGGAGACCATGCATGCATGGCACGTCAGGGTGTAGCGCGGACCGGCATGCACAGGCGGCGGCGCGGACCGGCATGCACACGCTGAGGCGCGGACCTAGACCTCGCCGCTCGCCTAGCGCACGCGTCTCGTGTCTCGCGTCACTTACAACCGCATCGTTTCAGACACGGCTCGACGCCAGGTCGGGTGCAGCGCGCCGGCACGGACCGGCATGGACACAGATCTCATGCTATCTCGCGTGTCGCGTCAACTCCATTAAGTGGGCATTGATTCAGCGAGGGCTCGACGCCAGGCCGGGTGCAACAACTGCACGGACCGGCATGCAGGCGCGCCGGCACGGAAGTTGACGACGCCGCTCGCACGCGTCTCGCGACTCCCGTCTCCTGGATTCAGAACCGCATCGTAGGTTGTAGCCACAGACTGATACAGGCGCGCAGCCGTGTCCTCTCACGCGTAGCCACGGACGCAGACGGCCTGGCGCGCGTCATCTGCAGGCGTGTGCGCGAGCTTTTGGGCTAGCTATCACCTCTTTGCGTTAATGCACGCATGCAGGCCGGTCACGTCACATCCTAGCTGCCTAGTTAACACAGAGGTTTTCTGCAGGCGTGTTTCCTTGACTTTGGAGTATTTTTGCAGTCACCGCATTGATCGCAACGCAGCCCACGCGGCTGCGGCTGCCTACGAGTTTCACACAGTTGTGCCCGTTGCTTCTATCTACCCCAATTAATTCGCACGCCTCATCGGGTCTTTAAATCGTGCCGATCCAACTTTCCTTCTTCTCATCCCTCTCCAGCCCCATTGCCTCCTCCTCCCCCACCATGTCGACGTACTCTTTCCCTTCCAGCCCCGAGTCCGTGAGCAACGAGGACAACCACCCAAAGGCTCGCCCCTGGTGGGAGGCGCCGCCGAAGCCTCCGAAGCGTGGGCGTCGCCAAGGACGCGTGCGACGCACCGCCCGCGTCAAGGAGGTGGGCCCCTTCGTCCACAACCCCGACCCCGACGAGGTTCGGCGGAGGACCGAGTCCCTCTCCGACGACGAGGCCACCAGCCGCCGCCTCGCCATCCTGGAGAAGGAGGAGAAGAAAGAAATCGCCGCCGAGGAGAAGAAAGAAATCGCCGCCTCATCGGCTCGTAGCCGGAGTGTTTGGGACAGGGCCGAGAAGCGGCTCCGGGACTACGTACTCCAGCACCGCCGAACCTCCACCACCGCCGAGAAGCGGCCGAGGGTGGCGGCGGCGTCGGCGTCGGTGTCAGCGCCCCCACCACCGCCGATGGAGTAGGCCAACCGCCGGCGGTTGGCCGCCAGACGGAAGGGCGCCCGCAGACGAAGGGGCGCCAGCGGTTAGGTTTAGGGCCCCTTATATTTAGGGCCCTATATGAATGTTGTTTTTCTTTTCTAGTTTAATATTAATATATGTAAGGGTACCCTATATGTAATGGTGTTTGCAAATATTTGTGCTTGGGTATATGAATGTTCGTGCTAATATAATGTACTCCCTCCGTCCTAGTTTATAAGACTCATCTTCAAAACCCATATTAACATTAAATTTCCTGGTTTTTGAACAAAATTAAAATCACTAACTTCTTTGCTAACAAGTCATAAGTGAAAAGTTAGCTTCTTTACTAACAAGTCATAAGTGAAAAGTTAGAAATTTTGTAGAGATTTGATTATGTTGTTTACTTTTTTTAGAGACAACACAAATATAACACGACATGTATTTTAGACCACATAAAATGAAGTACAACACGACATAGATATATTGTAGTAGAAATAAAACACAACCATAGCATACATAGATGGGTACACAACACTGCATAGATAGAAACTTAACAAACAACACAACATAGTAGTAGAAATTAAAAGACCTAACACACTAGGGCATAGGGACGGATCCAGAAATTTAATTTTGGGTGTTCAAATTTCAACCAACACAAAACATATAGGTAAAAATTGAAAATGGCTCATGATTTCCACGCTAATAAAAGTACAAATTTAATGTTTGACCTTCATTTGGACTTGAAACACATATACGTAAACATGCTAAGAAATAGCACAAATGATGCATATGAATTTTTTTTACAAAATTTTGGGTGTTCAGTGAACACCCATGACCATGTGTGGATCCGTCCCTGCTAGGGCAACTCCATCTTCACGAGCGTGACAAACTACGTGCTCTCCCGCGCATGCATGCAGACGCTGAGACGAGCGCGGCAACAATTTCTGGGCCTCTTCTATCTTTGCGGGCCTTTCATAGTCAACATCATGGACCGGCCCAACCTAGCTTGGCCCTATCGATTTGGGCCCAAGAACTCATTATATTTTTTTTTCATTTGCGCTTGTTGTCTGACGAAACTGATGAAACTGAAAGTGTCAAGAACTGATAAGAACACCAGATCGACAGAGAGAATGATGGTAAGCAATAATTAACTGACGAAACTGATGTTAAGTAACAATTAACTGATACATACCCAGTTTAAGCAACACAAGAGCACCAGATCGACACTAATAACATCTCTAACGACTGACGACTAGTAAGTAAGCAAATCCTAGAGCAATTACACAAAAGTAAAATCCTAAAGCAATGAGATTCGACTGCTTCTTCAATTCAGTCAGCTGCCTCAAGTTCTTGTTCATCTTCTTTAGTTCCCCCTTCAGATCCCCAACTTCCCCAACTGTCGGAGCAACACTATCGGGCAGATTGAGCTCCCTGGTTGCGACACCATTAACAGGAATCGAGGCCTGCCCTGTAAACCCAACCCGCCGAACATACTCATCTAGCCATTCGAAATGGTCGCATTTCGTCACAATCTGAAACGAAAAGATGAACCCTAAATTTCAGAGCAAAGAGAAAGAAAAAAAACAGAGCAAAATCATGAGATCTAACCTGCCCCTCTGGCTTGCTCTCTCATTTCACGAACTCTCGCCCGCGGTTGCCATTCTTGTTTGACTGTGAAGTCAACCGTACCAATGGCGCGACGCGTTCGCAGTCAGGACATGGCAACATGGGCACTGGACTATGCTGGGGCCACGAGGGGAGGGATGCTGAACTAGAGAACGACATATCTCATCGCCGGAGAAGAAGAATTGCAGAAGAAAGGGGAGACAAGGGTACAATGGTGGGCGAGCTCGAGCTTCCCTGTGCGTGGGTGGAGAAGGAGGGTGGTTGGGGCCCACAATTGGTCGGACCCGCCTGTTTTCAGCGGCCAATCAGGTGGCTGGAACCAACCTCTCGCGGATCGCCATCGGAATCCTTCTAGAAGACCGTATCTGAGGGCTGTCGTTTGGCGCTAGGGTTTGATCGGAGAGTTAGGGTGCGACGGTAGGGTATGATCAGATGCTGCGCTAGGGTTTCAAATGAGCATAACTAATTCAAAAAAAATCAAAAAGACATGAAACCAACGCACAATGTTGTTATATGTGATATAGTTGCTATAAAAAAATATAAACATGGTTTATGGATAGTTGATTGAAAAAGGTTTCCACAAAAGAGCTATCTTGTATAGACTTGTTTAGAGTTCGATAATAGAGCGATGGGTTCAAATGAGCATAATTAATTCAAAAAAAATCAAAAAGACATGAAACCAACGCACAATGTTGTTATATGTGATATAGTTGCTATAAAAAAAATATAAACATGGTTTATGGATAGTTGATTGAAAAAGGTTTCCACAAAAGAGCTATCTTGTATAGACTTGTTTAGAGTTCGATAATAGAGCGATGGGTTCAAATGAGCATAATTAATTCAAAAAAAAATCAAAAAGACATGAAACCAACGCACAATGTTGTTATATGTGATATAGTTGCTATAAAAAAATATAAACATGGTTTATGGATAGTTGATTGAAAAAGGTTTCCACAAAAGAGCTATCTTGTATAGACTTGTTTAGAGTTCGATAATAGAGCGATGGGTTCAAATGAGCATAATTAATTCAAAAAAAATCAAAAAGACATGAAACCAACGCACAATGTTGTTATATGTGATATAGTTGCTATAAAAAATATAAACATGGTAAATGGATAGTTGATTGAAAAAGGTTTCCACAAAAGAGCTATCTTGTATAGACTTGTTTAGAGTTCGATAATAGAGCGATGGGTTCAAATGAGCATAATTAATTCAAAAAAATCAAAAAGACATGAAACCAACGCACAATGTTGTTATATGTGATATAGTTGCTATAAAAAATATAAAAATGGTTTATGGATAGTTGATTGAAAAAGGTTTCCACAAAAGAGCTATCTTGTATAGACTTGTTTAGAGTTCGATAATAGAGCGATGGGTTCAAATGAGCATAATTAATTAAAAAAAAAGACATGAACCAACGCACAATGTTGTTATATGTGATATAGTTGTTATAAAAAAATATAAACATGGTTTATGGATAGTTGATTGAAAAAGGTTTCCACAAAAGAGCTATCTTGTATAGACTTGTTTAGAGTTCGATAATAGAGCGATGGGTTCAAATGAGCATAATTAATTCAAAAAAAAATCAAAAAGACATGAAACCAACGCACAATGTTGTTATATGTGATATAGTTGCTCCTCGAATTTATTTGGATCATTTAGACAAGGTCGAATTTTTCATGAAATTACAAATGGGGGTGTTTATCCTAGCTTCGGACCTCATTTGAAGCACATTTCTCATGAGAATAGAGTGATGGATTCAAATGAGCATAATTAATTCAAAAAAAATCAAAAAGACATGAAACCAACGCACAATGTTGTTATATGTGATATAGTTGCTCCTCGAATTCATTTGGATCATTTAGACAAGGTCAAATTTTTCACGAAATTACAAATGGGGGTGTTTATCCTTGCTTCGGACCTCATTTGAAGCACATTTCTCATGAGAATAGAGTGATGGATTCAAATGAGCATAACTAATTCAAAAAAATTCTTAGTCTAAATAGCGTTGGGGCTTCAACAGAAATACAACATTATTCAACAAAAATACAACATTATTCAACAGAAATACAACATCATTTCGATCTAACTTAGTCTAAATAGCGTTTGGGCTTCTTTGTGATCCTTGGCTGTTTTGCCACCACTTTGCTCCTTGTGCTCATTGCGATCCTTGGCTGTTTTGCCACCACTTTGCTCCTTGTGCTCATAGCTTCTTGTCTTCTTCTCTTCTTTGAATCTGAAAATGAAACGTCGACTGGATCATCATTTGGAGCATCCAGTGTCGGGGATATGAACCCCGGATACCCCTAGGAGGTCCATTTCTTCAAGAACTACATGGGCCGGCTACGCGGGTGCCGGCTGCAGCGTGCCGCCTGGAGCCAGCCGGATGAAGCAAGCTGCTTCATCTACCCGGAGGCGGACGGCCGACTAGGCTCAAGCCGGCCTCTACCCACCGACCGGTCCGTACTGGTAGGCCCGGATCGTCCAGCCCCTGTCGGGCGTTACCGTTACAATGTAATGATGAGATAGCTCCAGCCGGCTCCAGAGTAGTGATGTCATAGGGGCAATCGTGTAATCTCCTTGTAACCCAAAACCCTAGATGCTGCCTATATAAAGCATGCAGGGGCCTCCTGCGCGAGGCAACCAAGTAGACTTCGGATTCTAGAGGAGAGAAGACACAGGGAGAGAGAGGGACAGACATACGTAGATCACCTTCTTCCACCTCCAGCCGGCTTGACATCTCTAGCCGGCACCACCACAATACAGCTCCAGGAGCAACCTTTGTAGCCCGATTTGTGATCAATCAATAAGAACAAGAAGAGCAGGACGTAGGGGTGTTACCTCACAAGGAGGGCCCCGAACCTGGGTAACCGACGTGTGTTTGCATGTTTGTTGCCCAATCCCGCGCGAGCATCCGATCGTCGCTTGCCCCACACTCTTTTCCGTCTTTGATGGATATGCCGTGCTACCCACCACGACATTTGGCGCCCACCGTGGGGCTCGCGGCGACCGGAGTCACGTTCTGCGCGGGATCCCGGACTGTGGATGGTCGGCGGATCGTCTCCGGCCTCGTGCTCTCCATCGGCTCCGTCGGCTGCGTCCTCGACAACACCAACAGCTTCGCCGACGTGGACGTCGCCAGCGGAGGAGCGGTCATCGCCCTTGGCGATTTCCACGTCTACGTCGCCGTCGCCGCTCAGGAGTACCCGGAGGTGGTCTACTCGAGCTTGGCTCCTTCGATCTTCGACGCCAGCACCTGCAACGACGACTCCGCCTTCGGCTACCTCAAATCCGGCGACGCAGACCGCGACGTCACCAAGCTCAACGTCTACGCCGAGGTGCACATGGTCGAGCACGCGGCGGCAGGAGGTCCCGTCACCACTACCGTTCATGAAGCTGGCGAACCTTCGCGCTACCAGCGCAACCTGGAGGCTGACTTCGAGTTGCTGAGCACCCCCATCGCGCCGAGTGCTGATCCAGTCAAGGCGGCGGCTGAACTCGAGAGGATGCGGCAGCAGATCTACGACAAGGCGCTAAACCTCGCGTCGACACAACGCCGGCTCAGCGCCACAATTCGCGAGTACAATTCTGCACACGGCATCGAGCAGGCGGACCGCAACGCGGAGAAGCTGAATGAAGTTAGGCGCAAAGGAGGAGATCTTGGTGGCGCCATGAACCGTGCCGGCCAGGCGCATGAGCTCACCGACCTCAGCTTCCCCGAGTACAGCTGTCCGACGCAAAACATGAGGGCGGCAGAAGCAGCGGCCGCCGAGCTACCCTATCTCCAAGGCGAAGAACTACATCAACAAATGCGCCGGGTGCGGCAACTCATCAACACGGCCAACCGGCAGTAGCGAGAAACCGAGGCAACGGCGAGCAAGGGGCATCATGAGCCGCCTCCAGGCTACGATGCAGCCGGCAAGTCTAAGCAACGAGCAGAGGCGTCATCCACGAGCCGCGGAAGGGCGAAGGACAAGCAAACACGAGTTCATCGCGAGGGGAGCGCGAGCTCGCATCCTCGTGATCACGGCCGTGATCCGGCTGGACGACGCGAAGACGGCAACCGGAGCGAGCCTCGAGCCGGACGGAGCGTCAAGGAGCGAATCGGCCACAAGGTCACCATCGACGAACGCCTGGGGCCGCTAGGACCTGAAACCAGCGACGACGCACGCCACCGCATCGACGTGCTCAAGCTGTCAAGCATCATCGAGGAAGAAGACATCGCCGCCCATCGCTGTTTCGGACCCCGCATCCGGAGCGAGCGATTCCCGAAGGGATTCACTCTCCCCAGGGACACACCCAAGTACAACGGCACCGCGAAGCCGGAAGACTGGCTCGCCGACTACGTCACGGCGGTCAACATCGCAGGCGGCAACAAGCGGGTAGCCGTGCGCTACGTGCCGCTCATGCTCCAGGGATCGGCACGGACTTGGCTCAACAGCCTTCCGAAGGAGAGCGTCAACAGCTGGCTGGACTTCGAGGAAGTGTTCAACCGCAATTTCACCGGCACCTACTTGCGCCCTGGCAACGCACAGCTGCTCGCGCTGTGCAAGCAGAAGGACGGCGAGTCGGACCGAGCCTACCTCACCCGGTGGACAAGCCTTCGCAACTCCTGCGAAGGAGTACTCGAACTCCAGGCTGTCCAGTACTTCATCCAAGGGTGCCGAGACCAGACGCTGCTCAAGCACCGGCTCCTGAGGAAGAGCCCAAAGACCATGGCAGAACTCATGGCAATCGCCGACGAGTACGCCACCGCCGACGCGGGCATGACCAACCCGATCCGACTCGACGAAGCCGGAAGAATCATCACGACGGAGCCGGCTGCACGCCGCAGCCGGACGGAGAACCAAGATGGAGGAAAATCGGCCCGGCGAGACTCCGACGCGGCCGGCAAGCGCAAGTCTGCAGACGACCGTGTCGAGTCCAAGGTCGTCGCTACAACCGAGGGAAGGCCGGCAGGAGGCTTCGACAACCGCCGCATGAGGACGAGCGGCGACATGCGCCGGACAAGGGCGAGGAACAACTACGACTACATGCTCGATCAACCATGCCGGAACCATGGCGACCGGCCAGCGAACCACACCGTCAGGCAATGCACTCTTGGACGCCCAAGGCCGCCACCGTACGAGCGGCGAAACCCGCCTCCGCCTCGGGATGAAGCCGGACGGGACGATCGAGGACGCGACGACAGACGACGCGAAGACAGGAATCGCGATGATCGCCAACGCGAAGAAGAAAGGGAGCGCCTTCCGGCTCCGCCTCCAAGAGGACCAGACGGCTACCAGAATCCGGATGCCGCCTACATCGTATTCGTCAGCGAGCGTGACGACAAGCGAAGCCGGCGCGAACGGTTCAAGGAAGTGAACGCGGTGGTTCCACCTGTCCCCCAGTACCTCAACTGGTCGCAGGAGCCGATCACGTGGGACCGCAGCGACCACCCGGAACTGATGCCCAACCCAGGCGGCTATGCTCTAGTCCTGGAGCCCATGATCATCTCCACCAAGCGCGCTTGCACCTTCTCGCGCGTCCTCATCGACGGGGGCAGCAGCATCAACATCCTCTACCGTGACACGCTGGAGAAGCTGGGCGTCTCCGAGTCCTGCTTGACGCCAAGCCGGACGGTCTTCCACGGCATCGTGCCGGGGCGAGCCGGCTCGTCCATGGGCCTCATCCGGCTGGACGTCCTATTCGGCACCAAGAGCAACCATCGCCGCGAGACCATCTCCTTCGAGGTGGTCGACCATTCCAGCGCCTACCACGCCATCCTCGGGCGACCGGCGCTCGCCAAGTTCATGGCGGTACCCCATTACGCTTACCTCAAGATGAAGCTACCAGGCCCACGCGGGATCATCACCGTCGCCGGAGACTATAAACGCTCCATCGCATGCGCCTCCGACAGCGCAAAGGTGGCCGAGACCATGGTCTGCAACGAGGAGATGAAGCAATTCAAGCGCAAGGCTAGCGAGGAAAAGCTGGAGATTCCGGAGTCGGCCAAGCCGGCTGGCGAGTCGAACTTCCAGGCGGCCCGGGACACAAAGAAGATCTACTTTGACGACAGCGACAAGTCCAAGTTCCTCTCCGTGGGGGCGAGCCTGGACCCCAAATAGGAAAGCGCGCTCGTCGAGTTCCTCCGTGAGAACCGGGACATCTTCGCGTGGTCCCCCAAGGACATGCCTGGTGTGCCGAGGGAACTCGCCGAGCACTCTCTTCACGTCCGGCCAGACGCCAAGCCGGTGAAACAGTCCCTGCGACGTTTCGCGGAAGGAAGAAGACAGCTTATAGGAGAAGAAATAGCCCGGCTACTCGCGGTGGGTTCATCAAAGAAGTAGAACACACGGAGTGGCTAGCCAATCCGGTGATGGTGGAAAAGAAGAACAAGAAATGGCGGATGTGTATCGACTACACCCACCTCAACAAGGCTTGCCCTAAAGACCCCTTCGCATTGCCGCGCATCGACCAAGTGATTGACTCCATGGCCGGCTGCGACCTCCTCTCCCTCCTCGACGCCTACTCCGGCTATCACCAAATTCCGCTGAATCCGGACGAGCAGCTCAAGACCGCCTTCATCACCCCATACGGCCCGTACTGCTACACCACCATGCCGTTCGACTTGATGAACGCAGGGGCAACATACCAGCGTTGCATGCAGAAGTGCTTGCACGACCAAATCGGCCGCAACGTGCACGCCTACGTCGACGACGTCGTCATCAAGACCAAGGAGAAGCAAACCCTCCTCCTCGACCTTAAGGAAACTTTCGACAACCTCCGCCGCTTCCAGATGAAGCTCAACCCGGAGAAATGCGTGTTCGGCGTTCCAGCCGGACAGCTACTCGGCTACCTTGTGTCGGCACGAGGAATCGAGGCCAACCCGGAGAAAATCGCCGCCATCGACAACATGCGACAACCAAGAAGCGTCAAGGACATTCAGAAGTTCGCCGGTTGCCTAGCTTCCCTTAGCCATTTCATCAGCCGGCTCGGGGAGAAGGCTCTCCCGCTCTACCACTTACTGAAGAAAACGGACAAGTTCGTCTGGAGCGATGCGGCCGACGCCGCCTTCAAGGAACTCAAGCGGGCGATGGCCACCACCCCAGTCCTAGCACCTCCGACTCCAAAGGAGCCCATGCTCATGTACATCGCCGCCTCCAATCGAGTCGTCAGCGTGGTCCTAGTGGTGGAACGAGACGAACCCGGCAAGCAGCGGCCGGTTCAGCGGCCAGTCTACTACCTCAGCGAGGTGCTCTCGCAGTCAAAGCAAAACTACCCGCATTACCAGAAGCTCGTATACGGCGTGTACATGGCAACGAAAAAGCTGAAACATTACTTTCAAGAGCACCCGATCAAAGTGATAAGCGACGCACCGCTTGCCGAGATCATAGGCAACAAGGACGCAACCGGCAGAGTTGCGAAGTGGGCGATCAACCTGACGGCGCACGGAGTCGAGTACGACAAGAGAACAGCGATCAAGTCGCAGGAGCTGGCGGACTTTCTTGCCGATTGGACGGAGACGGACCACATACCGCCGCCACCCGGCTCCGGCGAGCATTGGCTCATGCACTTCGACGGTTCCAAAAGATACTGGGGACTCGGCGCCGGAGTCGTCCTCACCTCACCCAAGGGGGGCCGACTCGAATACGTGCTACAGATCCACTTCACGGCGTCCAACAACGTAGCCGAGTATGAAGCTCTCGCGCACGGCCTCAAGCTCGCCAAGGCTATGAACATCAAGCGAATTCTCTGCTACGGCGACTCCGACTTGGTGGTCCAGCAGACCACTGGTCATTGGGACGCCAAGGACCCCAACATGGCCGCCTACCGCTTCTTCGTCCAGCAGCTCGCGGGATACTTCGAAGGATGCGAGTTCCACCACATCCACCGCTCCAACAACGAGACGGCCGACACCCTGGCGAACATTGGCTCTCTTCGCGAGGAAATCCCACCCGGCGTCGCCCTTGAGAAGCTCTACAAACCATCCATCACGCCGCGTCCCGGATCCGATTCCATCCGGATGCCGCCGGACACGGAGTCGGCTGGGCCGGCTCCAGGCGAGACGGAGCCCGTCGAGGTCCTCGTCATCGAAGCGGCTCCACCATGGACCCAACCCTTCCTCGCCTACCTCGCCAACAACGAGCTCCCGGCAGACGAGCTCATCGCCAGGCAAATCAAACGTCGGGCAAGCGCTTACACCATCATCAACAACGAGCTATACAAGCGCAGCGTATCCGGAATGTTCCAACGTTGCGTGAGCCAAGAGGAAGGAATCAGGATCCTCAAGGAGATCCATCAAGGCGAATGCGGCCATCACGCATCCTCAAGGGCAATTGTGGCTAAGGCGTTCAGGCACGGGTTTTACTGGCCGACTGCGCTGGCGGACGCGAACCAACTGGTCCGACTCTGTAACGGCTGCCAACGATTTGCAACGCAGAAGCACACGCCGGCTTCGGCACTCAAGACAATTCCTATCACCTGGCCGTTTGCCGTCTGGGGACTCGACATGGTTGGACCACTGAGGAGATCCAGTGGAGGCATGACACACCTGCTGGTAGCGGTCGACAAGTTCACGAAATGGATTGAAGCCAAGCCGATCAAGAAACTGGATGGACCAACAGCAGGTAAATTCTTCAAAAGCATCATCTACCGCTTCGGCTACCCCAACAGCATCATCACGGACAACGGGACAAACTTCGTCAAGGGAGAATTCGCCAAGTTCTGCAGCAGGACCGGCATCCGGCTCGACGTGGCTGTCGGAGAATAGGCCCAGGAACCGGGCGTATCTCACGAGGTAAGAATCGAGCAAGGGGCTGAACACGGAGTCAAACAACCTCCAACGTTCCACGGCGACGGTGCTCGTCGGGCTCGTCGGAGGGGAAAACTGCAGAGAGGGGACGCACGGTGTTACCCAGGTTCAGGGCCCTCTTGTGGAGGTAAAGCCCCTACGTCCTGCTTGGCTGTATTGCTTGTAGAGGTTTTTCAGTACAGGGAGAGCCTGTGGAGCTCGAGGTGGCTACAATGGCTAAAAACCCTAACTGAACCAGGGAGTGAACTTAGATCTAAAACCCAACCCAGAATCGAACCCTTGGCACGGGAGTGCCCTCCCTCCTTTTATAGTCGTCTTGGTCCTCTTCCGCCCAAACATTTGGGCGGGAAGGGTTGCCACATCCCGACGAAGGAGGGGGCACGGTGCACCATAAAGGTGAAGTCCACCATAAAGGTAGAGCCCATGGACGCGGTCCACGGCAGGGGAGCAGCGTCACCAAAGCTGAAAAGAGGCACCGTCCAGCCAGGACGGTGGGCTGGCGCAGCTGGCGTGGAACGGGTCCCGCGGTGACGTCGCCGTTGGAGCGTAGCTGCAGGCGGTCTCCTTATCACCAAAGTGGCAAGCCTTGTTGTCCGCTTTGCTTGGTGCTGCTTTGTTGACCCCTTTATTCATCAGAACGGCAACTGGGGCGCTGTCGTCATCGCGCTTTGGCGCGCCTGTGGCTCTGCGGGAAGCGCAGAGCCCATGTGCGCTCTGCCGCGGAGGCAGAGCTGGCTTCGAGAGGAAGGAAGCCTCCCGAGGCGAAAAAGCCTCGGCAAGCTTCACGGCTTAGTCCTTAGCCGAAATCTTGGTGGCGCCTTGAGGCGCCTTCTTGTGGAGAAATCCCCTGTCGAGACTCGACAGGCTTGGAGAGCCTCTACAGGCTGAGAGCCTGGTCCTTAGCGAAAATCAGGCTGAAGAGTCCCTTGGGCCCTGGCGGGCCGGCCCGTGGTACCCTGGTTTCCACTGTGCCGACAGTGGCCTCTGTCACGCACCCGCAGTCGAACGGGCAGGTCGAGCGGGCAAACGGCCTCATCCTATCCGGCATCAAACCTCGGCTGCTCGAACCGCTCGAGCGGGCAGCCGGCGCGTGGGAAGAAGAGTTACCTTCCGTCCTCTGGAGCCTAAGGACGACGCCGAATCGCTCAACCGGCTTCACCCCCTTCTTCCTCGTCCATGGGGCTGAGGCCGTCATGCCAACGGACATCGAACACGACGCACCCCGGATCGTGCTGTACACGGAAGCACAAGCTAAGCAAGCCTACGAAGATGGAATGGACCTGCTCGAGGAAGCACGCCAGCTTGCCGAATCAAGGTCGGCGATGTACCAGCAACAACTACGCAACTACCACAGTCGGCGCATCAAGAACGTTCACTTTCGTGAAGGCGACCTCGTGCTCCGGCTCATCCAAGACACTAAAAACATGCACAAGTTGTCATCGCCGTGGGAAGGACCATTCATCGTCAGCAAAGCGCTCATCAACGATGCCTACTACCTCATCGACGCCCGCGAGCACAAGAAGGACACGATGGACAAGGAAGGCGATGAAACAGAAAGGCCATGGAACGCGTCACTCTTGCGCCGATTCTACACTTGAGAAAGTACAATGTATGTATCACCTATGCTATCAATAAAAGAAACGAGAATGATGAACACATGAGCAGTTTTTCGCAACTTTTTCCGCAATTTTCTTCCCGGCTCTTCCGGCAGCCGGCAAGCTTGCCTTTAGCGGCCGTGTAGCGTGACTAACCCCTAAACGGCTAACTCTTCGAATCCGGTTAAGGCCGGCAAGAGAACAAGCTGGAGGGGGCCAACAACGTGAAAAACGCATAAGGGGAAGTCCTGCCGGCTGAAATAACGTTCTTCTGCAAACTCGGCCAAGCCGGCAGTCGGCAACTGCTTCTCCGATTACGGATGATTAACTACACAACGCTAAACGGCTAACTCTTCGAATCCGGTTAAGGCCGGCAAGAGAATAAGCTGGAGGCTGAGTGTATGCGAAAGACGTAAGAAATAGAAGTCGTTACCGGCTAAGAAAACTCTGGCCTAACAAACCGGATCCTAACGTTGTAGTAGTGTGCATGAACCCACTAGACGGTGAAGTGCACACGAACGGCGGCGGGAAAGGCTACAGGCGAGTGTGAAACTGAGATAAGCACAGTGAAAGTATACTCCATGATCATAATAGCAAACTAATCGCTTCGTCATTTCATTTCACGCGCGGAAACGCCGCCAACCGGCTTCGAGAGCCCAAGCCGGACACAGGCACGAGGAGCAGGAAATAAAAACTGCGCACAAGCAAACAAGTACAGGAACAAGAGCAAGTAGCATTAAACATCAAGGGCAAGGCATTACAGATAAAAGCTAAACAACAAAGCAAAAGAGGGAAGTCCACAGGCGGACCTTCCCCGCACAACTACAAGGTCGAGCCGGCAGAGCTCCCTAAGCGGCAACCGTTGCCTTCCCGGATCCACCTATCTTCTTGCCAACCCAGTGCTTGATGCAGAGGGTGCCGTCGAACACCTTCACGAAGAAGACGCCCTTGTCACGCCGGAGACGGAAGCTGAGAATGAAGCCGGCTTCGAGCTCGTAGAAGTCGGCGAACTCGTCCCAACCCCTGACAAACTCCACCCTGTTGATAACAGCATTACCCACCTCCTGGGAGGTGAACCGGACGGTTGCATTCCAGGGACCCTGGGAGGCACCCTCGCGGAAGAGCTTGAACTTGAAGTGGCCAACGCCCGGCAGTGCGTCGGCGAAGGCGTCGGGAAGCCTCTGCACCGGCCCAGTAACTGGCAAGTGCAGGATCAAGAGGAACTCCCCGATGGGGAACACACCCCAGGCCGGGCGCCGCGGATTCTCCAGGGAGTCGGAAGAAGCGGAAGACAACTCCGCGCTCTCTTCCTCGCTGTCGGCGACAGCAGAGGGAGCATATTTAGGAATCGGGTCAAAGCCTGGGGGTGGAAGAACAGGGGTGGCATCCTCCTCGCTCGATGAGTCGTGAAGAACAAGGAGGGTTTTGCCACGACCAGCGCCGATGCTAACGCCGCCACTGACGGCACCCGCACTCCTCAGGCCAGCACGGCCGCCGCCCTTGCCGCGGCCAGCGCTGCTACCGGCGGCAGCGGAGGCGACCGCCTTCCCCCGCCCTCGACCGCCGCTCTTGGGGGGACGACCGCGAGGACGTTTCGCTGGAGGCGCAGCGATGGTCTCCTCAGCGGCAGCGTCCATGGGCTCGGACTTCACCATGGCAGGGACGCGAGGGAACGATAGAAGGAAGACGAAGGGAGAGCAAGAAGATGTAAGCAATGAGAAGGAAGAACGGAAACTGTGAAGATTTATAGCAGAAACAGGAGACAACGTGGGAGACCCAACCGTCACCCACGATCCCACGATCTACACGTGGCAACGAAACTCAGTTGACGGGACCTTTCAGTAACTGCAACCGGGTCCACGCACAGAAGCCAAGGGGGCGAAGCCAAGCCGTCAGCCGGCAAAAGATACCCGGGGGCTGCGCACCCGCCAAGGCGGCTGCCCAGACCCGGACGAATATATAAATCACCCCGAGTCACGGACTCGGGGGCTGCCAAGCCGTCAGCCGGCAAAAGATTCCCGGGGGCTGCGCACCCGCCAAGGCGGCTGCCCAGACCCGGACGAATATATAAATCACCCCGAGTCATGGACTCGGGGGCTGCCAAGCCGTCAGCCGGCAAAAGATTCCCGGGGGCTGCGCACCCGCCAAGGCGGCTGCCCAGACCGGACGAATATATAAATCACCCCGAGTCACGGACTCGAGGGCTGCCAAGCCGTCAGCCGGCAAAAGATTCCCGGGGGCTGCGCACCCGCCAAGGCGGCTGCCCAGACCCGGACGAATATAAAAAACACCCCGAGTCACGGACTCGGGGGCTGCCAAGCCGTCAGCCGGCAAAAGATACCCGGGGGCTGCGCAGCCGCCAAGGCGGCTGCCCAGACCCGGACGAATATAAAAAAAAATCACCCCGAGTCACGGACTCGGGGGCTGCCAAGCCGTCAGCCGGTATAAAGATTCCCAGAGGCTGCGCACCCGCCAAGGCGGCTGCCCAGACCCGGACGAATATATAAATCACCCCAAGTCACGGACTCGGGGGCTGCCAAGCCGTCAGCCGGCAAAAGATTCCCGGGGGCTGCGCACCCGCCAAGGCGGCTGCCCAGACCCGGACGAATATAAAAATCACCCCGAGTCACAGACTCGGGGGCTGCCAAGCCGCCAGCCGGCATGACAATTCCCGGGGGCTGCACAGCCGACAAGCCGGCTCCGCAGACCCGGACGTATATTTAAATCACCCCAAGTCACGGACTCGGGGGCTGCACGATATAACGACGACAGAAGGTAAGCGATAGGCAGGAAACGTGAAATTTCGACCCGGATTGATGCTCAAACCGGCCCAAAATTCGGGGGCTGGGCATGGTGATCATCATCACCAAAACAAAGACGAATTCCAGTACAAAGGCCCAACAGCCACAGAGGAAACGACACTCACGATAACAGACCACGGCGGGAAGCAGAATAGCGAATTTTTACATGATAACCTTCAAAGGTGTCCAAGATAACAAGGCGGCTAATGTGGCAGGAGAGTTAATGGCACAGAACAACAGTTACACCCGGCATTCCGGGGAGATGGGCGAATCAAACGGTAGCGGCGTCGGTAGCGGCAGCAGCGTCGCCGGCTCCAGCATCTTCAGCCGTTTGTGGCGCCGAAGACGGCTCGGCAGGTACCAGCGTCGTCAGGTCAACCGCCTCGGCAATCCGCTCGGAGGCCTCGGCAATTTCTGGACGCAAGTCCACGAAGGATGTCCCGGCGCGGAAGCCGTCCATCAGCCTGCTCGTCTGCACGCCAGGGTACCATGACTTCACCACGGCCAGGGCCATGTCGGCGCCTCCGCGCGCCGCCATCTCCACTTGATCATTGATGCCGGCAGGCGCTCCTTCGAGCCGGGCGCATAAGTCATGGAGAGTAGCTGGCAAGGGAGTGTCCGGCCACAAGTTCTCAAGCACGCCGCCGGCCGCTTCCCTTAGCCGCTTGAATTCCTGGCCGAATCGCAGAAGACGGGAGGCGGTAGTCGGAGCAGACCCAGCAGCAGCACCAGAGGATTCCGGTCGGGAGCGAGCCAAGGCAGCATCTTTCTGGAGTTGTGCATCCACCTCGGGATAGAGGCCTGCATTTCAAACCAATGAGGCCGAATAGAAGACCCAAAGCAAGAAACCAAGGAGAAAGGAGACCTCACTTACCGAGGATCAGCTCGTTTACGTGCTCAACCTCCTTGACCAAGCCGCCCACCAGCTGCTCCTGCTCAAGCTCGCGCGCCTTGGCCTCCTGGACGATCTTGTCGCTGTTCTCGACGGAAGCCTTCAGCAGATCCTTCAGCTCGATCGCATCCCCGCGGAGAGACTCAACCTCGCTCTGTTTCCGACGCTCAGACTCCCGCAGTCTCGCCGTCTCCTCGCCCAGCCGGACGACCTCGAGGCGGCGCTCTTCTAATGCCTTCTCCGCCGTCTGGAGATCCGTCTTGGCCGAGGTCAGGGCAGCGTCCTTTTCCTTCAGTTGCTTCTCCAAGCCGGCGCGAGAGGTGGTGTCACCTGTGGAGATCAAATCACCGTCAAGCCAAGACATGCAAGAGAAAAAGGCAGAACGGCAAGACAGAGTGCAGAAGGAAAAAGGGAGCCAAACCTTTAGCCGCCTCAAGCTCCCGCCTGAGCAATGCCGCCTCCCTAGCCGCCTCGGCAAAGCCTTGCTCTATGGAGGAGCGGAGCAATGTTACGTTGGCCAAGTTCTCCCTGGCCACCCGCTCCACCAGTTCGGCAAGGGGAAATCTCCCCGACGCATCGGGCCGAGCCGGCACCGGTCCGGAGTACGGCGGAGAAGACACCAAAGTTGATTGGCGGGGGCCGGGGAGCGAAGCCGTCGCTTCCGCGATGGCCTTATCCTTGGCCGTCTCGGATACGATCAAAGAAGGAGTGGGGAAGGCGAGATACCCAGCCCCGGCGCCGGGCTGGGGAACCATCTGGAAAGCGCCCACTGGCGCCTCATCATCACCACCTGAAGCCGGAGGGTTGAAATCGACCACAAGGGGAGCCGCCTCCACCAGCACTCGGCTGTCCGCCTCCGTCGTCCTCGCCTCTGAAGGCGGGTTGGCCGCTTGCGCCGCAGGGGCCTCGGTAGCGGGCACCGAGGCCGACTCCACCACAACGACGGGTGCCGTCTCCACTATTGGGAGCGGTGCCCTACGAAACAAGGAAGGCGTCACCATCGAGTGCAAGTTGCGAAGACTCCTACCACAAGACAAGGACTTACCCGACGCATGAGCCCAGCGCCTTGACCGTCCTCCTCTTCAAACGCTTTGGCGGGGGAGGGGGCACGGCGTCGGACGGGCGCTTCACGCCTCCGGAAGGCACATCGCCGCCTTTCGCCGGAACGACAGAGTCTTCGACCGGCCGCTCCGTGCGGGCCGGCACCACCTCGGCACCAGCAGAGGCCTTTGCGGAATTGCCGGCCTCCGCGTCCGCTGCCGCCTTCTCCTCATCTGCCTTAGCAGCCGCCGACCGCCTCGCAGCCGCCTGGGCATCCATCGACGCTCGGATTGAATCCGCCTGCGCCAGCTCCGCGTAAATAGCCTTCTCCATATCCACGATACCCGAGTCATAACCAAGAACAGTAGGAGGGGAAAGCTTAACCACCTGGGCGCGGGTCTTGTCGGCGGCGGGTTCCGCCCTCGCCGCGTCCGCCGCCTTCGTCCTCTCCTCGTCCTCCCTCGAGGCCAGCAGCTGCTCCACAGTAAAATCAGCATCAGATGCTCCCAAGGCCAAGACTGCCTGCGCCGTCCGAGCATAAAATTCCCTCTCCAAGTCATCCGGATTCGAATCATAAATAAAATCACCACCTAAAGCAGGACCAATCACCTCGTCTTTGGCCCCACCAGTCAGGGCCTCCTCCTCCGCCATCTTGGCGTCGACCTCAGCCCGGATCACGGCCATGATCTCGTCCGCCTTGGCCGCGGTCTCAGGCGTCTCCGCCCTCGGCCTTCCGGCTGGCGACAGGCTGGCCGTGGTAGGCCGGGAAGACATCGAAGCCAACTTCTTGGCGGGAAGCACGCCTCGCTTCTCAAATGCGCCCTTCCGCTTGGGCGGCGCGGTATTCGCATCGACATCGGCGGCCGATTTCGACCGCCTCTCCTTCACGATCCGCCGAGGAATAACCACCTTCTTCCGCGCCGCCGCCTCCAATTCCTTGGTCCGGCGGGTGGATATCGCCGGCTTGGAGGCTGGCACGGAGGAAGAACCCTCTGAGTCCGGTTCAGAGCCAGTGGAGAGATCTACTACCCCACGCACGACATCGTCAGCCTGCCCGGTGACCCCGGGCTCAGAAGACTTACCACGGGACGACGAAACCGGGGGCGGATCGTCGCGCTCGAGATCCTCGTCCCTGTAGGCTGCCGAGTCGGAGTCGGGGCCGGAAGCAGAGACCGGGCTCGTTGCAGTCCGGGCAGCGTCATCATCACCCCCATCACCGCCGCCGGCATCAGCATCTCCACCAGCCGACTCGGTGGTATCGCCGCGTGTTTCCGTGGCGACGCGGGCATCGCCGCCGGATTCGCCTCCAGCGGCAGTGTTTGCACCTCCACCCGCCTGCTCATCGGCGGCACTCTCCTCCTCCAGCATGGCCGTCAACTCCGCGGAAAGGGGACCCTGGATATCAGGCTCGAAGACTACTTCAAAATCTTCAACCATCTGGACCTCACAAAGCTACGCGGCAAGCCGGCTGGATCAGGCGGCAGCCGGAAAAGGAATTGAAAGCAGAACGAGAAGGGAAAAAGCTAACCTCAGGAGCTCGATCTGAGCGGTCGAAGGGATCGAGCCCGAAGTCCCAATCATCCTCAAGCTTGTCGGTAATGAGACGGGAAACCCACTCGCTTAACCTCTCCTGCGTCGGGATATTCATGGAGGCTCGAGTGGGATCCCGGATGCCAGAATAGAAGCACATCTTGTGCGAGCGCTCCTGCAGCGGGTACATCCGCCTTGTTGTCCAGGCCAGGGTCAGGTCCCTAGACGTCAAGCCGTCCGCTACCAGTTTCTCCAGGCGGGCGAACAAGGTGCTCTGCAGATCTGCATCGACCGCCGGCTTCCGGCTCCAAGATCTGTCCGCCGGACGCGAGTCGGCGAAGGCCGGGAGGCCGACTCGGTCAACCTCAGTAGCGTTCCGGACATAAAAGTACGTATTTTGCCACTTCTTGATGGATTCGGGCAGATGGATCTTGGGAAGCGGCGTGCCCTTCGCGCTGATGGAGACGCTGCCGCAGTCGCGCTGCAGCCCAGCGGTCACCTGGGACCGCAAGAAGAAGAACATGCCGAAGAGCTCCATGCTGGGCCAGACGCCCAAATACGCTTCGCACAGCGTGACGAAGCAGGACAGCTGCGTGATGCAGTTTGCCCCCAGATGGTGAGGCTGCAGCCCATAAAAATGCAGGAATTCGTTGAAGAACGAGCTGACAGGAAGCCCCAGTCCCCGCTCCACATGCGTGTAGAACATGACGAATTCGCCCGGTTTGGGCCTCGGCGAGGTCTCTCCTGGGGGAGGGGCGCGGGCCTCCACATCGCCCGACTTCCCCAGGGACCCATTCCGGTGAAGCTTCAGAAGGAACGCATCATCGATGATGGAGCCCATCCAAGCGCCCGTGCCCGCCATGGAAGATCTGTTGCCCGTGGTGGGAGAGGCGGGAGCAGAAACGGCGAGATGGAAAAATCGGCAAGGAGCAAGAGGAGCAAGAACTGGCGAAGAAGACGAAGCGGGAGAGGGGAACGAAAACTCCGAACCTTCCCCCTCTTTTCCCCTTTAAAAGCGGGGCAGGCGGAACCGCACCGCTCAGCGCGCCACGTGGGGCGCGAGCAGACCGCACCAACCGCAAACGATCCCACTAACAGGCAGTTGCCACAGACGATCCAGTCCGTCGAAGACCGAAGCGACGTGCCCCTGACATCGGGCAGAGCACAACCATCACGACCAAGCGGCGATACGTGGCTGACGTATGTCACGACCCACGATTCCCAAGACATCAAAGCTACCGGAGACCGGCTACCCCAAGCCGGACGAGCCGCCCTCGGCCGCCATCACCTTATCCGGCAAACTTCGAGCCGGACGACTTCACTACAGCGACACAAACAAAACATTGAAGATCGAGAAGCCTTCCCGGCAAGCCGGCAAAACTCCACGATCTCGGGGGCTAGTGTCGGGGATATGAACCCCGGATACCCCTAGGAGGTCCATTTCTTCAAGAACTACATGGGCCGGCTACGCGGGTGCCGGCTGCAGCGTGCCGCCTGGAGCCAGCCGGATGAAGCAAGCTGCTTCATCTACCCGGAGGCGGACGGCCGACTAGGCTCAAGCCGGCCTCTACCCACCGACCGGTCCGTACTGGTAGGCCCGGATCGTCCAGCCCCTGTCGGGCGTTACCGTTACAATGTAATGATGAGATAGCTCCAGCCGGCTCCAGAGTAGTGATGTCATAGGGGCAATCGTGTAATCTCCCTGTAACCCAAAACCCTAGATGCTGCCTATATAAGGCGTGCATGGGCCTCCTGCGCGAGGCAACCAAGTAGACTTCGGATTCTAGAGGAGAGAAGACACAGGGAGAGAGAGGGACAGACATACGTAGATCACCTTCTTCCACCTCCAGCCGGCTTGACTTCTCTAGCCGGCACCACCGCAATACAGCTCCAGGAGCAACCTTTGTAGCCCGATTTGTGATCAATCAATAAGAATAAGAAGAGCAGGACGTAGGGGTGTTACCTCACAAGGAGGGCCCCGAACCTGGGTAACCGACGTGTGTTTGCATGTTTGTTGCCCAATCCCGCGCGAGCATCCGATCGTCGCCTGCCCCACACTCTTTTCCGTCTTTGATGGATATGCCGTGCTACCCACCACGACATCCAGTGGATCAACATTTCGAGCATCCAGTGGATCATCGAGTGGATCATCATTTGGAGCATCCAGTGGATCATCGACTGGATCATCCATTGAAGCATCGAGTGGATCATCGACTAGATCATCCATTGGAGCATCATCTGAATCACTTGACTGCTGACCATCATTTTCAAATGCTGCATCCGGCTGCTGACCATCATTTTCAACATCAATACTCTCTCCAAACCCTGGATCTACTGCGTTATCACAATATTTGCCGAAATGACCAGACCCACCACACCTTGTGCACTTACGCATCCTCGCTCCAAGTCCACCTCCTTCACTGCGACGTCGGTGTCGACTCTTCCTCGGTCTACCTGCAGCTCTCTTCAGAACTGGAGCACAAAGTTTGAATCCAGGGTCCACTTTGTCCCATTGCTATTTTCCCTCCAAAGCAGGTAAGGCATGTGCATATGTGGCTTTGAACATTGCAACAGAGTAGTAGTCATGCACATACTGCTGTATATTCCCTGCTGGACCTTGGAGAGAAGTGATGAAAAACAAGGCATGAATGCATGGCAACCCAGTTATCTGCCATTGCCTACAACTGCAAGTTTTAGCTTGTAAATCCACTGGATATCTCCATTCTTTGTTCTGTTTATCCAGGACTGATACCTCTGATGTGATATCCGAGATAAATCTCATGTTCATTATCAAGCCTTCTGTTTTTTGCTTCATTACCTTCATCACAGCCGGGATAATAATGTGGCCCATGAATTTTGCCGCAGCTATTCCAGCACGAAAATGAAATTTTTCGGCGTATTCTATCCTTATGCTGTCAATCAAATTCACCAAATAAAGATCCTTTAGTTTCCGGATCGTTGAGTTGAAAGACTCTGCAAGATTATTGTGCACATAGTCAACTTTGCTCAGTTCACTGAATTGGCTTCTGACCCATAACTTCGAGTGGTGTGTTTCCAAGTATTCCTTCACTTTGTCATTCGTGTATAACTGCCTCATGTGGTAGTTGTGCTTCCTCACACTGCAAGTTAAAGATGCTCGCTATAAATTGTCGGTAAAAAACTTTCCTTTGAATTTCTTCACAAAATTGGCAGCAAGGTGACGCATGCATTCCCTATGCTCTACTCCTGGGAACACATTGTCCACGACCACTTCCAAACCCTTGCATGCATCTGTGTGAATTACCAACCCATTGGGATGTGAAATAGCCCGGCGCAGATTCTGCAAAAACCATGTCCAGCTATCCTCAGACTCTGTCTCCAGCACACTGTAGGCAACTGGAAAAACAAAATTATGTGCATCAACTGCACAAGCTGCTACTAACTGTCCTTGAAACCTCCATGTGAGAAAAGTAGCATCAATAGCCAAATAAGGCCTGCAGCCTACCAAAAAAACCATGCGACAAGCTTCAAAGCACACAAAAACCCTCCTAAAGCATTCCTTGGTCCTTGTCACTCCCTTCAATGTGTACTCCACGGAGTGGTGATCAATTTCAACAATATTACCTGGGCTTGTCCTCTCCACTTCAGCTTTGAATGAATACAACAATTCAAAACTTTCATTACATTTACCATAGATAGATTCCATAGCTTTTTGTTTACCACTGAACACCCTCATGTATGGTAATTCTATCTTGAACTTGTCTTTGATGTTTTTCTGCAAATCCTTTGTACCCACTTGATGGTTTTCTGCCACCCACTTTTTTACTTCATCCGCCACCCATCTTGACTTGGCTCTACCGATTGTTTCCTTCCTAAGGGTTGATTCTTGGCATGTGTGGCCAAAAGGGTTCACTTTGACCTAAATATTGGTGCTACTGCGCATTTTAGATGCGTGCATCCTCCATGGACAATCCTCAGTCACACAGTGCACGGTGTAACACTTTTTATCGCTCTTGTCAACTTTAAACGCGCGTTCTCCCTTAATGCAGTACGTCACAAGTGCATTTCTACACTCAGCCATGGAAGCAAAAATGGAACCTTCTTCCATATGAGGGTTCTCAGGGTCCCATTCAACAGGTGGCCGGTCTTCCTCCTCTTCAAGGTCATTGTCAGACTCACCTTGGATAACAGGCCGAGATGTCCGTCTTAAATTCTGAAAAACATCAGAATATAGCCTCTCTTCTTCATCCGCAGAAATGTAGGCATCAGACTCCACTTCAACAGGAACCCTTCTTTTCCCAGTGCCCACACTTGACGAGCCAACACGTCGAGATGGATTTGTATTGTTCTGGCTAGAGTTGGCATTACGACGAGATGGTTCTGCCAGAGAAGATGAACCCACCACCATCTGTCCAACTGGCGGCACAACCACATCATTTTGCAACCTCACATTAAAATTCTCTGCCGCCTTATGCTTAGCAAACATGGTAGCGAGCTCTTCATCATTACTAATTTGGACCCAATCTTTTCCCCCATCGAAGTATCTAAATTCCACTTCATCATGCAAACCCCAAGGATATGGGCTGCAAATTACCTCCCCAAATTGTCTGAAACTCCAATTACAATCCATTGGCAACGTATAACTGAAACCTCCTTGGAATTTCTTCTTATTTTTTGCATCGACGACGTACCGGTCCCTTCTAATGTTCACCAAGAAAGCAAACCGCAACTCCATCCTAACCCATGAAAAAAAACACAGACGCAATCAGCTGCAAATCAATGGCATCCCATGTCGAATCGTGGACGCGGAGTGTCTCCGTAGCTAGGTCGCCGCCGCTCGCCATTGCGTCGAGCAGGTGGCGGGCAGAGTGGCGGAACGAGCGCCTCACCAGCGGCGTCGCAGGACGGTGGCGGCGGAGCAGGTGGCCACGCGGAACGGCCGTGGCGGTGCAGGTGGTGCTGGACGTGGCGCAGATGGGTGCTGCTGGCGGCGACACAGGTGGTACTGGGAGGTGGTGCTGGCGGTGGTTCAGGTGGCGGTGGCGGTGGATGTGGTGGCGGTGGATGTGGTGGTGGTGGCGCCGCAGGTGCTCGTGGCGCCGCAGGGGGTGGTGCGGCGGTGGTGGCGGCAATAGCGACAGCGCACGACGGCGGGTAGCGACAGCACACGACGGCGGGTCGGGAGGCTCGGGAGTGGACGATTCAGAAAATTCAACTCACTGGGCGGTCCCACCTGTAAGCTCCGGACCTACTTCAAACTCACTGGGGCAGTCCCACCTGTAAGCTCCGGACCCACTTCACTAACGCCAGCAGACGGAATCGACTTCAAACTCTCCGTTTCGACCTCTCCATAGTAGGTGGGCACGAGGTAAGGGCAAAACTGAGCACCATTCAGCGCTAGGGGCAAAACTGAGTAGTTGAAGTCCTCTGTGGGCAATTCGATAAATGACCCAACATAAATATGGATTGTCCAAGGACAATGACCATTTGGAATTATTTTCCCGGTGATAGAGATATCAACGAATATCCTCACAAGATAAAAACATATGGAAAGAGATAAGAAATAAAACACCATATTTTCATAAAGTTTGTTGGTAGTTCCAACTCTTCAAACCAACCGGCAAGTCCATGGTTAGAATAATATGGAACAAATGCTTTCTCAAATAATATATGGGAATGCATATTAGAGAGAAACCATACCAAGAAAACTCACACAAACAAGAGCCAAAGGGTAACCACAAAGGAAAATTGGAACTTTTTGAGCAAAGATGCCACATAGGAATAAGATAATTTATAATATCGAATCTAAGTGTC
Organism: Puccinellia tenuiflora; assembly: GCA_012064385.1. NCBI lineage: Eukaryota > Viridiplantae > Streptophyta > Magnoliopsida > Poales > Poaceae > Puccinellia > Puccinellia tenuiflora. Next base: position 1,315,427 of record QRDG01000451.1, on the reverse strand, counting down.
AAACATCGAATGTTCACATTTTGTGGGATTGTAATATGCACATAGCTTATTACTCCCCCATAATGTGATAATTCATTTTATCTAAGCAAGAGGCAAACAAAACCAACTAGAGAAATTAATGGACATTGTAGAATTTGAATTTCTCATGAACATGACATACCACATAGTAACTAGATAGTATTGAAATATCAATACTAGGTGGTGTGCCTCATGTACACACATTTTTAGGTTAGTGAAGTGCACAAAGCATATCACTCCCCCAAAATGGGATAGTCCATTAATCTCTCAAAAGAGCCAATTGAAATCAACACAAGATCCAATAAAGACTCAACACAAAGTTTACACATATATGGAGCGCACATTAACATACACAAACTTGATTGCTCAAGGTAAGTAATAAGCACAACATATACAAGCATATGCTAGGAACAAAACTAACACATGCAAGGGAGCAAGCAACTTTCAATGTATATATAATTTAAACACAAGTTACCGCAAGAAGGAGCATTGGATATGAGATAGATATATGATAATCCAATTGGCTTGGCTTGATGAATTATAATTTATAAACATGAAGATCCCTTAATTCTTCAATTGATAGCCAAGTCGCCAATGCCCTCCAACAACAACCTATTGATCAAGCTTGAGCTTGTTGGTCCCCAACCAAGTTGGGTCCTAAGAAGTTAGTCATAATAGGCTTGGCAACCCAAATGGTTCTTTTCTCGACACCACTTTGAGTTCCCACATATTTGGCAAACACATTTCCAACCCTATCCTTCCTAAGAGATTAAACATCATCAATTATTATGGAGTTGGATAGGGTACCATTAGTGCATGAAGAAGCCAAGTGATCCTTCTCACGGCATAAGTAGCAACATTGACTCTTCTCTTTCTTCTTAATAGGCTCCCCAACTTGAGGAGCAATAACTTGAGTCTTCTTAGGAGGTGGCCCTTATTCAACTCGAGATCGAGCATGAGATTGAACAATAGGCCGCTTCCCTAGTTGCTTCTCACTAAGAGGCTTCTTCTTCATTGGGCAATCCCTAACATGATGCCCTTCAATTTTGCACTTGAAGCAAACAATCTTGGCCGAGTGATTGACTTGTTCTTGGCCCTTCTTATTGCTACTCTTGGACTTGTTCTTGATATTGGAGTTGAATCCAAGTCCACTCTTGTCATTGGGGGATTTTTGCACACTCAACATGTTGTCAAATGTGGCATTCCCTTTATGACCCTTCTCCACATCTTTCTTCAAAGAAGTGGCTTGTGCCTTGTGCTCTTTAGTCTTCCCTACAAGGTTAGTAGCTACACAAGTACTAGTGGAAGTTGAAGCTTCATTGTTAGAGCAACTAGGCACAAAATGTAATTCAACATATGATTTACCACTAGTGTGAGATGAAGAATTACAAGGACTAGCACATGGCATTGTAGCAATTTTAGTAGAAGTTGTGCCATTGTCCACATGAGGCTCACTAGATAATACCTTGGTAGCATTAGCCTCATGAGCTAACTTTAGCTTATCATGAGATACGAGAAGATCTTCATGAGAGCTCGAGAGCTTCTCATGGCTTTCTTCCAATATCTCATAATTGCTAGTTAGCAATTTAAGTTGAGCCCTTAGCTTAACATTCTCCTTTAACATGGATGCTTCACAAGAAATAGAGTTAGTAGCACAAGCATCAACATTAATAGCAATGGGAGAACAAGTGGGAAGCTCTTTTAGTAATCGAGCTTGGAGTTGATCATGAGACTTAGTGAGATGTGCAAGAGAATCTTCCAAGGACTTGACATCCTTTTCAAATTTCACATTAGCCTCAAGGAGTCTAACAATTTCAACAACAAGCTCATCATTTTTTATTTTAAAACCATTAGCCACCTTGAGAGCTCTATCATAGGTTTCATTTGCTTTAGATAACTCTAGAGTAAATGTCTCCTCAAGAGATTTCTTGGTGGTTTGTTCTTCTTCTAGAGCTTCCTCAAGATTCGCAATCATGTTTGCATAATTACGTTCGCGGCTAAGACTTTCATTTTCACGAGCTTCCAAATTTTCAATAGTAAGCCCTCGCTCAATAAGGGTGCTCATGATTTCATGTAGGTTCTCACAAGCATTTTCATTCTTTGAAAGAGCATTAAGAACCATTAGACCTTTCTTATTAAAGTAAGCATCATCTTCTTCATTATCATCATTATTATCATGATCATCACTACTTGACGATTTAGAAAATATGCAAGGACTATCAACACAAGCATGTGAAACATTTATAGTTCTACATGTGTTTAAGTCCAAAGATAAATCATTGCAATAAGATAGAGATGAAATATCATCTATAGGAAGCTTACTATCATCATTGCGAAATTTATCCCTACTCACCATTGCATTGTTTTGTGGCTTGCCACATGTAGGTGAGGTAGAAGAAGTTGAGAACTCATTACGCCCGGAGATGGAGGGAGAACAATCATTCTCACTATCAATGGACACACCATAATTGTCTTGAATCTTGGTCCATAGCTCATGAGCACTCCGATAAGGAAAGATCGACAAGGCAACTGCATTTCTTAAAGACATGAAAACAACTTTACAAGCTTGAGCATCTAGATAAGAATTTTCCTCATCCTCCAAAGATAATCTTTTCGGATCCTTTGGAGGAGGAAAACCCATATCTAAGATTTGCTCTATAGATGGATCAATGTCCCTAAAATAATTTAGCATGCGATTTCTCCAATCATTATAATTAGTGCCATCGAATATTAAAGAGGCATTGTGCACTAAACCACTAGACGACATCTTTATTCTCTAGGCCGTGAAGCCCTATAAAGAGAGAACCCACTCTGATACCAATTGAAAGGACGCGGATGTCGCCTAGAGGGGGGGTGAATAGGCGATTTAAAATTATTACGGTTAAGGCTTGAATAAATGCGAAATAAAACTAACGTTTAATTTATCAAGCCAAAACCTAAACTAGCTAGGTTCACCTATGTGCACCAACAACTGATGCTAAGCAATATAATCAACTAGGTGATAGCAAGATATGACTTAAGCTCGATGTCTATCACAAAGAAAATAGCATAAGTAAGAAGCTTGGGTATAGAAATACCGAGGCACTTGGAGACGATGATTTATCCCGAAGTTCACTTCCCAATGGAAGCTAGTCTCCGTTGGAGCGGCGCGGTGTTCACCAATGTGAAACACCGAGTAGCCTTGATATGGCACACCGTATATCCGTTGTGTCTTACCACCAATGTGGCGAGACACTTGTCACTATGTTGCCGTTGAGGTTGACAACTAGAACCTTTACAAGGATGAAGCACACTCCACAAGTTGGAGGGTCTTCACCAAATGCACCGAGCCACCAAGACTTGATGCTTCATGGCCGGGGCACACACCACAACTCAATTGGTGGCTCCCGACAATGTCTTCGTAGCTACCAAAGCTCCGAGACCAACAAGGTTGGGCCACCCTCCACAACCTAATTGGAGGCTCCCAACAAATCCCGTGAGCCACCAAGACTCCAAGAAATCAACAACCGTCTAGGGTACCAACGTGCCCTAGAGGAACAAGCTCTAGGGCACCCAAGCACCCAAGATTAACAAGCTTCTCAACTTCAACTTCCACGAATCACCGTGGAGAGCTCAAACCGATGCAACCAATGCAATGGCAAGAACACACTAAGTGGTCAAGTCCTTCCAACCCGAATCCAACCAAAGCAACTAATGCTTGGGATGGATTTGAGAGGAAGAACAAAGGAGAAACACAAAGCAACTCCAAAAACAAGATCTACTAGGTTCCCCTCACTTAGAGGAGGAATGGATTGGTAGAAATGTAGATCTAGATCTCCTCCCTCAAATCCCCAAAGGGCTAAGTGATTGAGTGGCTAGAGAGGGAGATCTATTGATTTGAAGCTCTCAAACAATGGTGGTGTTCTTGTTTAGGTTGTGGTCTCCTTTCCAAGGTAGGAGAAGGGCTATTTATACCTCCTTTCCACCTACTAGCCGTTTTCTTCACTTGTGCAGAGAGCCCAGCCTTCCTGGCTTGAAGGCTGGCCCTGAGGCTGGCCTGGAATCTTTTAGACGCGCAGAGAACCCAGCCTCCACCCCAGCCTAGGCTGGCCTGGAAGGCACAGAAGGCTGGCCCTGAGGCAGAAGCTGCCAGCCTTGAGCCCAGCCTAGGCCGGCTTGGCTAGCACAGGAGGCTGGCCTTGTGGCCGAAGGAGCCAGCCTTGAGCCCAGCCTAGGCTGGCCCGAAGGCTGGGCAAACAGATTATTTTGCCCGATACTAAAACGAACATATTTTGATCATCCGGACTCCGTTTTCGATGTTCTTGGGCTCGTTGGAATCACCACAACGAGCACTAAAAGAATATGCAGAGAAACATCATTGTTCAACAAGATATGATAAAACCAAATGATGAAAGGTAAAACCTTTCTATTGAGAACCGGAAAACCATATCTTTTGTAAATGAAGTCCGAATGACATGAAACCCATTTTGTTGGAAATAGGACGACAAATGCTACCCAATAACAAGTGAAAATATTGAAACCAAGCAAGGAAGATTTTGCTACTAAATGGAAGAGTGAAACCTTCCGCATAGATGGACCGGCAAAATCTCCGACACCGAAAACTTAAGAGGAGACACATAAAAACCGTTTTCGGTGACCTTGGCCTTGTCATGACAAGCACCAATACCACACCACGATAAGAGCCAAATAGGAACCAATAAAGATGATGCCAAGGATGCAAAGGTTTGAGCTCTCTACGACTGATACGCTAAAGCTCACTTGAGAGCCCCTCTTGATAGTACGGTTACCTATCCTAAAACCCGGTCTCCCAACTACACCGCGAGACCGGTAAAATAGAAACCCTAACAAGATCATACCTTTGCCTTGCGCATTCCACTTGAGCTAGATGATGACGATCTTGAGCTCCTCTCAAGTGGATCACCTTTCTTGATTGTGCTTTGCTTGGTGAAGACTCAAAGATTGCTCCCCCATACGCCACTATGGGAGATCATCTTCACTTGACCATTATCTCCAAAAGGGTGACAAGCTCCAAGCATGTGATCTCTTCAAGATGCTCTTCTTGGACTTGCATTGCACTATGCTCAACGCCATCATGACCATTCTTCAGATAACACTTTAAACCTTTTGGTCATCACTTAATATTCTTCTTTCCTCCTTGAAACCAACATATGGTCTTTAAGCACTCCTATGGACAAACACTACAAGTATAACTCAATGCAACCATTAGTCCATAGAGATTGTCATTAATTACCAAAACAATATATGGGGGCAACCATGCTCTTTCAAAGTCTAATAAGAGTACATCTCGAATTGGATTCTAACTCTATAATCTAACAGTATCGACGTAGCCCGAAACGGTCCCTTGACCAGGTCTGTAAGAAGTAACTCGAGCAGTGCCGGCAAGGATGAGCCCGAGCAGAGATACATTCTGCCTGGACTCCGACACAATTGACATATGTGAGGAGTAGCTCGAGAAATGCACTGAGAAAGTCTCGGAGTCTGTCGGTAGAATTAGGTTTAGGGTTTAAATTAAATCAAGTTGTATCGAATATGTATCGAAATCGAATCAAATTGTATCGAACTTTCTATTTAAATCGAATGAAATTTAATACAATATTAAATTTTTTGTGTTTGCCGATTTCCTTTAGAGGGTGCCGGTGTGGGAGACGCAAAAAAAAGAACCGGACAAGTGTCCGACACCCCCTCCCCCCCCAAATTGGACCTCCAAATGAGGTGTGCCGGACACAATTTAGTCACCCGGTGGAGACGCTCTAATGCATCGTTACTGTCAGATCGCCAGTGTGCACCATCTTGAACCCGCCAACTATTACTGCCTGCCCCGCCCTCCTTGATAAGTGCGGTCAGACGCATGATGACCTACTGTCCAAATTTGACACTGGAGCTAGACTCGCATAATGTCGGGGCGGCCGCTGAACACGACCGGTTCTGCAAATTCAGTTTCGTTGGCACGCAGCTGATGGATCGTCTCGATACGTCAGGCAAGTGGACTGTGGACACGTTTATTGCTAGCTAGCCACGTTTGATATGACAGAACGTCCATGTCTGACTCTTAAACCTCGTCTTCGACACTGTTAGTCCACGCGGCAGAGGACCCGCAGTTGAAATGGAGGCTAACTCGAGATTGAGTAGCATCTGTCCGGTACAAGTGCCTCTCCCGAAATTAATGTGAAAACCCATGCGAGGTTCAGTTTTCTTCGTTGGACGAGGGTCACTTCTTCATGGAAGGAGCAGCTATGCTTCCTGTTTCGGTTCATGTCATTCGCTGCTAAATCACCTCTACAATAGCAACTTAGTGCAAGTTTTGTTGAAATTACTTCTGTAAATTACATCGGGTGGTTAAACTTGTTGGAAGTTCCGTGATAAATAAGGTTCAAACAATGCTAGGCGTGGACGAGGCAGTTGGCATTCGTCTAGTGTCCAGGCGGTGACGTTTGTATCGGAGTTTGTGTATGCAAAATAAAAAAAAAGTCATCCTACACGATCCATTCAAGATCTATTTATGAAGATATAAAAAAGGATACACCATGTAGCGGAAGTTAGTTGACGCATTCATATCATCAGAATACATAAGCGAAGGTAAAATTTTAGTTGCATCTTAAGCTTTCAAAGGTACTTCCGCAAAATCTTGTATGTCCATTGGTATCATCAGAATACATAGATTTAACAAAATCAAGTGTGATAGCATCAACTTCCGGTTAAAAGAATCTAGCTCCGTTGAAAGAAATACTCTCATTAATCTCTCCACTATGTGCAACAAAGAGATCCATTTTTCTTCCATAACAGCCCTCCGAAAAACATATGATGGTCTCATTAGAGATTTGATGTCAATATAACAATGGAGGAAGATACCGGAACTCAATAACTAGCGATTATATTTGATATTGTTTCAAATATTATTGTCGAATTATTTTCTTCGTCGTAACAAACATAAGATACATCCACCAGGTTTAGCTCGAACAGTCGGTATTCCCAAATATTTTTGTCTTCTTTCCTCACTTTTTGTTGATTGAATTCGTGCGAGATTTGTTCAATTTGATTTTAGCCCAAATTTATCCTACCTAGATTTGACAGAGCAACATTGGCAAGCTAATGTGTTGAAAACACTCCATACATTAGCAATGTATTTCATAATCGATAAATGGTATGATATATTTTAGCCGCAATCCAAACAATACGCAAGCAAAACCTTTAAAAAGATAGGTTGGCTGCATAGTGGTCGTTGACGAAGCGCAATGTCCACCTCTTAAAATTTCAAAAAAAAAAGTCAAAATTCAAAGTTTGCTAAGTTTTACCAAATGTAAAGAACAAAATATCAACATTGCAATACATATTAATTTGATATAGTACATATTAATATTGTTTCCATAAACTTAGTCAAACTTAGAAGACATTGAGTTTTGAATAAATCTATATGCCTTATATTTTGGGGCCAGGGATTATCTTTTCAAAAAATTAAAATTAACTTAAAACAAAACTAGAATTGTATCTAATATGAAATTATAACTAATTTGAAATTGGGTCAAGTACTTGGTTAATTCAGGCGGAGGAGCCACCTACTCGTCAGTTGACTCATCAAGTCATCAATCGTGAGTCTGCTGCCTGGCTGAATAGTGTGATCTCTGGGTGGCAGGCTCCGGGTCCACCCATGAATCCGGTACCCCGAGTTTCGCTTCTTTAAATTCTCCCTCCCGGCTTTCTTCTCGTTCCCCACGGCGAGGTGACACGCCCACACCACAAGCCAGCACCCCAATACAGACTCAAAACGCAAACGACAGAGCACGCACGGGCACGGTTAGCATGAGCTCGTCGGGCCAGCTCAAGCGGCTGTTCCAGCTCGTGGTGAGCAACCTCCTCGCCATCGTGGCGGTGCCGGTCGCCGCCTTCGCCGTGCTCAAGGCGGCGGAGCAAGGGCCCGACGCGCTGCTCGCCCGGCTGCGCGCGCTCCGGCCCGTGCACATGTTCCTGGCCACCTTCGTCCCGGCCGCGGCGACGGCGCTCTACCTCAAGCTCCGTCCGCGCGCGGTGTACATGGTGGACTACGCGTGCTTCCGCACCACCCCGACCTCCCGCGTCCCGTTCGCGGCGTTCCACGAGCACGCCCGCGTGTGGCCGGGCTTCGACGAGCGCAGCGTCCGGTTCATGACGCGCCTCCTCGAGCGGTCGGGGCTCGGCGAGGAGACCTGCCTCCCCTACGCGCAGCACTACATCCCGCCGTCCCGCGACCTGGCGTCCTCCCGCGCCGAGGCGGAGCTCGTCATCTTCTCCGCCATCGACGACCTGCTCGCCAAGACCGGCGTCTCCCCGGAGGAGATCGACATCCTGGTGGTCAACTGCAGCCTCTTCGCCCCGACGCCGTCGTTCGCGGACATGATCGTGAACCGGTACGGGCTCCGCAAGGACGTGCGCAACGTGCACCTCGCCGGGATGGGCTGCAGCGCGGGGCTCATCTCCGTGGGGCTGGCCCGGAACCTGCTCCAGGTCGCGCCCAAGGGGGCCAAGGCGCTGGTGGTGTCCACGGAGACCATCACCCCGAACTACTACATGGGCAAGGAGCGCGCCATGCTCCTCCCCAACTGCCTCTTCCGGATGGGCGGCGCCGCCGTGCTCCTCTCCACCGACTCCGCCAACGCGCGGTTCCGGCTGGCCCGCGTGGTGCGCACGCTCACCGGCGCCAAGGACGGCGCGTACCGGTGCGTGTACCAGGAGGAGGACGACCGGGGCAACGTGGGGATCAACCTGTCCAAGGACCTGATGAGCATCGCGGGGGACGCGCTGAAGGCGAACATCACGGCCATGGGTCCCCTGGTCCTGCCCGCGTCGGAGCAGCTGCTGTTCGCGCTGTCCTTCATCGCGCGCCGGGTGGTGAACGGCGGTGTCAAGCCGTACATCCCGGACTTCCGGACGGCGTTCGAGCACTTCTGCATCCACGCGGGCGGGCGCGCCGTGATCGACGAGCTGCAGCGGAGCCTGACGCTGTCGGACGAGCAGGTGGAGGCGTCGCGGATGACGCTGCACCGGTTCGGGAACACCTCCAGCAGCTCGCTCTGGTACGAGCTGGCCTACGTCGAGGCCAAGGGCCGGATGCGGAAGGGCGACCGGGTGTGGATGATCGGGTTCGGGTCAGGGTTCAAGTGCAACAGCGCCGCCTGGGAGTGCATCCGGCCGCCGGCGGTGGAGGGCGGCGCCGACGGGCCATGGGCCAACTGCGCGCACCGGTACCCCGTCGACATCCCCGACGTGCTCAAGCATTAGCCGCGCCGCCGATCGCCGGGCGGAGCGGCTCCTGCCCTCGTCGATCTCGTGCACATTCGTACACACACGTTCGTTCGGTCGTACACAAGAAAATGCCCAGACAGACACACACTAGCCACTAGCCCACTAGTCTGTGGCTCTGTATACTAGTACTACGTACGTAACAACAACTACTATTCATTGCTGCATGCATCTCCCTCTGCACGTTGCATTGAAGGATCTTTCTCCCCCTTTTTTTTCCTCTTATCTTCTTCCCCCAACCATACCCCTACCCCCTACGTCCGCTCATCGTTGTTACGCACATCAAAAAGTTTAATGGAGGTCACGACGGGCCGGCGATTGATGGGGTTGAGTTTGAGGAGACTGGTGGGGTTTGGTCCAAAAGGTCTAATAATCGCCAGCTCGCCTCGCCACCGTTATCAATCTGCCACGCTCGCCGCCGCCGCCGGTTGCTGTGTGCGGTACAGTTCGTACGTGGCGGAGCATGTACGAAGTACAGTAGTTTGGTTGCTTTAAATCGCTCGTCCCTGTCTCGTATACGCTAGCTCGTTTGGTGTGATCGGTGTCGTGCACACAAGCTTTTCTGTGGGCCGACGAGTTATTTATTACTGAAATGAAACGATAAAAGGAGCACGCTCCCCGCTCCGTGTACTATTTTGATCAGTGTCTGTCGACCCCCTGCTCCATCAATTCATCTCTGCATGCGCACGTCGCGGCCGGAGACAAGTCGTCCGCCACCGGACGGATCAGATCGCTGTCTGAACCCACCGCTTTTCGAGCTCGCCGTGGCGGCGCTTTCCGTGGCCGCTACCCCGGCCTTGATCCATCCCTACGAGTACGGCCATGTCGTCGAGATTTATTACGGCCTGACACGGCCGCCGCGTGCATGCGCGGCGCCAAGGACGACGACCGGTGAGAGCGCACCGTTGCGCTCGCATTTACGTGCCGCTCTCGGCCTGGCGAGCTCAATCAATGCCGGGGCCCGCTCGCAGGCCTGGAGCAGCGGCGCGCGTTGTGCGTATCGGCAGGCCCAACGGTCGCGCTCGCGTGGCGCCCAGAGCGCGCGCCGGGGCCGGCATGCCAACCGTGGGCGTCCCCGAAGGGTGGCATGTCGCCGTCCCCGACGCGTGTCCCCTCCAGATCGTCCTTGTCGTCTTCTCGCCGGCCGGCCCGGTATTGCCGTGCACGCCGGAAAGGCATGGATATAAAGCTGCGTATATATAGCTTCAACTGCATCAGCTGCAGCCGCCCACAGGCGACAGCAGCAGCAGAGTAAATGATCGAAATATGAACTACCCAGTACAAACGAACACGGGGAAACATTGGCATCAACAACCGGTTGGTTTCCTTTGCCTTTTATGGTTTTCACAGGAAGAAGAAGATGGAACCTCAATCTGAACCTGAACCTGAAAGGAGATCTCTCCTCTGACTCTTGCCTCAGAAACATCGCCCTGGCAGAACTGTTTGCACCGCTTTCGGTACGAGACAGGGCAGCGATCTCGCTCCTGAGGAAAACGGACAGACACGCCAAGTATCGGCGATTCTGGGCTCCTTCGGCAGGTTGCCGCGTTTGTATGCGCTGCAGAGCAAGCACACCTGATCTCACCATATATGCATATCTTTTTTTTTTGTTGAGCGCAACATATATGCATATCTGATGTCTGTACCAGCACATGCATAGAGCCAACTGCTTCTTTGACTGCATACTCTTTTGTGTTTTGTGTGTCTTGCCAAATGTGCATCTGTACCACACCACCAGTGCGAATAGATGGATTGCTGCATGGATATAAGGGCGCGTTTGGTGGCCTGCAGAGCCCCAAAAAAAAGTTTGTCGGTTGCAAGAAAGTGGCGTTTAGTTGCCCGGTTCCGCGTCTAGGTCTGGCCGGCGCGATCTCTTCAAAACACCCTCGGGCCAGGCCGGGGTGGGCACGGTCAATTCGACCGTAATCCTGGAGCGTCGCGTGGGGAGAAACTGTCCAGCGCATGCACGCGTGGAAAAGGGCGGGAGATGCCCCAATAACCTCCCACCCCACTCTCTCTCTCCTCTCACTCGGTACTGTCACCGCCTAGCATCTCTCTCACGTCCCATCAATTGACCGAAGAAACCGAGGAGACCCATGGCCGGAGCTCCGCCGCCGCCGCCGCCCGCCCGGGAGCCCGTCCCTATTGTTCCTCCCCGTACATCCTCGGCGGTCGCGCGTGCCGTCCACGAGTTCGAGGCGGTGACTTGTACCCGCCGTGCTGCCGTCCCTAAATCGGCCGTCGCCGGTTGCAAAGAAGACTAGTGCGGCCGCAAGGGCGGCAACGGATTCGAGCTCAAGGTCAGCCGGGGTGGGGATCTTATAGTAGGGTTTTTTGAGCCGCGTGGAGGGTTTGCCCTGCGGAAGACGGCGCAATTGGCGGCGGAGAAGGCCACAACCACGCAGCTGCTTGACCACCCGTCAGGATTCAGCATGACGCCGCGATTCGCCCTTGCGACGGCTTCCCCTGCTCTGTCGTCCCCTACTCCGATGCCCAGATCTGGTGTTCCAGCATCGGCCTCTCCCACGCCGGCTTCGGCAACGGCTGGTTCTAAAGTGATATCTACTTCGGCATCGCCATCGACGAACTCTAGGAAGAGGAAGGGCAAGGCAGTTCGAGGCGACCTATGAGCCTCCTTCACCGCTCAAGGACTGCATCTACCACAACATAACCGTCAGTAAAGTTGTTGTGGAAGGTCTTGAGACCGCTCTGAAAGAGATGGAGCTGAAGAGGTTCAAAGGGGAGAAGACTGTAGGTCGTCCTCCACGCATAAGCAATGTGGCACAAGAGGTGGTGCCACGACGCTTCTATGTGGAGGTGAGCATGTCGGACCTGAAGGCCATCGTCATCCTTGTATCTCCCCGACCCCAGAACTATACAGTGAAACATTGTGTAACTGGCCATGCTACACAATCGAGGGTTACCGGGTTTACCAATCCCAGGCCAAAACTAATTGGCAGGTGTGCTCGGAATTGATCATCGGCACACAACACCTCAATCATGCCATAAGCTCAGACATCACTTTCACGCATAGTAAAGAGACCAAGACTGCAGAACAACTAGAACATAACAGACTCTACGACACAAGAGATCATAGTTCAACTCATATATGAGAAAGATAGCAAATGTCACAATCAGAGGTCACAGACCCATCATTACATCAAGCGGAAGCAAATATAGTTGTCTAACAACAAGATCCAAATTATGGCCTAAGAGGCCTACAATAACATATCCCAGCCAGCCTGTTTCGAGACGTCCCAAGCTACCAACTGGGAACCCCAGACTACTCGTCGATGTCAATAAAGAACCCACCTTCCAGTTCGGTGACGTCCTCCTCTAAAACAAATAATAATCAACAAAGCAAGGTTGAGTACGACGTACTCGCAAGAATTAGTAGGGCGATATAGGCCCGATGCTAACGGGGGCTCTAATGCTGTATAATGTAGCTGGTTTTGCATAAAGCTAGTTTTCCATTTTAAAAGACATCAGGACCCTTTGCAGCGTCTACTCATAATGTTTTCCGAAAAGGGATAAGAGAGTAAACTTTCATCTGTGGTTCTCAACGAACCATTTGTAACCAGAAGAACCTCATCTCCACCAAGGCACTCCCTCGAGGAAATGAACCTTATATCACATGTTACATTGCAACCTCTAGCTGCCAATTCATTAATTAGGTTCCGATTCTCAATGTGCTAATCCGCCTTTCCCAAGAGTTCGTCCATAACCGCGGACACGGCTTTTCGAAAAGATTAAACCCTGTAGGGATGTACTGTTTTTATCCATTGGTACCGTCTGACCCCTTGCCTGTACAGTTAGCTCTCTTCCGGGGAAAGCCGGCTGGGCGGACGCGGTTAAACCTTTACCTTGCATGAGACTATCCAAGGGTCATCGTGACGACAGGACAAGTTCAGTGCCTATTTCAACACCCTGCCCCATCGCCACTCCTATCACCACCATCGTCATCACATCATCATCATCATCATCACCATCATCACCGACCACACACTCGCAAATGGAAAGCGCAAACTAGAGGACCCTTGGATACACCCGCACAAGTTATTCAGTTAGTAAGGGGCCCATACCCCCACCGATCGTAGCACGCTCGGTTCTTGGTTCTAGCTAAAAGCACTCTCAGCCTAGGCGACAAGGATGAGGCAAAACACCATCCCCGATGGCAACTCATCCAAGCCTTTTAGCAAATTAATTATCCACCACAAGTAACCATCATGTCCGAACATTCCACCACCATCATCAATATGGAATTTAATCAACGGACATAACTAGCATACGACTAAGCATGGCTAAGCATAGCTAAGCATATAAATACAACCATTATATCTTTGTCTCCGGCCAACACATCAAACCTAGGGTTTATAGGAGGGGAAGCATGTGAGGGTTCAGTGGATGAACATGCATTCATAGGATACTCTACATCTTGATCGAAAGAGACATTTGAATCACATGCAATATTATGGTGGATAAAATAAGTTTGTAAAACAATAGGATGATAGATGCCAAGAAGGTTAGGTTAGTTCTTGCCTTGCTGATAGTACTAGGCGCGTTGATCGTCGAGGTATTGTGGTGGAACCTCGACTCCTGAATCTAACGAAACACAACAATAGCAGGAAACGAAATAAATAACACGAATACAAGGTGCAATGCACAATCATGATGAGATGGTCAATTTATACACTGAAATCATATTGGGCATGTCCCACAAGTTAAATGGAACCCCTAAAATAAGTATCGCAATTAACGGGTCAAAACTCCATATTTAACTTAGTGAATTAAGCATTTATTCAAAATGTCCAGTACTGAAATATGGGGTCTACATGCATGGAAATGACCTTATTATATAGGTATTATTCCACTGATCAATTTGGTACTTCGTTTGCAATTTTCCGATTAACAATGAATAAATGGTGATTTAAACAGTTATGCAACTTAAATCATTTTAACCAATTCGAAAATGACATCAATGTAAAAGTTATTTTCATACTGTGAAATTAAAATGGATAGATAGCATTTGTTTTGCTGGTCATTTTGGTATATTATTTGCAATTCTTGAATTAATATTCATCAAGGTATGATATTTTCAATAATTGATTTAATTCTGCCATTTTATTTATTTTTATTAAACAGCACCAAATATTAATTCTAAAATTCTCTCAAATTACATAAACTTGTAGATCATTGTTCACTGAACATTTTGAGAGCTTATTCATAATTTTTGGAGGAGTAGAACTCAAGTTATGCAATTTCCAAAATTTGAATTAAATCTGCCATCTCTGTTTTTATTAAATCAAGGCAAATTATTTTGGTCAATTAATTCTACCAATGGCAATAACAGATGGACATTTTCTTCCTGAGGATTTTGGTATATTATTTGCATTTTTTGGACTTATGGTTCAAGAGATATGCAATTTCAAAGTTCAATTCAATTTCTGCCTTTTAACTAAATTTCAGAATTTGTGACCGAACGTTTTATACCGGGGCGTGGGCTAGCCACTGAGACCGACGGGTGGGGCAGCAGCCATGCTGGCAAGCCACGTTGGCCAGCAGCCCACCTGCAGGTTTGACCGAACGGGGGCGACCAGGACCGGCACACGTGCGCGGTGGCAGGCGGCAAGCCGTGCACCGATCCGTCGGGGCGCATCGATCCAGCCCTAACGGAGGCTACGAGCGTGCTCTACTCGTGGAGGCGACCTAGGTGGCGGCGAGGCGTGACCAAAAGGTCACCGGAGGAGCGCCGGCGATGAGCCACGGCGGCGGCACGGGTTCGGCTATCTGGGCTATGGCGAATCAGAGGGGAAGAGAGAGGAAGGAAAGGTCCGACAGGACCATGAGCTCACCCTGAGCGCGTGGGTGTGCTCGGCGGTGGCAGAGGAGGGCCGACGGCGACGGAATCGTGGCGGCGGTCGTCGGTCGGAGGTGGAGAAGGCGAGGATGATTGCGGCGATTCCCGGCTCCCGAGCTCGATTGCCTGGAGGAGGAGGAAGAGGGGAACACGGCGGTTCTTTTGCCCCTGGCCGATCTGCTCCGGGAGGCTTGTATCGACGGCGGCGTGCGGCGGCGGCCACGGCTAGGTCTCGGTCATGGCGCGGGCGGCTAGGGTTTCCTGCAACGGGGGGAAAAGGAGGGGGAGGAGGAGCATGTGGTCGAGGGGGGCCTCCTTAACCTCCTTGGGGGGCCAGGACGCGAGGGAGCGGCGGTGGAGGCCGTGGTGGGGCGCGGCCATGGCGCCAGTGAACCCACTGTCGCCACAGGGACGATGGTGCTGACAGGGGAGGCCCACCTGTCAGGGATCTGTCTTTTTTCTAGTTTTTTAGAAAATCCAGCAGGCTTTAGGTATTTAATTGAGGCCCTTAATCAAGTTTAAAAATTCTGGAAAAATTCACAGAGCCAATATATATTATTTGGAACTTGTGGCAAAATTTGCAGCCCATTTGGAAACTATCTCATGTGTTAATATTTCAGAAGTTGCTCTCTTGAATTTTGGGTTCTATTAAAACATTTGAATTTGCAATTGCATTCAAATCTTGCAACAAGCACATTTTAATTTGTTGGAACTTCCTGGACAAATATGGATGTTCAGATTTGAATTTGTTTGTTCAACACCATGAGCCAACCTTTACTTTTTGTTAAAGGCAAAATATTATTTCATGTGGAGCAATTTGAACATATATGCCATGATGCAATATGAGATGCAAAAGTGAAAATTTTACTCATATTTTCAGGTACCAAAAGTGGGGCTGTTACAATCCCTGCTGAACTGAAGCTGGTGTTGGTGAAGAAGTGATACGTGTCAAACGTATCAATATTTTTTGATTGTTCCATGCTTGTTTTATATCAATGTCACATGTTTCTACTATCTTATTATATCATTTTAAGGCATTTTATTGGACAAACCTATTGACAAGATGGCCAGTACCAGTTCCCTGTTTTTGTCCTATTTTGTTGCAGAAAGTTACTGCTAGAAATATTCTCGGAATTGGACGAAAATTTACGGGGATTTTTTATCGGACAAATGAAGACCGGAGCCAAAAGGACGACCCCGGGGGACCCACACAGGCCAGGGGTGGCCCCTGGCCGTGGCCCAGGTGAAAGAACATTTCCTAAAAACCCTATTTGTTTTGTGTGTTAATTAACAACACTAAAGATTATCTAATATGATGCTAAGTGGTGCAGGATAATTAACATTTTATTACCTCTAGCTTTATGCTCCAAAAAGCGAAGAAAAGGCAAAGTGGGTATTGCTGCCTAGCCGGAGTCTCCGGCCCCTGTTTTTTCTGCCCTCTGGCCTAAGTGTGGTGCGGTACTAGATACCCCTCCGGAGGAAACCCGGAAGGTTCCCGGAGTCTCCGGGGGGCCGGAGTATCCGGCCCTTGGAGGCTGGAGTCTCCGGCCTCTCACACGTCCTCGACAACTCTCCGCCCGGGTTCGGAGTCTCCGCCAGCCCCGGAGTCTCCGTCCTCCCAGGCCGGAGTCTCCGGCCCCTCCCCGAGTTTGCAAGTGTGGTGCGCCACTGGCTAGCTGTCCGGAGGAACCCCGGAAGGGGACCGGACTCTCCGGCCTGCCTCGGAGTCTCCGGCCCATTTAGGCCGGAGTCTCCGGTCTAAGTGGCCTCCAACGGTCAGAAATTTCAGAGGGGTATAAATACCCCTCCACCTACCTCTGGACAGCAGCTCGCCCAGCATTTATGAACCCTAATATTTGAGAGCTCAAAATCACAAGATCCCCCAATCCCTCCGTCCAAACGCGTTGATCTTCGAAGGATCGAAGGAGAAGACCCGGATCTACATCTTCACCAAGCCGTTCTTCATTTCCCC